>QUSF01000138.1:571549-591599 GCA_003676055.1 Chloebia gouldiae
GAACCGGGCGGGGCCGAGGTGAGGGCGGGAACCGGGCGGGGCCGAGGGCGGGGAGCGGGGCGGGGAGCGGACCGGACTGCACTCAGAGCGGGGAGCGGGGTGGGCCACCGGGCACGGTCAGAACGTGGCTCGGATCCGAGTCTCTCCCGGTGAATTTCCGAGCTGCCCGGGTCCGAGGGGCCGTGCGCTGTGAGTTGGTGTGCGGGTCAGCCGCGTTCGTGCGGTCTCTCAGACAGCTGCGAGCCGCTAACAGTGCACAGAATGTCTGAAAGATAAATACTCTGTTCGTTCCCCTCAACATTACTTTCTTAGCAAAGACCGCACTTCCACGGGCTCTTCTCAGTTCATTTGCAGAGTAGTCGGAAGTCCCGCAGGAAAATCTACACTGTTTCCCCCAACATGCCAGACCAACCTTCCGCAGAGGTGAGCAAAACAAACCTCAGGTGGCAGGCAGGCCCCAACCGTGACAGGTGACAGCGGTGACAGGTGGGGAGAGTCCCCGAGACTGCCGAGACGAGAAACACGGCTGTGTGTCAGTGCGCAGCGTTACAGAGCAGGGGCAGGGCTTGTCTCAGTTAAATCGAGCACTGAAGCAACACTTAAGAGCTTCCTTGTTCATTCTCTCCATTTTCATTTAGCAGCCTGTCTTACAGCCTTATTGGAGAAGAAAATAATTATCAGGAGGGGTTTTCTTTTTCAGTTTCTTTACACTCTTGAGTTTTGTTCTACATTTTTCATACCCAGTTGATTCTGACGCCCCTTCTTTTCCTCTTAATCTGTGAGTATGAGCAATCTAACACTTGGTAAGTATGTTCAGAGCCTGCTATAGAAGAGGATGATCTTGGAGGCATTGGGGAGAGATTAAGCTCTTTTTCTAAAATGGTACACATTTCCTTCAGCATGGGTGAAAGTAAAACTTTCTCACTTTTTCAGCTATACAAATGAGTAAGCAAATATATGACCAGATGAGACTTGGCAAGCAAAATGTTTCTGAGATAAATTTTAGAATCTCTGTGTATAAATATATTGAGTATTCTTGGCCAGTTAACACTTGTTTCTATAGAGAAAAAAGTGCTTGATGTTTTGTTTTGTATAGTGTCTTCCATCCAACAATATTCTAAACCATCCCTGATTATGAATCTATTTTGCTTTTTTAGAACATATATGTGGGAGAGGTCAAGGGAATTGGGAGTCTCTTCTTGGCAGCTTTCTAGACACAGGAAACTCAGCTGTTTTTCTGTTCTTTAAAGATCTATAAAGAAATCTTTGAGGTAAAATTCTAGAATTACTTGAGGAGGATAAAATGGCGTGTGCATCAGGGGTCCAAACAGAGCAGCATGAGGCCCTCTCCTGTCTACTTCCTCCATTTGCCAGTAACCTCAGAATTAATGCCTATAAAATACCAGAACCATGCTGAAGGAGACTAGAAACACAAAAGCACAAGCCTTGAAACAATTCTCTCTTACCCACCCACCCACACATGTGAAAGCAGGCTAAAATTTTGCCACTTAGAGGCATTGGCATAGACGCTGTCTTGGCAATTGTGCATAGAGGATTTGTAAAATCTTTGAAAATGGAAACTCCTTTAAAAGTCTTCTTCCCAGGCAAGGAAAGCTGCCCTCCAATCCACTGTGACATGCAGGAAAAACATCTAGAGACTCACAAAATTATAGATAGTAGCAGTTTGGACTCTTCAAGTTAAGTCTTTTCAAATTCTTTTGCTACATGAGCTCACTATTTGTAAGAACTTCTTGAAGTCTGTCCTGAAAATTACATTTGAATTCAAATCCAGTAACGGGGAAATGAAGGCTCAGCAAAGAGAACAGAAAATGGCCTGCTGACCTGAAGCACAATTGGATTGGCAGGGACTGGGAGCACTGGTAGGTTGATAATCTGTATAATCATAATTCTGTACAATCATAACAAATGAAATACCTTCATTGTCTCAAGTTCTGCCTGGAAGTAGTTAGTATAATTTCTCTGTCATTATTCTTATAAAAATGCCATTTATTTTCCATAAGTCTCACCAGGGAAGTCAAAACCCCTGTAAACATAAAGTAACTATAAATCTCTCCTTCAGCCTCCAGAGCTCTAAGCATTTAGACACATTAACAAACCCACACTGGAAAGGGCAGAGGAGAAAAAAGGAAAACAAATGAGGCTCCAGTCAATGAACTCTCCTAAAAAGTGTTGGGAGTACCACTGCTTATGCTAATAAACATTTGAGGTATCTTGTGTTGAATTTGAGGATTTTGAGCAGAAATGCAAGACCTGTCTGGTTTCCTCCCATCTCAGTGATCAGTCCATGATTTTTATAAATATCCCTGAAAGCAAGCCTTTGCACACAGGCAGAATTATTTTCTGTGTCACAATAGATGGGAATGCTGAAACAGACTGAGTTTTTTTTTTTTGCACTGACTGTGCTTTAATATATATGCAGTTAATTAAATGCTCTGTGGAAGTCACAGAGGATTTTACTTTTGGTTTTTCCTGAGACCATGCCTTAGCATTTGAGCCTTAGCACAGCTTTATAAAGACACTTATTGAACCCAAAGACTCACTGTCCTTGAGTTGCCCCTGGAAACAATGGATAGGAAAAGCACGGGGCATCTTAGAGAGCATTATCTTTTCTCATTATATCTGTTTATCAAAACAGTGAAAGGAAGATGGACTTTCAGAAATTTTAAACTATTCTTCAACAATCCAACACGATTTCATCTCTACTCCAACACATCTGGACATTTTTCTTTTTTTAGAGTAATAAAATTATTAAGGTTGAAAAAGACCTCTAAGATCATTAATCCAGCCTTCAAGAAAACTTTTTTTTTTTTGACAGAATAATTTCTTAAGATGTACCACAATTTAAAAAAGACAATTCATATACTGAGCCCTGTTTTTCTGTGCTTCATCTCCCTGTCATGGCCTTGAGGATTCTCCCTAGCTCCTCCTCCTAGGCCAGCAATCTGTGTGTGAAAGTGTATTATTTAATTTCAATTACAATGTTAATTACAGAAGACAAGTAGTTACTGAATCTTGCACTGTAATTAATCAACCTGATATTTACTTACTCCGTTGATCACACTGGATTAAACTGGGTCTGGACAAGCAGGGCAAGGAAAATGAGTGACAGGAGCATTATCATGGCACACTGCCTCCCATTGGGAAAGTTCATCTTCCTTCTGAAAGAGACGCCTTCAGGGATCATGGAATTTGAATTCCCTGTGAATTTGGTGTCATCTTAGCTTGACCAGCTCTAGAAGAACATATTAACCTCCTCTTGTGATTTTCAGAAAACCATTCTAATTTAGCAAGTAATTAAGGGTCACATGTAGGATAAAGAGCTAGATAAGCTTGGATTACGCACAGGAAGCTTTGTTTCCAAGGCAACCCGAGAAGAAGGGGTGTTAATGCTGAGGTCAGACACTTAATGAACTGGGAATGGTTTCTGGCTGCAAAATGTATTCGAACTGGGCAAGGCGAACTAACAACTGCATTACCATTTAATGATTTGATGAGAGAAAACAAATGCCTACAGAGCTACTTATCAGGCAAATACTGAAGAAAAAGCTTACAGGCGGTGGTACCGTTCTGCTAAGCGAGGTCAGGAGAAGTCCAAAACAATGACGCTTGACAAGCCCAAAATACTTCAGTCAGCACTGATGGATTTCGTGACTTTCCAGTGTGAAGGTGTCGCTATTTGCGTCAGCTGCCGCTGCTGACACACTCACCCTGTGCTGTGTGTTCTTTTCCTCCCGAGGTTAGTCCTGCCCGGAGGTTGCTGCCTGTGGAATCGCCCTGGGGGATTTAGCACACTGAAAAGCAAGACAGCTCTTCCGAGAGCTCCGGACGCAATCCACTCCTGGGACTGTAGACTCTGGGAATTAATCCCTCGGGGCATTTGACAGGGCAAATCTCACACACAAATACCATGCACATGGATAAAATAGCCAAACAGCTCATCTGTAGCAAAATAGATGGATTCCGTGAAACACGTTAATGTTTTTAAAATGGATTCTTGCATTGTTTTGTTTTGTATGACGTAAGGAACAGTTGGGAATGAGATTAGTATGCTTGAAGAATATTAGAGAGTACAGAAAGTGGAGATGACCCATTAAATACCTGCTGCTTTCTCAGTTCACTTGGACCACAGTTCTGTGAGGGAAAGAATTGCACAGGCATTTTTCAAAGCTTTCTTTAAAACAAACAGGCATTCACTGCTTTTTGGGACAATTACAGGTTATTCTGTAATGGCTGGGGCATTCTTGTGGCAGGAACACAGGCACCTCTGATTTTGTGCTATGCTTTTTCAAAATATGTGGATGGATAAATAAGGGCAATTTTAGAGGCCAGCTGATCTCTCTTTTTCTTCTGTGTAACCTTGGAATAAAAGCAGGTGGTTTTACATTAGGCCACCTGGTTGCACAGTGGAAATTGAAACACACTGCTCTCTCAAACAGGAACTGTAGGACTTTCAATTAGGGGTAAGACTGTGCTGAAGGTGAGCTGGTGAAACCTAAGCCACTCAGAACATTCAAAAACAAACTAACACACAAAAAAGCCATCAACAAAAAAAACCCAAAAAAAACAACAAACAACCATCAACCCAAACCAAGCTAACAAACAAATATCCAGAAGGGAATTTACCTTCTTTGCTCACAGGTAGCCAGTAGGGGAAAAAAAAAAAAGTAATAGCCTTAAATTTAAGTTAAAGATTTGAACAGTGGCAAGGAGAATTTATGCAAAATATTAGGGGATATTTTACTTTTCTTCCAACTGCCCAATACCTGGTAAGAGGGCCAACAAGGCCGTAGCCTCTCTACACAAGATTTTTTATGATGCCATCGCAGGTTTTTTGGTTGATATTTTTTGAGACACGATTTTATAATTATTCCTGGATCAAGGCTAAATCTTACAGATAATAGGTGGGCCTCAATTAATAAAGGGCATGATGCCTTCCACAGCCCACTTCATAAAAAAGGCTAGATTTCAAAAGGATGCATCAACTGGGTGGTTAAATCCACTAAAGGAACTGCAAAGAGCTTAACATGCTTGGGAAAATCAAATGCCTTAATCCAACTTTAGCCTGTAGAAGCCTCAAGGTGGCAATTACTGGTTTGACAGCGACCAGAGTCAGGCCATCTGAGATGGAATGAAGCTGCACCATCTTCACTTTCCTCTTCAGTGAGAGATCCCCTTCGAACATGTCCTTCTGTGGTGCTGGATGGCTCTTTTTAATTTGAATTTTATTAGAATGAACAATTGGGCCATTCATGTTTCTCTCAAACAGGGATGAGCTGAACAGATTTAAAACCATCTAAACCTCTTTGAACATTAGGAGTTGTCAAATTTAGAATCTCTTTAATTGAATGACCCAGAAGTGAGCCATAAAAACCAGGGGAGCATCCCTGCCTTTCAACTTTGGCTTCTGCAATGCAGGCTCTGGATGAGCTGCTCATGTGATCCTCAGCAGAGTTTTAACCACTGCTGCCTCTCTTCTGGTTGTGTGACAAGTCCCTGTCACTTGTCAGATGTTTCCCCAGACTCTGAGCCTCGCCTCTGCCACCCTTTTGTTATCTCCCTTGTTTTATCTCCCCTCCCTACCTTTGCTGTTTGCTTTCTCCAGCGCATTTCTCTCTCTGCTGACTATAGGCTTTCCCTCAGCTCTGCCCAAGTTTCCATGTCCTTATTGTTTCTTTGAAGCCCTACGTGTCCCGGTCTCAGTGGGGAGGGTAATATATGGCATGATCCCTAATGCACCTCTTGATAAATGATCCAGTTCATCCATTTCATTTTCAGTGCAAGCGCATCACTGCCACTTTTCTCTATTTCTGTTTGTGAGCAGGAAGGAGCTCTCAGTGGGTTTGGTAACCAAAGGAATAAGTCAGGGGAAGTCCCCTTCAATTGAGTTTTACTGAGAAAAACTCGGAAATACCAAAAAGTCCCTGTGGAACTCAGGGGAAAATAGATGCACCCACTGACACACCCACACCAAATTCTTTGCTGTCACCTCTTGTGCTTTTTTGCCTCCAAACGAAATTTGTAAACCTATTAAACATTACCCCAAGTGAATTCTTACTGAACTAACATTTCTAGGGTGACTAAAATTGAGGAAAAGCCATTTTCAGACTACAAGATAAAGCAGCAGGAAAGAGACAGGGAAAAGCGGGAGGGTTTCACTTCCCAGCCTCTCCTCTGCTGCTTGCTTTCTCCAGCTTTATTGATGTCAGCGACTGATGGATACTCTGCCATCTGCCACCTCTCCTGCAGGGATAGCTGCCAAATTCCCTCTGTGGTCAAAGATGAGATTTATTGGTCCCTGATGGTAGGAGCCACAGATGAGATTGCCTGAAAATGCAATCAGGTCCCACCAGAAACAAACCAAAAGATGCTCTACTCTAGCAAAGGCAATACTGATTACGAAGGTGATTTGGCACGTGGCACTCCAGGAGCTTTGCAACCACTGAATTGCTCTTTGCCTCTGCAGGAAAAAGCGGGGTTTACCAGTGTTGCATCTTTCTTGGCTGGTTTATAGTTGGACAGCTATGGGCACCTCTTTGGAGCAACTGGTTGTAACTTTGTTCTCCAGGAAATTTCTTTCTAGCAGCCAGCAAGAAATCCCTCGTTTTCATGACAACCAAAAGAAAATAAGTGACCATGAAATAAAGTGAAAATAATCCAGTTTAGAATGTGAATAGAGCTACAAGTTATCAAGCATGAACATAAACCCAAGGAACTCACTGTTTGTATACTGACTGAGTTTTCTATACACAGGCAAAAAAAAAAAAAAAAAAAAAAGCAAGGAAAGGAGAAGCCCTGACACTTTATTGCTCATCTACATAAATAGATAATCAACATTTTCTTACTGAAAAGTTCATTGTCTTCTTGAACTGACCGGAGGAGTTTCAGCTCCACTTTCTTCCTTTTGTCCAGTAGGAAACTACTTAGGAACTACTGCTGGATTTAGAAGAATTTTGAGAGCTGACTGTTGGTCCTGAGCCAGTGCCAGAGACTCTGAACCCATCATCATAAGGTAGCCTTTTCCTGGAGCCTAAAGATGTTGCTTACTTGGACAAACAGCCTGAAAAAGCATCCTGTGCCCACATGTGTGCCTAAAATGGATATAAAAAAATTCAGAAAGAGCAGAGGATTGTGTTTAACACAGGGATTTGCGCTGTCACCTTCAAAAAGCTCACAGAAATGTCTGTGTCTTGCCAGGCAACACCAGTAATACAGCAAGGCCTTTTTGTACTCTCCTTTAGCACTCGGAATACTCTCAGTAGCTGGGAACTATAAAATTGGTCTTGAAAACCAGGAGCTGGTATCAACCCACCTACAGAATACATGGAAAATACAGAGTATTTAATGTTATGCCAAGCCTTTTTCAGGAAATGCATTTCGGTATGGCAAAGGCAGGACCTCTGGCTCCAGCTGTAGTGACAACATGTTTAATACTCTGATAGCAGCACTTTAAATTAAAAAAAAAAAAAAAGAGAATGCTAAGAACGCTGGCCAAATTGTGGGCATTCATTTAGTGCTGGAATTGTCCCTTTCCCTCCCAAAACTCAAACCCTCATAGCCATTTCCCTCATGCAATAATTTCCCTACTCGATTTAGTTTCAAACAACAGGATTTGGTTTAGGTTTGGGGTTTGAGGATGGCTGATTTTGGGTTTTGGTGGTGTTGGTTTTTTTGGGTTTTTTTGGGGGGGAGGGGGTGGGGTTTGTGGTTTTTAGTTTTTGTTGTTGTTGTTGTTGTTTTGTTGGGCTTTGGTTTTATTTTTGTTTTTGGTTGGTGTGGGTTTTGTTTTTTTGTGTTTTTTTTTTTTTTTTTGCTAAGCCCTCATTAACTCCACTCACGCTGTCTTACTCTGTTTGCCAGTGCTTAAGTAGTGCTTTTTTTAAAAAAAAAGAAACTAATTAGCACCTCATCAGCTTCAATTAGAGGAGACAAAAGCAGTGTAAAGATAACTCAATGAGAGGGGGTGGCACAACATCATGTAATCACTTAAGACAGCAGTGAGCATTCACTGTGCTGGCTCTGCCGGGCTGGGCCTATTCACCTTTTTTTTGCTTCTTTCTGGATGCTTTTTTTTTTTTTTTTTTTTTTTCTTCTGGGAAGCCAGGCCTCCCAGGAGTCTCAGAGTCTGTCATTCAGGGCTACCTGTTTATAGCTCAGCGACCAGAAGGACCTAAACAATCCTATATTGTATGCCCAGTGCTTCCTTAAACTTAGGCCTCCACAAAGGCATGTTTTCAGAAGCTGGGCAGAATAAGTTAAAGGCTGGCTTTATACTCATTAAGTGTTCTGCTTGTACTGTCTTCTAATTACATGGCAGAGCAACAATGTCTTTTTTTTTTTTTGTCAATGGCGTTCTTTGGAGCAGTTAATTTGGTGCCTGTACTAAATGCCCCAAACATTAATTAGTGTGGAAGGAACCCTAATTTCCTCGGCGGCTTTCCTCTCCATTTACTTCCCTTGTTTTCACATAGGCTTGGATGAGCCTCTATAATGAAATTACCTCATTAATGCCTTTATTCTTTCAAAGTAATTCATTCAAGATCTACCATTTAGTTTTAATTTGATGTTGTCAAAAGCAAAAGGTGCATTCATGTCTTTGATTAGTGCATTTTTTTCTTCTCTAAAGAGTGGACAGATTTAAATTATTACTATGGCAAGTAGTGAGTTATAATTGGATACAAGCAGCACTTCAGTGAATATTAAATGCTTTCAAAGTCTGGCCTATCTGCTCTGCTGACTATTAACTGTGTCCAGCGAGTTCTTCTGTGGGGTTTGAATTAACAGCACATTAGCTACTGTGAAGTAAATGAAGTTTAATTTTGTTTATAAAAAACGTTGCAGTTGCATTTATCAACATGACATTTCCTTGTAGCAGAGCTCAGTTTGCCCCATTATCCTACCCTGACCTCATTGCTTGGTTAGTCCAGCTCACACGGGAGCTCATCCTGTGCTCAGCCTTGCAAAGTCTGTCTGGAGACCTACCTGGGTATGGCTTGGAGAATAAGACCTGGGAAACTCTAAATATTGTCACCTTAGCTGCATTTAACCACCCTGATAATTTGCTTACAGAGTAGAGGGGAACAAAGTGTGTTTATAATTAATTGGGAATGCACAGGCGTGGACTGAGCAGGGAGGATTTTACACCAGATCTTTGATTTTTAAATGTCTCTATCCTTCCTCCTTTCGTTCACAACTCACATCACAAACTACCTGAGATGCATCAGAGAAACACAGATGACGGAAGACTTCCGCAACCTGCTTGGCAGATGCAATTTAGGACTAATTACTAAGAGTTTACTGGGTGGCTGCAGTGCTCCCAGTCGTCAAAGATCAGTCACATACTTTGGCCAGGACCTCTGCAGGGTCCTGTGCTCCCAGAGCCTTTCCATTTGGAATATCTCCAAGGATAGAGATCCCTCAACCACTCTGGGTACCTGTTGCAGTAGTTGCCCGACTCCAGATATTTTCCTTCAGTAATTGGCAGGGAATTATTATATAATGCAAACATCGACTGTAATAGCATAACTAGAATTTATAATATTTTATAAATAGCATATAACTTTATTGTGTATTATATTTATTTTAAAAACTGATATGTTGAGTGTATATTACATAGGATACATGTTTTAGATAGATATTATACATATGTTATGATTGCAATCACAATGCACACACAGAGAAGTGCTGTTTATTTTTGGAATCTTTCCCACTTGTGCTGTAAAAGCATCTTGGGCTTGGATTAATTTCTCCTCCCAGCACGAGCAGGAGCAAACTTTTGTATTTATTTCTACCATGATGGAGCAAGGTCAGGAGAATTTTGAAGTAATTTCTGAGTGCATGGCTTTCACCATAAGCTGCGTCTCACTGCCCTCTCATGGCGAGATTATCCATGGATATCCCACTCTCATATTCCTTAAGTTCTTGCACGAATGTTCTAGCCAGCACCATCTCTCTGAATTCCTACCCCTCTCGGCACAGCCAAACACCACAACTCCATCATCCCAAAGGAACTCTGGCGTTTGCATCTTCACCCCCGCCCTTTTCCAGCAGACACGGTAGTACCGGGCTGTCAGAAATGCCATTTTCTAGGCTGTTAGTCCCTGCAGATGGGAAAAGAGTTCCTGGGAACATGAACACAGTCGCCACGTCCCACCTGGCTGAGCCCGGAGTCCATGCACCGAGAGGTGCGGGGAGCGGAAATCCTCCCTGGGAAGAATTCTCCCCTGCCCGGCAGCCCGTGCCTCCAGCCCCGGCCCTCGCGCCTCTCACCTCCCGGCAAAGAGCGGCTGCCCCTCCTGCTGGCTGCTCCGGCAGCTCCGCCGACTGTGCCCAGGACAGGTGACAATGCCGGTGGGTCACACCAATGCAGAGGAACTCAGGTTATTGGCAGGGAACAACCAGCCAAGCAGGGATGCTTTTCCACTGAAGGGGGACAACCAGGGACAAGAACTAAAGAGGCTGGGGCAGCACAGCCCCCAAACCTGCCCAGTCTCCAGCTGCCACACGCTTCTGTGCCCAGACAGTACCCAAATCCACACCCAGAACAACTTGGAGGGAGGTCCAGCTGCTCATCTCCATCCATGCCTAAGCATCCAGTGCCAGTGTCTGTCAGCCCCTTCTCCTCTCTGTCCTGAACTACCAGCTCCTGAGCCATGTTGGCACCTCTGCTTTGATTAAATACCCACTAACACCTATTGCCAATATCACATTTCTCTGCCTATCCAGGACAGGCCAGTTAGGTGTGTCCCTTTCTCCCACTCTCCCAACAGAGACCTCCTCATTCCACATCCCAATTCAGGGAACGCCAACTTAGCCCTGGGCTGGGAAATGAAAGAAAACAAACATTCAAAAAAAACATCCCTGTCTTGAGGCTGTCCAGGCCTGGGAGAAAGCCCTTCCCACCACCCTCTTGGCCTTTTTCCAGTCCAAGTGTTGTAGTTTGACACGGAAAAAGAATCTTTTCGGAAGGTTGCATTTTCATGTTGGGGCTGGCATTGTGCCAGTGTCAAACCATGACACCAAGTAACTGAGGAAATGCACATTCAACCCCAGAGCAGACAGGCTGGAATGTTGTCTGCACACCAAACACCACAGCCCCAAGCACTAGCCCTGGATTGCACTTCACAGCCTCAGTCAATGCCACATGGGAAAGCCACGTGATTTTTCCTTCACTGAGAGACAAAAAACAACAGCAAGGGTTGTCCCAGCTGACCTGGCCCTCGTGGACAGCTGAATCTGCGAACAGGATCATCCATCATCTCTCACTCTGCTGTAGGAAAATACTGCAAGCTGTGGTTGGGTCTGTGGTTTAAAAGCTACTTTTGGATCAGCAAAAATGTCTCTGGCTGGGACAATTCATTGAATTTATTGATGGATCCCAAAATCCGTTTCCAGGTGCATAAAAACCCAAAGGAAAATCTAAGCACACAGGAGTTCAAGGTTCTTTGGTCACAGGTTCCCTGAACTGCAGCAAAATGGTCCCAAGTCTGCACTTAAGCTACACCCCCTGCACTTTGTGTTCTCCTGAGAAGGCCAGAAAGAAGGGACAGGGCAAGGGAGCCATTCTGGGAACCCCCAGCCCCACTGCCAGTGAGCAGTGATGCTGTCAGTGCCTGCAGCCCTCACCACAATTTGTGTCACTCACTGGGTGGCTCCTGATGTGGAACTTGGGGATAGAGCTGAGGATGTCTTTGGCAGTCCTGGGGCAGCAGTTGGACCCACCAGTCTCCAAGGGCATTCCCAGCCTCAGGAATTCCATGGGACTCTCCATGACTGTCCCAGCTGCACAGGCAGGCACAAGAAGCTGTTACACACAGATTATATTGCCATGAGCCAGAGCACTCCAGGTCATCCTTGAGAGAGTGCAGAGAGCAGGAAAAAGACACAGCACTGATCCTGCTCTGTGCTTTCCCAGTGGGGCATGAACACTATTTCATCCTTACCCTGAGAGCTCAAAGGAAAAGACCTACTGAGCTGGCATAGAAGATGCCACTTTCCTGACACTCCCGCCCTAGAACCACAGCTCAGCAGGTTTCTGTGGGAATCTGAATTATCTTAGTAATTCAGAAGCTGCATGTCCCTAAAGAAATCCCTTGGGAACAGGAAGCTTCTCAATGGCATCTTTTACTCCAATGTACACTTGCAGTGCATTGAGACTGTTTAAATCAGAATGAAGTGACTTGGTGACAGCACAGCACTAGGTCAGGGACACTGGGAAACTCACTAGACAACATTGACTATGGACTCTCCATTCTAATAGGAGAATGGAACTCCAGCTGTAGCATCCTCATTTCTCACAGTTCTGTTTCAAGGACTCCCCTCAGGAAAAGGATGTCACTAGTCCCAGTAGCAAATACCCAAGGCAATTTTTACTCCCTACAAAGAGTAGGAATGACCAAGAACAGTTGCTGTCATAGGAAAAGCAGGGGATTGTGATGATCATACACTTTCTCCTGTGAAGGCTTCAGTTCCTACCACCACCCTTGAGCAGCTCTGCCTCACCCACCTGCTCCAAAACAGCTCCGTGGGGCTTAGCTCCAGCTTTTTGGACTTTGTCCATCTCCACTGCTCTGACAAGCAGCACCAACAGCACAGCAGGGGAATACCTGAACAGGTACAGCCAGGGACACACCAAGGCTACCAGGTCCTGCAGCACAGCTTCTTGTGATTCAGGGCCTCCGATTTTTGGTACAGATTCACTGGAATTTATTTATATATTCATTTTCAAATGTGTCCTCTCTATCTACTTTATTATATGCAGGAATATAAGAAACTCTGAAGAGACATCCGAAGGTTTTGAAAGTAATGCCATAACATTTTTATTTAGGAATGAACCAAGCAAGTGCCCTGGAACCATAAGAGCAGCTGCAGTGGCTGAAGGGCAGAGGAAGGGCATAGGAAGGGAATAGGAAAGGCATAGGAAGGGAATAGGAAGGGCAGAGGAAGGGCATAGGAAGGGGATAGGAAAGGCATAGGAAAGGCATAGGAAGGGAATAGGAAGGGCATAGGAAGGGCATAGGAAGGGAATAGGATGGGGATAGGAAGGGTATAGGAAGGAATAGGAAGGGAATAGGATGGGGATAGGAAAGAATAGGAAGGGAATAGGATGGGGATAGGAAGGGCTCTCTGGCACCTGCCTCCGTTCTCTGCCTGCCCCCCCAAACGAGCGGCGGTCCCCGGCTGTGGCGGGCGGCAGTGCTGCCGCCTTGTGGACAGAGGGCGGTACTGCAGCCCCCAGCCAGCGCCCTGCCCCTCGCCGCGGCGTGCCGGGGTGGGAAGGACGGCTCGGAGCGCGGGAAGGTCGGCAGTGCTGCCGCCTTGTGGACACAGGGCGGTACTGCATGCGGCCCCCTCAAGCTGGCGTAGGCGCCCTTGCGGAGCCGGGTCACAGCGGGAATCGCGCAGGGAGCGCGGGGTCGGTCGGCGTCTGCCGGTGTCGGGGCGAGTTCAGGCGGCCGACTAGACGGACGCCATTATGAGGTAAAGAGATTCCTTCTCTCACACCAGTATTTGGACGTGAGGAAGCTACCGGGTTTTTTCCAACTTTTCTACAGTTTTGATTTTGAGGTAAGAGTCTCATTTTAGGTATCCAGTAATTCTTAAGGAACGTATTAAAAACAGATGTAAAAATACAATGAAATCTCACTCTCCCACAAGTAGTTAATTAGAAGCATCTTTCTTATGTTTCATATTGGAATTAAAAATGTTATTTCCATGGGTTTTTTGTTGTTTTCTTAATGCTAGTGCACAATGAGTTGTGCTGTGTATGCTCTGTGAGCACAAGAAACAGAATATTCTGCCCTGGCTAGCTGCAATTCCTCTTTGAGTTTCGATTAGTACTTTTGAGTTCAACTGAATTATTTTAGAAACAGCAGCTTCTAAAATTCCATTTCCACTGCATGTTTGGGCTGCAGA
The DNA here is from genome assembly GCA_003676055.1 of Chloebia gouldiae. Classification (NCBI taxonomy): domain Eukaryota; kingdom Metazoa; phylum Chordata; class Aves; order Passeriformes; family Passeridae; genus Chloebia; species Chloebia gouldiae. The sequence goes on from QUSF01000138.1 coordinate 585,482, forward strand.
CTGACTGTTCCCAATGGCTGTTAGTGATTAAACTTCATAGGAGTGGAAATGGAGAAGTCCAGAAGAAGCTGTGGTAAACTCTGAGCTGGCACTCAGAGGGAACCAGGGTTTTGGGCTTTTAGGAGCAGGTATTCTTTGGAAATGTCTGAATGTCTGACGGTGGTATTTTTCTTTCTGGCTTCCAGTACAAAACAGTGTGAGTGGATCCTCAGATTTCTTGGGGAAGGGCTGTGTGGCAAACATTGCTGTGAGCTTTATGACTGCCAGAGGATTTTCTGGGTCATTCTTTCCTTTTTCAACAGTCCTTTGTGTGATGAGGGCTCTCAGGTAAGAATTGAAAAAGAAAGTCCCATAGAACCACAAACCACAGAAGTTTGCCTGGCTTCGAGATCTCAAGTACCAAACAGAAAGGAACGGGTGACTCTGCTTTGGTCCTCTTGAAAATCTGTTCCTTGTTGGTTTTGTGTATGTGTGGAGGGGGAAATAATTGCTTGTGTCTAAACCAGTCCCATCCTTATCCCCTGAAACTGGAACAGGTTCCTGCCATCATGGAGCCTTACGTGGGTGCCGTGGTTTTGCTCCTGCAGTTGGGGCCTTTTCTTTTTGGGGTCTCTATTCCCCAGCCAGCACATTTGTTACCTGAACAGTGCTTCAGCAGGAGGGAAACTCATGTGCCAGGAGCTCTCAGGTTTGGGAGCATCCACCCTGAGTATTTCAAGTGTCAAAACCTTGGACAAAAAGAGAAAATTGTCTTGCTACCTGAATACTTCTTGTAAGAGCAGTACCTGTGGTATGAAGCATTGAAGGGAGAGTGTCTTTCCTTCTCTGTAGTTCCTGAGAACAGGGGTGTTCATTTTACCTGGGAGTTGATCAGATACCAGCCAAATTGCTCATTTTAAGTTAGCTAATTAGATTTTGGCTGTAAAAGAACAAGCTGCATTTTCTGTTTCAGAGTCGTATTCTGGAGATATTACAAAGTGCTGCCCGTGTCACCAGAGCTGCCTATGAGCTGACAGAGGATCACAGCTTCCTGACGTGGGTCCTGCACAGCTTAGAGAAAAGGTAACCAGAGAAGTACAGGAGAAATGGGAACAATTTTCCTGTCCACAATAAAAGAATTCTGTGGCTGAGGATGAAAGGAAGGGTGACAGAGTGGAGACAAGGGCACCAAGGGCTGCCCTGGCAGCACTTGCTGAACTCTGAGGTTTCCCTTGTGTTTTTAAAAACAGACTCAAGATGCTTTCAGGGTGTGGTAGGAGGGGTGATGGTGGGGGGGGCTTTGTGATTTGGAAATCACTCCTTGAAAAAGCAAAATGACACCTTGTGTCTTTACCTTTTAAATGTCAAGCCCCTTCAGTTCCCATCCTGTTGCAGGACCTGCTGCACAGGAAGTGGCACAGTAATGGATTTGAGCTGTCTAGACCATTATTTCTCCTCCCTTTGCCTCTCCCTCACAAAAAAATCTCTTCTGCTAACATAGAGTGCCCTGACAGGTTCAGGCAAGTGCAGCAAAAGTGCAGTAGAATATGGTCCCCTCTAGGAGATGGATCAGCTGCTGGTGAGGATCTGCCTTTCAAATGTGTTTCTTTTTTCTTTTTTTCTTTTTGCTTTTCTTTTTGGTTGGGATTTTTTTTTTGAGGGGGGGTGGTTTGTGTGTGTTTGTTTGCTTTGGTTTGTTTTTCAGGTTTCTGGAGAACAAGGTGATAAATAAAATTATTTCCTTACTCCATACTCTATGGCTAATAAATGTAGGAGACAAGAGAGAAAACAAGAATCAATCTCAGGACAAGAGGAAACTTCTTCCTGTTGCACTTGTAAATGAATTTCTGTGTGTTTTGGTCACATTAATCAAACATATTCGGTAAGTCCTTTGTTTTGTGTTTTGCTTTAGCTGGTTTGCATTTCATCCTCTGTCCAGTGTGAACTTTATTAAGGCCAGGAGGCTTTCTTTATGTCTGCTAGATGGATGGGTTTTTTCACCTTCAGTTTGTGTGTTGAGTAGTGAATTTGGATGGGATTTCTTTGACAGGAGAGGATTTAGGTGTCTGAATACTCAGGGAATCAAGTAAAATGTGATGCCCAGTTGCTGTCAAGTCCTTTGTCCCTAATTCCTGGCCATTCTGACAGTAGGGATTAATAGCTGTAGTGATGGATTTGCAGGCATGGCACTCGTGTTTTCCTTTACTCGTGTAGTCCTTTGCCAGGACTAATATAGATCTGGCCAAGCTGAGTGAGTTCTCCAGCACCCTCAGCTCTGTGCTGCAATGCCGTGCTGTTGTTTTGGAGGCTTTTAGGGAGATGAGGCATTTGACGGTCAGCGACAGCGTCCTGTCCACAGGGAGCTGCTGCTGCTGCACAAGTGGAGCCGTGTCAGCAGAGAGCTGCAGCTGCAGGAGGCCCTGCAGGCCCTGCCTCAGGAGGACCGACAGAAAGAATTGTTCAGTAAGTGCTGAAATATTTCAAGCAAGGCGTATTTTGTTGTAGCTGTTGCAGGCCAGCAGTTTAGATGAGGCAAACTTCTCTGGCAGTAGTACTAACACCTTCTGTCAGACTGATGTAGCTTGAGGGAGGAGGAAAGGAAATGGAAGGGCATTTTTCAGATCTTCCTTGTGGTGATTTTGAACCTTAACACAATTCGGAAGCTTTGGAGAAACACAGTTTATGAAGGGCAAGAGCTTTAAAATGAAACTTAGTGGCAAATCTTGAGTCAGGCTTTGAAAAAAGATTTCATTAAAAATACCCTAAGAGAAGAAGCAGTGCCTGGAGGCTTTGTGCTCAAAGCTGTGAATGGGGATCTGAAAGAGATGTGTAAGTAAAAACAATAAATAAGTAAAGCAAGCGAAAGTTAATATTTGGTGTCTCTTGTCACCAGTTTTAAAGCAAGGAAAAAAACCCAGGACTTATGTGACTTCTCTTGTTCTCTTTGTGAACAAAAAGTGCAAGGAACTTGGGAGTGGGAGGTCTTAAAACAACGCTGCTTACCTGCAGCAGCAGCTGATTTTGGGGCACATTAGAGCTTCTGTAGGTTTGTTTAAATGTTCTGTATCAGTTAAGAAAGTGTCTTGCATTTAGGGATTCTGTAAAAACCTTAGCTTTTCTACAGTTTTTTCACCTTTTAAAACACCTCAGAAAGACATGAAGAGGGTTTGTGGAGTGATGCCTGTAGCTTAGTGCATGTGTGGGTTGTGTTGCTCCAGGCTTCAGGAGCTTCTCTCGTGCCCAGGCTGGGCAGTCCAGTTTGGAACAGGGTTCCAGCCTGGAGTCCCTGGGAGCTCCCGGAGCCCCCTTGAACAGCGCAGGCTCCATGAGGCTGCTAAACGAGGCTGCTACTTGCCCTTGGAACAGCTGAATCAACACAGGAGAGCACTTGCTTGCACAGTTTTGTTCTAGGAAAATCCTTTGCAGTATCTGATGTTTGTTTTGATGGTGGTTATCTCCTTACAGAAAATATTAAAGACAAGAGCAAACTTCAAGCCTCATCTCGTGTGTATCGTCACACTCAGAAAAAGAACGGGGTGGGAGAAGATGACCCTGCTGCAGACATGGAAGTGCCTGAGCTGGAGAAATGCAGAGAACATCTGAATTCCATCCTTGCTCACTGGGACCCTGTTTTCCCAGCAGCACCCTCCACAGAGGGAGGGGAGGCCCTCAGAGCCGGAGAAGGTGGGAGTGAGGCAGTGGCTGTCACCTGAGCATCCGTTCATGGTGTCACTGAGTGGCTGCTGAGGTGCCTGGCCGGGCAGAGCCCCTCGGGGAGCAGGACGTGTCCCCAGCGCCGCGGTGGCGGCGGAACCGCGTCCCGCCACGCCCGGCGGCCGTACGGGAGACGTTCAGGGATGAGACGCTGAGGAACAGCCTCTTCAAGCTTTACCCCCGGCTCTGCCAGGCCAGCAGCGCCTCGGCCGGGCTCTCCAGGCAGCTCGGTGGGCTCAGTTCCATCGTGCTGCAGCTGATGGAGGAGCAGGGCCTGTCCAGCACCTTCCACGAGCTTGTGAAGCCTCTGCGCCTACCAGCAGCGGTGAAGAGGATGCGGACAAGACGGGTGCCTTGTCTTGTTCTTATCACTCACGTTACGAGGCAGTGGTGGAGAAAGTAGGGAATTCCGTGGCTTTTTAAATCCATTCCATCAGCTCTCCCACATCTGCCCAGGCTCGTGGCTTCCCAAAGCAGAAGCTGTGTCTTTGGTGGGACGGGGGCAGAGGTGGGCAGCACAGTGCGTGGTCACACTGTGAGGTTTTCTGACACTACAACACTCCCACTCCCTCTAAGAAACTTCCCTTTCAGGGACTAAAATGGAATAAAAGGTGTCAAAGAAATATAAATCCAAGAGGGAGAATAGTCTGCAAAAAAACCCAGCTCCACATGGGCCTGGATGCTAATCCCTATTGCTGGTCAGTGAGAGCATCTGACAGGTCAGATTTCCAACTGCTTTATTTAACAGGAAACTGGTTTGTTCCTTCTTGTGAGTAGGATCATTGGCTTTGCATGGGCAAAGCCGCTCCAGATTTTCCAGCTAGCAAAAGAGTTAGGGAACTCTTTTAAAACATAGTCCTGGAGGTACCAAGCAGCTTGGCTTGGTCATCCTGTGGGGAAATAGAAGAATATCTGTTCTGATTTTTGTCTTCTCTTTTTTCCACAGCTGTTTCTGTATTCCTGATTTCCATTTACATTGGAGACATGTGGCTTGGAGCACAGGAGCTGGATATGTTACTTACCCATGTCAGATTGATCTGCACTAGTGCAGATTATGAGTTACAGGATGACTCAGACACTTGGAAACAAGGGGAGGAAACTGTTATATCTCTTCACAAAAAAATTTGGCTCCATCAGGGCATTAATTCAGAGGACTAACACTTCACCTTTACCGTTCTGCTCTGCTCCGTCCTCATTGCTGTGAGCCGCGAGAGCCTCCTGAGCTGTTCTCATATAGACCTACCTTGTTTGGTCAAAAAAAATCAGTATTTTATTACTGGGTGCAAACTCAGGAGGAAGACTTGATTCAACATCTCTCAGTGGCACACTAAAGCTCCAGTTTCCTGTTTCTTGAACAGCGTGAGGGACAATATGTAATGTAATTACAATTATGTTATTTTTATTACAGGCATTTTTATCTTTTTGACGAACCAGAAGGACTGTTTGTGCACGTGTGTGCCCTTCATATCCATCCTCTCTCTAATACAGGATGGGGAAAAAAAAGCTGCAGAGCTTCCTACACTGGGGTGTAATTGCAAAGAACCAGGAGACAGATGTTTAGTCACCATGATTTACTGTTTCTTGGAGAGTCTGGTTGGCTTCATGGTACTGAAACCAGTATTAATAGAAGACTGGACTCGGGAATCAGGACTGTCTTCTTGGGTTTAACAAGCTTGAATGGCACTTCAAGACATTTATGTCAGACCTGGTTTATTTTTATTACCTTTGGGTTTTGTTTATTTGTTTTTTGTTTTTTTTTAATAAATAATAATAAAAAGCACTGGTCCATGTTGCTGCTGCTGCTGCAATGTGCGACAAAACCCCACCTTCCCTCCGCTTGGAACAGGTGAGAGATGGAACTAAAGCCCAAAGGATTTTCTGCTCAGTGATTATACCTGAGTTTTATTGGGAACTCTCTGGGGAATGTGACACATTGGTCTGGAATGTGGCCATGAGGGGAGTTGAGCATGCCAGTGCATATCTGCAAACGTGCAGTGCCGGAGTGAGAACCTTTGAAATATAAACGGGGCTTTAGTGAATCGAATCCCGACTGTGTGCTGCGCCTAGGTCCTCTGTACAAATAGCGTGCGGGGGTGGGGGGACATTCCTTGTGATATGTATGGTATTTGGGGGGGATTAAATAAAAAGATGGAAAATGAGGGAATTGCTTTTACATGTAATTATTCTTGTCCTAAAGGAGCCATCAGCTCTGTCCCAGAGTTGGGTTACAAGTCTGTGTCTTGAAAGAGCCGCAGGCCTTTTAGGGGCTGCAGTTTGTGTCCCGTGGAATGAGCTGCCCCCGGGAAATGTGTGAGCCGAACGTAGCCGAGCCCGGGCCGAAGGGAGCCGAGCTGCGGGGAGTGGCCGGGTGGGGGCGGTAATAGGCGAGCTTCGGCGGAAAGAGGCGAAAGTGACCGAGGAGCCG
>QUSF01000139.1:0-25143 GCA_003676055.1 Chloebia gouldiae
CAGACAGGAGCACGGCCCCATCCCTGACAGGAGCACGGCCCCATCCCCGACTGGAGCACGGCCCCATCCCCGACAGGAGCATCAGCAGTGCTGGCTCCATGCTGTGTCAGGATGGAAGCCAGCACAGGCGCTACCCAGCCATGGATGTCTTAGCTTGGAAAAGGCCCGACCCTCCATTCTTTCATTATTTTTCAGCTCAATTCCACTTCTCCCTTCCCTCAGTCCCTGGGAGTTCCTGCCTGCTGGGCTGTGTGAGGCGGGTTTGTGGCAGCAGCAGCAGCGCCCGTGTCACAGCGTTTGGGTTCCAGCCTCCCCTGCCACAATAGTGACTCCAGCAGGGATTTCTGACATGGGAAACGTGCTGGGTTCTGCCGTGGTTCCTCCCACAGATTGACAGCCCTGTGGATTTTCCAAAGCTGCTTCATCAGGGAACCTGACAGCAGTGGGGACTGGTGCTGTCGCCTGTCATTTTCCTGGGCATGAATTGGTTGCCATGGAAAGCTTTCCCACCCCGTGTCTCCACCACCTGCCATTCCCACAGCATGGGAAAACCCTGGATTAGGAACAGCAGTTCAGGTTATTCCTGAGAAATGAACCTTGTTTACAAATCAGGTCGATGACCCAAGCTGAGGGTTTAACATGGGGTTTGTTACCAGGTTATTTCTGTATCAGGATATTTCTTTATCATGTTTTTGTATCAGGATATTTATCCCGCTCAGTAACCCACATTAAATAATGACATCAATAACTTCAAATCCTTCCAGCTGCATTTTCTGGGTTAGGGTTTGGAAAAAATAATGATAATATTCTTATATTGGAGGATGTTAGGGAAAAGCTCTTGTGTCTTTCCTCTTGAGGAGCTAGTTTGCTTCCTGGCTTGCTGCAGGTTGGATTTATCCTATGGAATGTGTGGATCTGCCTCCAATAATCGTGGTCAGTTCAGGGCTGGAGGTGGCTGGGCAGTCTCTGCTTTGTGGACTTGAGAGGAACCCAGGCTGAGTGATGCAGGAATGGGGAGCTTGCCCTGGTTTGGATCTTTTCCTTGTGCTAGGAAAGGATAAAAAGGGAATTTCTGGAAAAGAAAGCCCCGTGTCATCCCTGGGAGCTGTTACTGTGGTTTGGGCTATGGATCCAGGAGCACTCAGGGAGCAGCTGCTCCCTTGGTCTCCACTCAGCCACCTTGGGAGGGAAAAGTGCTGCTGCTCTGCTCGAGACAGGCTGGCTGCTTCCTGGAAATGGAGCCCAGGGGTTTGCCTTGCCATGGCAGGCATGGATTTAACCTCACATGGTGCCAAGTGCCCAAACTGGACACAGCCACTTGTTAAGGTGGATTTATTTCATGATACTTTTCTGTCATCGAGGTGTCACCTTTCACTTGGGATGTTGGGAATAGCTGGAGATACTGCCTCTGCTATCCCAGCCTTCCATCAGCAGTAAATCCTGGGGGGATTTGCTTTCTTCACCTACTGCCAGCCAGGGCTGTGTGCAGGTATTTCACAAATAAAAGGAAAAGGGTGGTGAAAATGAGGCAGGGCATTTTTCCCCCACAAGGAGTTGTTTGGGCTAAAACAGCTCTGGCAGAACAGGTTCCACAGGGCGGAGGGACTGTAAATGTCGCTGCGATCCTGTCTCACCTCGGGTGAGATTCCACAGGGATCCTTTCCCCATCCCAGCTGGGCCCCACGGTGCAGGGCAGGGCGATGTCTCCTCGTGCCCAGCGAGGGAGCAGCAGCTCCAGGGGTTTGGCTTTGGCTCTCTCCTTCCCACTGGAGGCAGCGGCAGCAGGGGGAGAGATGGAGTGACCTGGGAAAGCCGTTGCTAAACCCTCAGCTGCTGCAAAACTGCAAAACCATGTCCTGCACTCGGTGATGGCTGTGCCAGAGCCCTGTGGCGTGGCACACACCTCTCGGTGCGTTCCTGATGCTCCCTGTGACCTCCCCGTTGTCCCTTTCCCAGCAGTGACGTGGGATGCCATGGCCAGCTCCTCAGACAGTGACGATGACGGGTTCATGGCCGTGGATCCAGAGGACGCCGCGGTGGAAGGGACGATGGAGCAGGAGGATGAGCCCCACGCTGAGCTGGAGGTGGAGGAGCCCAGGCCCAGCTCCAGATCGATGCTGGAGCTGCCAGAAGAGGTTTTGGAATACATCCTGTCCTTCCTCTCTCCCTACCAGGAGCACAAAACCGCCGCCCTTGTCTGCAAACAGTGGTATCGACTGATCAAAGGTACAAGTGATGGCAGCAATTTCTTTAACTGTGGGGCTTGGAACCCAGATCTCTTTTACCTTTGCCTCTTGTTTTCCCCTCAAACTCTGAAATCTGGCTTCTGAGAAATCCTACAGAAATCCTAACATCCATGGGGTCCCTGGCTTTGCTCAAAGAGGGCCTGTAGCTGTGCAGAATTGAGCCCCTCAGCCTCTCTCATGATAGAAAACCCAGAGAGGCCGTGAATTCCCATCCTGGAAGTGTCCAAGACCAGACTAGACAGGGCCTGGAGTGATCTGGGATAGTGGAAGGTCCCACCCTTGGCAGGGGTTGGAGCTGGATGAGCTTTGAGGTCCCTTCCAGCCCAAACTAAAACAAAGCCCAAGCTTTGCTGCCTTTGGGTGCTCCCAGTGCTGCACTGGTGACCTTGGATTGCAGCCGCCTCCTCAGAGCCCATGCCAGTGTCCCATGGCTGATGTGGCTTTAATTGCGCTTCGTTTGTGTCTTGCTCAGTAATTAACATTCCCAAAGCTGCTGCTTTCAACAGCCCTGGCTCTGGTTCTTACAGCTCTGCTGGAGATAAGTGCAATATAAAATCTGCATGAGTAGAGATGTGCATATTCCAGCTTCCTGGAAGAGTAGCCCAGAGACACAGATCCTTCCTTTGCCTCCGCACATTCATTCCAGAGCCTCTTGGGGGTATTTTAATGCTGGAGAAATATGATACAGCAAATAAGGAGGGAAAATTTGGACAAGGATACAAGCAGAACCTCCTGCTTCATTTTATTTTAATACACTGGGTGATTTCTGGTACGTTTCTGTTGGGTGCCTGCTTTAATCATGAGCTTCATTTAAAAACAAGGAGTTTCAGAGGAGAGCAGTTCAATCCTAGGAAATGGGACAAGTTGCTGCACAAGGGGAATGTGTTCCTTCTGGAAAACAGGAGTGGGTGTCAGGTGAGGAATGCCCTTGGCCGATTGTGGGGTGATGGCTCATTTATGGACTTCTCCTCATCTGAAAGATTCCAGGCATTTCCCACTTTGCCCAGAGCTGAACATGCTGGGGGTTAAAAAAACACAGCTACCCCAGTAGGGACCCTGGCCCAAAATTACTCCTTTTGTGCATCCTTTTGGGGCAGCAGCTGCCCACAGCCCTGGGGAAGGGCCTTTTCCAAGTGCTGCAGCCCCAAGTGGCTGCTTGGCTGTTTCCTGGAGTGGCCTGCAAGGGATGCAGCTGGGATGGACAAACACCTGGGATTCACCCCAGAGGGATGTGGGAAACATCGCTGGAGCCCAGGGATGAGCAGCCAGGGGCAGCGTGGCTTTGGGCTGTGTCACCTCTCAGGGGACAAGTGGTGCTGGGCAGCTGGGCCCTTCTGTGGCAATTCCAGCCAAAAAAAGGTCTGGAACCACCACCTGCGAGCTGTGCCCAGAGAGGTCACTCGAGGTAAACAATTGATTCGTGTTCTCCTGGTTAATTTTTCCTGTTTTGCCAGGATACATCTGCTGTGCACTGCTGGAGCTCACATTCCCTTTCCCGTGTGACTCTCAGGAATCATCTCCTCGAGGACCCCAGGCTTTATTTTTTAATTTAAAAAAACCCTTCCTGCTTTATATCCCGGAGTGGGATTTCTTGCTGGGGGTGTTCCTGGCACAGGGCTTGGGGAAGAACTCTTGGCATGTTGTGGCAACCCCAGTGCAGGTGCCACCAAGTGTCTGCTGAGCTGCTGCTGCTGCCAGAAACTTTCTCCAGACCCTTGTGTCTCCTCAGGGAGCAGCCTCTGGCCCCTCCCAGCACCCTCACACAGTGGCAGCGTTGGAGCATCCCTGCTGATTTTTATCACTGATATCTCCTTTCCAACTTTGTTCAGATCCCTGGCCAGTAGCTGCATTCACACTCTTAAGAACTGATTATTGCACTGAGCGTCCTCAAGGGGAGGGAAGCTGCCCTCGGGGTGTGCTGAGGGAACAAGGGTGCAGCACAGAGGGCTGCACACAAGCTCTCCAAAGCATCCCAGTGCTTCCTTCCTTTCCCAAAGGCTCTGCTTCCCAAGCCGGAGCTGCCGGGATGTCACGACCCAGCCGGTGCACGCTGCTGACTTCCCCATTTGCAGAGTTCCCTTGTCTTTATTCCTTTAATCCCCTGCATTCCCAGCATGTTTCTAACCAAACACGGGGGTTTGCAGCTGTCCCTGTGCAGGCACGGTTTGTTCCCAGCCTTGCTGACAGTGTTGTTCTCTCCCCAGGTGTGGCCCATCAGTGCTACCACGGCTTCATCAAGGCAGTGCAGGAAGGGAACATCCAGTGGGAGAGCCGCACTTACCCCTACCCCGGCACCCCCATCACCCAGCGCTTCTCACACAGTGAGTATCCCAGAATCTCCTCCCTCGGGGGCTGCCAGTGCCATCCCTGGAATCCTGCTGGGAGCTGCCTTCCTTGGGGGCTGGCAGTGCCATTCCCTGGAGTCCCCATGGGAGCTGCCTCCCTCGGGGCTGGCAGTGCCACACATGCCCACCGCCACCAGTGTTCAACCAACACTCTGCACAAGAGTAGGGATTTGGGAGCTGATGGTCATGGCAGGCTCGTTAGTCCTAGGAAATCTTGATGGAGAGGAAACAGGGTGGGTTTGTGGCTTTCTGGTTGTGCAGGGATTTTTCTGCAGCTCCCCAGGCTGGAAAACTCTCCCAGATCATGGAGTCAGCCCTTGACCAAAATGTGTCCCCACGTGCCACATCCAGGGGTGGCAACTCCAGCACTGCCCTGGGCAGTCTGTGCCCGTGCCTGACCCCCATTCCATGAAGTGTTTTTCACAATATCCAGCCTAAATCTCCCCTGGCACAGCCTGAGGCTGTTGCCCTTGTCCCGTCCCTGTTCCCTGAAAGCAGAGCCTGACCCCTCTGGCTGTCCCCTCCTGTCAGAGACTTTTGCAGAGCCACAAGATCCCCCCTGAGTCTCCTTTTGTCCAGGCTGAGCCCCTTTCCCAGCCCTCTTGGGGCTCCAGCCCCTTCCCCAGCTCCATTCCCTCTCTGGACACTCTCCAGCCCCTCAGTGTCCTTCATGTCCTGAGTTGTCCCCAGGATCTGGGCCTGAGCTTTGTGTCCTCCCCAACAACCCCTCCCTCAGCCCCTGGACTGGAGTCATTCCCATAAAAACCAGTGGGTTTTGGAAAGTGCAGCACTCAGGGATGTGCACCAGCTGCTCGCACAGGTCCTCTGCGTCTGTGAGGAAAACTGAGAATTCTGCAGTGTGCTGGGCTCAAATCGAGCAGAGCTGCAGGTGGATTTGCTGACAGAAGGGAGCGATTCAGTCAACAGCACCTCTCAATGTCTGGGTTCATTCTTCCAAGGTTCTGGAAAAGAACAGAGGAGAAAAGATACCTAAACACAGTGCCTTTGAGGGAAAGGTATTGAAATAAACCATGTTCTTTGGAGTGCAGTAGCACTGAGCTGGCTCCAACAAAAAAAACATGACAAAAATTCCTTCCTGTGACCTCAGCACGGGGTCTGAGCCCTCTGAGGGACAGCTCTTCCAGGAAGCAAATTGCATTTTTCTGAGGGAGGATAAACACGGTGCAAGCCCTGCCATTCCGAGAGCAGCAGGCATCACATTTTCATCTTCCCAAGCAATAATTTATGAGGCAGCCGCGGCGCTGCCTCCTGCCAAGACAAGCCCGGGAGACGCTGCGGGGAGCTCTGGTGAAGTCATTGTGCTCTGCCGAGATACCCTCGCCTTCCTGAAGGATGAAGAGGCTCCGCAGTTCACAGCTCATTTTAGTGCTTATTAACGACTTCACATTTGCATGTATTTCCCTTCAGTTTTAGCAGCGTTTTTGCGACTGCTGGGTGCTCTGGCCAGCTAGAAATTGCCTGCAAAAGGCTCAGAATTGCCCCAAAGAGCACTGTGTGCTCTTTCCTTTATCCTGCTGCCTACCACGGGCTTCCTGGCTTGCAAAGTGAGTTGTCTCCCTAAATCCACTGCCCTCGGAGCGTGTAATCCGTATTAGCCTCGCTCGGTGACAGGGCCCCGGCTCTGCCCGGCCCCGGTGGCCACAGCAGCGTTATTAATGCACTTTGTGGGCACAAAGCTAATCTGGATTAACTTGTTTGCTGACTTAAACGGATTGGTTTGTGAGCAGCTGCCCAAATCTGCAGCCTCTGCTTTCCCTGCAGCAGCATTCCGTGCCTGTGGGCGAGATTCCAACCTTAAAACCGAGCTACAAATCATCAGTTCCGGAAAGTCAGACTCTGAACCTCTAAACTGTCACCTAAAATCCCAAGGGATGACGGTGAGCTGAGGTGGAGGGAACAGGAGTTTGGGCAGTGGGGAGGGAGCAGGCAGGACTCACAAAGCCCTTCTTGAGGGATGAGCGATTCGCTGGTTTTTGTGGGAAGACGTCACCGCCCAGGCACGAGTCAGTGCTGCCATCAAAGCTCCGTCTGGGGCTCGCTCTCGCTTCCAGGAATTATTAGAACTATCCCCGAAGTTCTCACAGGGAGCACAAACGGACAGGGAGGGGAATTCTAAGCAGCTGGAAGTCAACCAGTCTGCTCTCAGTCCTGAAGGGAGGAATGGCAGAAGTGCTTGATAAGGTATAGTGAATGGAAGGTGATGCCGTGGGGAGGGCGTGCCTGGCAGAGATCACACCGCTGAGAGCAAACTCTGGACGGGCTGTCACTTTTCCAAAGGCTGCAAAACTGCAGGACATGAAACATCAATAATGCTGGGTGTTTAGGGGCAGAAATCCCCCGTGTTGGGGTTTTTTGGACGATGTTTGCAGGAGTCACCGAGCTGTTTTATGTATGAACCTGCGAGGTCACAGCAGGGTGATGAGTCACAGGATGAAATCACTGCCCGAAGTCGGAAAAAGATGTCAGGAGGCTCAGGAATGCAGAAACGGAAAAGCAGCAAAGGAATGCCGACCCTTGTGCCAGGGATATTGATCCTTTGCTGGAGGAGTGACTAATTTTAAGCGCTGATTTATTGTTTTTGTTTCCAAGGAGCCTGGGGTTGGTGGCACCACTGGGATGAGTAATTACAACAATTTGTGGGTTTGACGAACCCGTTGGGAGCGGTGACAGCTGGAATGTTTGTTTTACAGGATGGGCTGCTCCTGGAGCAGAGCTGCAGCAGCTCCCAGCACCCAGCCTTGCCCAATATCCCTGGATTTTGGCTGCACCCAGGCCCTGCACTAGAAAGAGCAGGACAATTTTAGGGAGTGAGGAGATAGAGGTGGAGATGGAGATAGAAGGAGATGGGAAAGCTGGGGGCGTTCACCTCGAGAAGGCTCCAGACAGAGCTCAGAACCCCTTCCAGGGCCTGAAGGGGCTCCAGGAGAGCTGGACAGGGACTGGGGACAAGGCATGGAGGGACAGGACACAGGGAATGGCTTCCCACTGCCAGAGGGCAGGGATGGATGGGAGACTGGGAATTGGGAATTGTTCCCTGTGAGGGTGGGCAAGCCCTGGCACAGGGTGCCCAGAGCAGCTGTGGCTGCCCCTGGATCCCTGGCAGTGTCCAAGGCCAGTACCAAAGGCTGTCACCCTCCAGTCCATGTGGGAATGGGATTTACAGCTCAGACACGTCCTTCCCATCTCTCCAGTGGGAAATACAGCCCTTGAATTTGGATGGGTAAATTTATTTCGTGTTCTCTGAGTTTCAGAAGTCCATGCTCTTTGATTATGATGAAGGGAATTTGTTGCTTTCCATTTGGTTTTCCCTCCCCAGTCAGCTCTTCTCTGGCTATTGGCTGCTCCAGGTTAAAATCTCCAGTGGTTCATTGCTCAGGACAGGGGAGTCAGGAGTGTGCTCAGAACCAGAACCTCTGCTCTCCCTGAGCAGCAGTGTCTTCAAACACCAGAATTCCTGATTCCTTTCCAAAGATAAGCCACTTCTGCAGTGCTGAAACTCTGGGGGTTGCTGAATTTTGCTGGGACATTAAAAAACCCCAAATAAATCCATTCAGTGTTCTCCACCCAAAGAAGCCCTAAAACCATCAGGGACATGCACAATTTCCCCCTGATTTCTTCTACACCTGGTATAAACTATATATAATGGAATCCCAGAATATCCTGAGCTGGATCCACAAGGATCATCCAAATCCAGCTCCTGACCCTGCGCAGAGCAGCCCCCACAATCCCACTGTGGAATTCCCACAAGCTGGAATAAACTGCACTTTTCTTCGTGCTTGCTTTTTCCTGGGTTTCCCTATTTATATTTTTTTCCACTCAAGCTGCTCTGCCTTCCTTATCTTCATCAGCTTAAAAATACTCTGAAGTAGGAGAGCACAATCTCAGTGATTTTGATGTGGGGGGGTTATTCCACATGGAATTTTACGGGAAACCTGGAATTCTGCCCAGCCTCCAAGGCAGACAAGCTGAGGAAGCCGTCCCTGCTCCATCTCTCAGGTCCCTCTTGCCAGAGGTACCTGGGTGCTGCAGACACTCCCTGCCAAAGGCAGACACTTCCATGGGTTTTGTTTTGCTGCAGAGTTTTTTGGGGCCAAAAGCTCTTTGGTATCTTTGAGGGGTTGTCAAACGTGGTGTTCCATCCCTGTTCCCCATCTAGCTGCCTCATCCTTCCCCAGGGAGAGCAGAGGGAATGCCCGTGGATGATCCTGAGGCTCTTTAAATGAGATGGGGTGAAATCCTGAAGGGAGAGCAAAGCCCAGGGCTGGGTGCACAGAGGGGTCTGTGAGCTGTGTGATCCGGCACAGGGCAGGTCAGGGAGCTCAGTGCCTTAATCACAGCTAATCTCATTAATTACAGACCTCTAAGGCAGTTTTCTCTGCACTTTGAGGAGCAGCTCTGCCTGAGGGATAATCCTCTTGGGAAGGTTCTTGCTGGAGCTTCACCCTGCTCAGGGGAGCCCTGTGGTTCTGGGGAGCTGGGGCAGCGTGGCTGCTCTTCTCCAGGGAGGAAAGGGCCTGACCTGGGGGTGGGACACAGGGCAGTGACAGGGCTGTGGGGACAGCAGTGACAGAGCTGTGGGGACAGCAGTGACAGAGCTGTGGGGTACAGGGCAGTGACAGAGCTGTGGGGACAAGGCAGTGACAGAGCTGTGGGGACAGCAGTGACAGGGCTGTGGGGACAGCAGTGACAGGGCTGTGGGGTACAGGGCAGTGACAGAGCTGTGGGGACAGCAGTGACAGGGCTGTGGGGTACAGGGCAGTGACAGAGCTGTGGGGACAGCAGTGACAGAGCTGTGGGGACAGCAGTGACAGGGCTGTGCTCTCTCACAGGTGCGTGTTACTACGACCCCAACCAGTCCATGTACGTGTTCGGGGGCTGCACCCAGAGCAGCTGCAACGCCGCCTTCAATGACCTCTGGAGACTGGACCTCAACAGCAAGGAGTGGATCCGGCCCCTGGCCTCAGGTGAGCCCGGGAGCTCCCCCACGCCCCTCCCTCCTCCCCGCGGCTCGGGGTCGTGGTTCTGGGGTCTGAGCTTATCCCACTGGGATTGGGCTGAATCCCAGGGAAGTGAGAGGTTTGTGGCAGAGTCTGAGTCCTCAGCCCCGCCTTGGGGGTGTTTTCTGGGAGCAGCTGGTCCCTGTCATGCAGGGTGACATTCCGTGCAGCCACCAGAGCCTGCGGTGATAAGGCTGAGAAAATCAGGATTCTTCAGCCTGGGGAAGGCTGAGAGAGTTGGGATTTTTCATGCTGCAGTAGGCTAAGATGTGATGGTTGTTCAGCCTGGAGGAGGCTGAGAAATTTGGGTTGTTCAGCATGGAGAGGAGAAGGCTCCAGGGAGAGCTCAGCCCTTCCCAGGGCTTAAAGGGGCTCCAGAAGAGCTGGAGAGGGACTGGGGACAAGGGGTGGAGGGACAGGACTCAGGGAATGGCTTCCCACTGCCAAAGAGCAGGGATAGATGAGGAAGGAATTCCTGGCTGTGAGGGTGGGCAGGGTGGCACAGGGTGCCTAGAGCAGCTATGGCTACCCCTGGGTCCCCAGGAGAGTCCAAGGCCAGGCTGCAGCACCCTGAGATAGTGAAGGTGTCCCTGCCTGTGGCAGGGGGTGGCACTGGGTGTGTTTATGGTCCCATTCCGTGATTCCATGGTGAGAGTCATTGTCCCAAAGCTGAGATTTTCTTTGCTCATTCCAGTGGCTCCCACTCCAGGTATTTTGGGGGGTGGAGCAGACAAGCCCATGCACGTGGGAGAGCGTGGGAAAGCAGGTTCATTCCTGCTGTCCAGGCACCCTCAGCCGGGCAGGAAAACACCACAGATTATTTCCCACACTGGTTTTTGTGCTGGAAATGTCACCCGCAACAGTTTGGTTTTTTTTCCTTTTAATTTCTGAATTCCACTGAAATAACTTTGAGGAAAGCAGAAGAATTGGGGGAAGCTCTTGGGGCAGAGGGGAGAAGTCAGTGTTAGAGCAGCTGTTTTGGGAGGAGGAGGAAGGAGAAAAGGAGCTCAGAATCCGCCAGCATTCCTTAGTGGGAGCAGGATTCCCTGTCATGTGCCTCAAGTATTGTGGACTGCTCAGATATTGTCTATAAAGTATTTTCTTGTCTGGCACTTGAAGTCCTCCAAAATCCAGGGAATAAGGATATAGAGGTGGAGAAGGATACAGAGGGAAAAGCTGGAGGTGTTCACCTGAAGAAGAGAAGGATCCAGGGTGACCTCAGAGCCCCTTCCAGTGCCTGAAGGGGCTGCAGGAGAGCTGGAGAGGGGCTGGGGACAAGTCCCAAAGGCTGGTGTCACTGGGGAGTTTCCAGCTGTGAACACCTCCCTTGGTGCTTGGACATCCACCCACTCTTCCTTCATCCCTGGTTTTGTGTCACACAGCCCCTGTGGGACTCCCACAAGGGGAGAATGAGGGAGTTGTGGATTTAAACAGGGAAAAGGAACCTCCTGGCATCATCCTGCCCTGCTGGGGCTGGAGAGGGGAGGATGCACAGCTCCTGGACTCTGCAGAGCTCTCTCTGCCCCAGGCCACGGATTCCTGCAGCCCGGGGAGCTCTTTCCTGTCCCCAGTGCTGGGCACACAGAGCCCCTCCCGGAGCCCATCCCTGCGCTCCCGAGAACGGCTCCTGTGGGAATGCTGCCGGGGCTCGGTCCCACGGGAAGATCCCCCGAGGAGATGTTCCTGCACGCTGTCATGGGCGAGATGGGATCACAGCTGAAACTGGAGGCCGGGCCCGGGGAGTGCTCTGGTTCCTGCTTTTCCAAAGGGATGAGTCAACCCCGGTGGGATCCCACAGCTCCTGCTCTTCCTTTGGGTGCGCTGAACTGGGGGTGGCACCGCCTGCCTGGGAAAGGAGAGCGGCTGGAGGGGGCAGAGCTTTGAAATGCTGGGATGTAAATAAGGCAGGAGAGGGCTTTTTAAAAGAAAAACCTAAGAGCTGACATTGATTGATTACCACTCATTGTGTGTGCAGGCTAATTGCTGTGGAGGAGTTCCCACACCTGCCCCACAGACTCCAGAACTCTGGGATGAGATCCTGGCTCTTTCCCAAGGACGGGTCTTGCTGGGAGAGGTTCCCTCACCCTCCACGTGTACCCTCGTTAAGCATCTTCTCTAACGAGCCCTGGACAGGGAATGGGAGCACAATGTCTTGAGCACAACTTCATCCCTTCCTGAGAGGCTTTTCCAGGAGAAGACACCCTTTTGTTGTTGTTGTTGTTGTTGTTGCTGTTTGTTCCTACCTGTTTTCATCCGGGTTTTCTGGCTCCCAGGCATGAGATGACATCAGAGCTGGATAATTCCCCTCTAGCCCAAGCTGCTTCATCTGGGAGTAAATATTTAGCCTTCAAAGAAATAATTGGCCTGGGTTTCTTTTGTCTCAGAGACGGAGGAGGGAGATAATTACTTCAAAAAACCCTAATTTTTGAGGTCTCAAAGTATTTTTTTGCTTAGATCTGAAACAATGGCTTTGACGTGTGAGTGATGGGGCTGGAGCAGCACAAGAGAGTTGGTGCCTGGCTCTTCTGGAGAGCTTTTGGTGGGATTGGAAGCTCTGGAAAGGAGGGTGGCAGGCAGCAGGATCTCTATTTTCGGAAGCTGTCTCCCAGCTCTTCTCCCTGGAGCTCTCCTGGCCATTGTGGAGCTGCTCCCACCCTTCCCATCCCACACAGGATCTGCTGGAGCAGGAGCAGGATAATTACCAACCCCACGTGTGGGACGCTGCAGTGCTGTCCCAGGGTAGGTGGTCCCTGGCAGACAGAGGCCTTTTCTGTGTGGTGGGGGTGCTTTCCTTGCCCTCATTTGCACAATTAACCTGGGCAGTTGTTGGAATTTGAGCCCATCTGTGCTCAGGGCATCCTGATGGAGGGCTGGGGGTGGTTTATGCTGGAATCTGTTTATCCAGCTGGAGGCCAGGGTGAGGCCCCACTCCTGTGAGTCCAGCTGGAGCGCGCTGGTTTCAGTGGTGAGAGTCCCTGGTGCTCCCCAAAAATGGGCTGAACAGCCAGGAAAGAAACCAAACCTCATTTGAAACAGGGAGTTGCAGGACATTCAGTACCTGGAGGGGCTCCAAGAATGCTGGAGATGGACTTTGGACAAGGGCCTGGAATGCCAGAGGGCAGGGTCAGATGGGATATTGGGAAGGAATTGTTCCCTGTCAGGGGGATGAGGCGCTGGCACAGATTAGATGTGTCCAAGGCCAGGCTGGACAGGGCTTGGAGCACCCTAGGACTGTGGGAGGTGTTCCTGTCCATGGTGGGGCTGGGACTGGATGGGCTTGAAGGGCCTTTCCAACCCAAAGCATTCCCTGATTCCATGACTTCATGCCATGGGAGCTGCAACAGGTTGTGGTGAAGCCTTTGCTGATGCTTGGATTCATCCCTGGATCTGCTGCCCTGCTGGCAAGGAGGGTTTGTCCTGCCCCCATGCAGGTCTGTGGCACTCTCCTGGTGAGCTCCCACCCCTCCCTGTGCAAGGGAAGCTGCTGGAGGCTCCCAGAGGAGCCCCAGGAGCTTTGGCACCATCTGAGCCTCCTGTCCATGAATCCTGCAGGGACAACTCACAGGCAGAACCGGGAGGGTCCCCGGGCAGGGCCTGCCTGGGCTGTTCCAGGCTGTGTCCCTGCAGGCTTTGTCCCTCCTGGGGTCCTTGGTTCCAGTTCCTCAGTCCTGTACTCAGCCTCTCTCAGCCAGAACCACACCAGAAAATGCCTTCTTGGATTAGGGAGGAAAAGGCCTGGAGCTCTGCTCTGCCAGGGGTTCATGGCACAGAGGTGAAAAGCTTTTCCCCTTAAAACTGAGCCAGGGATGGTGATGGAACGACCGGGGCTTTGCAGGGAGAGGCATTCCTGAGGGTATGCACACCCTCCTCTCGGGTCTGTTTTCTCATCCCCTTTCTGCTCCCAGCTGGGAAGGGCCCTGTCCCTCCTGTCCCTGTGTGGTTTTCCTCTGCCAGGCCGGGATATCCCTCTCTGATCCCACAAGGGTTCAGGAGCCCCGAAGCTCCACTTTTCCTGTTGCTGGGAGGAGAATCCTGCTGCTGCTGCCCTGGGCCACCCTGCCCCGGCATGGGCACCTCCCTGGGACCTCTCTCCTGGTGTTTGCAGTCCCTGCAGTCACCCTGGGGACAGGGAAAGCTTCTCCTCTTCCTCAGGACTTCGGGATCAAACCTGGGATCAAACCTGGCTCAGAGGCAGAACTCTTCTGTATGTGGCTTTGTTCCCCTCTGCCCTAGGGCCATGTCTGATCCTCCCTCCTGCTCCAGCCCGGAGTTTGTGCCAAAACCTCCCGGGTGGCCTTAGCAGGACGCAGTAAAACTCCTCTGCCAGCAGCTCCTCATGGCTCAGTTCTTCCCCCAGCCCCCTCCGTGCCCGGAGTGGGAGGATCAGTTTCCCTTTGTGACTGAGGGGAAGGTGCCTTTGATGGTGTTGTGTCAACAAAAGCAGCAGCCCCAAGGAGGCAGGAGAGGCTCGGCAGAGACTCCTGGTGTCAGATGTGGTCCTGGTGGAGAAACCTCCCCGTCGCTGGTGGAGCAGAGAGGTTTGGCCTTGACAAAGCTATGCAAAAACCTTGCCCTGAGCTAAAAAGCCCAGCTTTGTTTTAATCTGTCTCTTCTAGAAAAGTTTTCAAAACAAATTTCCAAACAGTTGCTGGAGTTTCACGGTGCTGAATTCCTCGGTTGGGATCTCCTCAGCTCTGGGAGATTTGTGGAGCTGAAGGAGACACAGGGAAGGACTGAGTGGGCTTCCCAAGGAGGGGTGTGGTTCTGGATCCCACAGGATCCCACAGGATCCAGCTGTGCACAGCCACAAACCAGAGCCACACTGGCACTCAGGGAATGAATCCCACTGGGACAGAAGCAGGGCTGTCCAAGGGCTCAGGGGGAATCTGAGGAATAATCAGAGGTGTGGGAATAGTGGGGAGCTCCTCACGAGTGGATTTAAACTCTCTGTGACTGCAGACTGTGCAGCTTGTTCAGTTCAGGGTCGTGTTTTGCATCAGCTGTGTCCAGTCCTGGACCCCTCAGTTCAGGAAGGACCTGGAGGGGCTGGAGCATGTCCAGGGATAGGAACAGAGCTGGGAAGGGGCTGAAGCACCAGGAGCAGCTGAGGAAGCAGAAAAGGGGCTCAGCCTGCAGAAAAGGAGGCTCAGGGGGACCTTGTGGCTCTGCACAGCTCCTGACAGGAGGGGACAGCAGGAGCGTCGGGCTGTGCTCCAGGGAGCAGAGACAGGAGCAGAGGGAACAGCCTCAGGCTGGGCCAGGGCAGGCTCAGGGTGGACAGCAGCAGGAATTTCCCTGTGGAAAAGGTGCTGAGGCCTTGGCAGGGGCTGCCCAGGGAGGTTTGGAGTGCCCATCCCACCTTGGAGGTGTCCAAGGAAGGTCTGGGTGTGGCTCTAACTGGGCTGGGTGACAAGGAGAGCATTGGGTACAGAATGGACTCGACAGTCCTGGGGGGCTTTTCCAATCTCAGGAATTCTGGGATTGTTTTTTTTCCTGCAGAGCAGTAACTGAGGTGCTCTGCCTGACCCGAAACTGCAGCTCTGTTCCCCTTGCAGTCACTTCCCTCACAGGAATCCCGGCCACAGCCTTGCTTTGGGCATTAAAATCCCCCAAAATCACGACCTCACCAAAACCCTGTCTGCAGAATACCCTTGGTGTCCCCCTGGCCTCTGAGCTCACCCTGTGGTGCCCCACGGCCCCGTGTGACTGAGAGCAAAGCTCAGTTTTATGAAAGGCTCAGGATCACCTTGAGGCCCTCAGCCATGTGTCCCTGTTGGCCTCCCAGGAGCCCGGGGGATCCAGGAGCTGATTCCTGGCACAGAACAACCTCCCTAATTATGGCTGAGTGCCTGAGCCTGCAAAGTGGAGCAGGTTAATGGGCTGATGGAAGTCCCTCATGCTGTGAGCGGTCTTGGTGGGCCTGGAAGGAGGAAAGCTTTTTCCAGCATTTTCCTGATCTGGGTGGTTTTTTTCCTCCTTGACCTTTGAGTTTAGTGGCAGTAGGGCCCATTTCTGCCTCTGCAGAGCTGAAACATTCCAGGTTATCCTCCAAAAATCTGTGGCTTTCCCACCACCATCTAAAGGGTCTTGGAGTCCTCAAGCTCAGAGTGACTTGACACCTTTTTCAAGCTCAGCTTTAATCCTGTGAGCCTCCTGCCTAGAGCTTCCTTACCCTGCCCCTGATTTCTTCCTTTTCACACACCCAATATTTCCTCATGATCACACACCTAAATTCTTCTTTACAAACACTTCATTTCTTCCTTATCCCACCCCTCACTTCTGCCCTTCTGGAACAGAACCAGGACTTTCCAGGCTTTGTCCCATGCCCTTTGGGGCAGAGGCTTTCCCAGCACAGGTTGCTTGGAATTGCTTTCTCCAGTTTAAGCATACTGATTGTTTTCCTCCTTTTTTGGACTCCAGTTTTACAAGGGGATGAGTGACCACTCCTGCCGAGCCTTTGACAAACAAACTCTCCAGCAGTATCCCTGGATATAGAGTTTGGATGTCATTCCTGCCCTTGCAGAGGGTGCACTGGCAGCTCCGGGGTGGGAGCAGGGCTGTTCCCAGACCCTGGATCCATCTGACGTTCATTTGTTCCTCTCCTTGCCTGGCTGGTTTTGCAGAATGTCTCTAATGGAATTTGTGGTGTACAATATGAAATATCTCAAGGGCAAGAGCTGAAAAATCAACCCAAATCAAGTGAAGGCTTTTTGGTTTTTTTTCTGTGTCAGCTGACACCTGGTTGGGAAGGTGTTGCTGGTTTCCAGGAGATTAGTCCATGGTTTAGGTTTACAGCACGCACCTCCCCTCCCTTTGATTTGCCAGGCTCTGTCCTCCTGCAGCTCGTGGCATTGCTGGCTGTGTTTAACCTCTGGAAGGTTTTTGTTGTCTGGATCCAAACCACATCCCACTGGCATCCATCCTTGGATGGCCACCCCGCCATGCCTGGCACGGGTCAGTCCCAGGGATTGCGGGTACAAAACCCACGAGCAAACTGAGCGGGTGGTGAGCTGTTTGCAGGGATTTATCCCACAGGGACCGTCACTGATCCAGGCAGGAAAAGCCAAAAGATCCCTGTCTGGGATCCCTCCCCTGCCTGGGGATCTGCTCCCTGCAAACAAAGGCTGGTGACTGGTCAGTGGGATGGGGAATGGGTGAGGATCACCACCACCAGGGGAAAACATCCCTGTGCCTCCCGGTCCTGAATCCTACAGCTGAAATGTGGGATTCCCACATTCCTCCCTCCCCACCGACCCTACCTGGCTGCATCCTGCCCCTCCCTCCAGCTGGCAGCGGCTTATCCTTATCAATGCCGTGTTCCCACGGCTTTTCCAGCGCTCCCGGCATCCGCCAAGGTCACCGAGTCACCCCGTGCCTCCTCTCTGCTCTCGGAGCTGCGAGAGGGCAGAGGCAGCTCAGCCATCCCACTGAGGTGTGCCTGGGCCTCCAGGAATGCAATGCCCGAGGCCACCGGGAATGGCTCTGAAGGAGCCATGGATCACCTGCCCAGGGAGGTGGGAATGTGCCCCGCAGCAGGGCTGGCTCAGCCGGGGGAGCTGCCTCGGGGCTGGCACAGGGGTTTTACCCCAGCGGGCCAAAGCACTTCCCCTCTCCCATTCCCCGCTCTCCCTGCACTGCAGGACTTGGAAGTTCAGCCAGGTTTTATCCGTGGGCAAAACGTGGGGGAAAAGCATTCCCTGCTGTGGCAAATGGGCTCCTGGGAGCGGGGCTGGGCTGCCCTGGGCAGCAGGGCAGGGAGGCAGTGGCCGGCTGTGGCTCTCCCTCGGGGAATGATCCCTCAGCCTGCGGATGCCCTCCTGCCCTGCCCCGACAGCTCAGCCTGACGTGGCAGGAGTCCTGGGGGAAGGGAACAGAGGGAAAGGCTGAGGGGGCTGGGAGAGCACCAGCTTGAAGGGAAGTGGGTGCTGGAGTGGGGATCTGGATTCCCTCTTCCCTCAGTTCCTCTGGTTTCCCTCTTCCCTTAGTACAGTTTTGGGGTCTCACCTTGTTCTACTGGCAGGAACACCTTCCACTATCCCAGGGTGCCTCAAGCCCTGTCCAGCCTGGGCTTGGACACTAGCAGGGTTGAGCAGGAATCCCTCCTAGCACTAGAAGTAGCAGGTAGTAGTAGCACTAGTACTAGTACCTGGTACTCCTCCTCCACCTTGGGAAGCCGGCACTTGGAGAACAATTTGCATTTTAACGATTCCGAAGTGCATGATTGTCATCCCTTTAACCTAGGCAGAAATTAGGCTGGATTTTCTAAGAGGGTTTTTTTCTATCAGGATTTTTTTTTCCTTTTTCGCGTAGTTTGATTTCCCAGCCCTACAGAGAATTTAATTTCTAGCTTGTCCGAGTTTGGCTGGAGCCGAGGAATTTGCAAACTGTGGCTCAGACAAAGCATCTCCAATTTATTTCCTTTTCAGGAAAAAGGCTCAAAACCCTGGAGCCACACACGGGGTTGTTGACACTGGTGGTGTCTCACATCTCATGAATGTGTTGCACCCCAGAGGCAGCCGATCCCTCCTTCCTGAGGCGTGGGAGGCACCCAGGGGTGATGTTTTCCCTGGACACAAATTCCCTGATCATTTCACACCCAGTTATCCCGCTTTCCTGGGTCTCTGACAGGCCTTCCCTCCTGGGCAGATACCTCCCTGTCCATTGTGGGGTCAGCGGGATAAACCCCCGCTATCCCACGGCTGCACTGTCAGCTGGGAAGGAATCCTCCTGGGAATTTTGGGCAGGCTGTGCTGACATCTATCGGCAGGAGCTCCTTCCAAGGCAGCCCAGCCTTTGCCTTGAGGACTCAATCCAGCAGGATTAAGTGTGTAATCCTCGGGATGGAGCAGGCAGCATTCCCGGGGCAGTGTAATCCGCACCCAGCGCCGTGTGCCTTCCAAGCCTCTCGGCATCCTGCCGCTCCGTAGCCTGATTGTAATCTTTCCCCAAAGCATCTGCTGTAAAACTCCCGGAGAATGGGGCAGGCACACAGAATGATGGAGCCTTTGCTCATGCTTGTCTGTAGTCCAAAGGTGGATTTTGGTTCCTGCCATGAAATATTCAGGAGTTTGGTTTTCAGGGCTGGAATTACTGGAATGAAGGAGAAGAGTTCTTCCCTGGTGTGGAGGGGCTAAAGTTCAGGAACCGATGGGTTGAAAATGGGAGTGAAGGGGGAGACAGCAAGGGAGGGGAGTGCAAAGAGCTGCACTGAATTTCCCTTCCTGTGCTGGAAGTGGCAGCGGGCAGATGCTGGGGTTTCAGTGAATAACTGTTGTACTTGCAGCAAATACTGGGGACAGCAACGCCCTGACTCTTCCTGGGCTTTTTGCACTTCCTCTGACTGCATCCAGAAGGGTTGTGGATTCCCCATCCCCAAAAGTGTCCAAGGCCAGGCTGGACAGGTCTTGGAGCAACCTGGTCCAGTGGAAGGTGTCGCTGCCCATGGCAGGAGGTGGAATAGGATGAGCTTTAAGGTCCCTTCCATCCCAAATCATCCTGGGATTCTCTGGCTGTGCCTACAGAGTGCTCTTTAGAGGATAGTTGAGGTTTGGAGCCCCGTGGTAGCTGTAACCTCACCAAATTGCGCAGCAGCCATTTCCTGGAACACCACTCATTTTGGGATTCTCCAAGGCTGGGGCGCCTCCCTCGCGCTGTGGGAAACGATCCGGGAGTGAAAAGTTGCAGAGCTCAGCAGGGCAGGACCCAGCCCCACTGTCCCACCCCCCTGCCCTGCAATTACCCCTCCGAGGGGCTGGGGAGCCCCAGCCCAATTCCCAGCTCTTCCCTCGCCTCCTGCAGGGAACACGAGTGAGCAGCGGGAGCCACTCAGCCCTTTCTGGGACCGCTGAGCTCTTATTGCACAGGGGCTGATTTTGGGAAGGTGTCAGGCTGTGAAATCACCCGAGAAGTCTGCGGGGCAGCGTCACTTCATGGGGAACAAAAACACAAGCAGGGAAGCAGGGCGAGGTAGATGCTGGGGATTCCACCCACGGAGAGAGGGAGCAGCGGCTTTTGCAAGAGCAGCTCCCCGTGCGGGGCCAAATCCACCTTTCCCAAAGGATGGTTGTGGAGGGTGACCTCACCCCGCAGAGCTCCCGGCACCTCGGGGTGCTGCTGCTGGGGAGAGGGGCAGGGTGTATCCCAGTGAAGCCTTTCCCGCCGTGCAGCTGCAGGAATTGCGGCAGGAATTGCGGCGATCCCGTCCGGGGCTGTTGGGAGATAAGAGGCCGAGCCCGCGGCGTTCTGGCGCGGTTATCTCGGCACTGTTTGCTCAATGCTGCATGAGGACATTTTTGCCAGGCATTAGCACAGAGTGACTCAGTAAATCCACTTGCACGGGGTTCAGAGGGCACTGCCTTTCCTTCTCCACGGCTTTATCAGAGCGGCAGCACCTCACAAATGCCGGGGTTAAAAAAATACCCACAGGCAGCTTGCAACAGTGTGGAGGTGACTGATCCTCCCCAGGGCTTCTGCCTGCACCTCCCAGGGATTGCGAGAAACCAAACTTTGCTTCCACGCTGGGGTTTGACTGGGCTTGTACCACAGTCTCGAGTCACTGCAGGGTGGAAATCCCACACTGGGAATTCTGTCTGCATGTCAACATCGGGGGGTTGCTGACCTGCCCCCCAGAATTGCAAATAAACTCAGGATATTCCCCCGCTTCCTTCCCAAGAGGTTATTTGTGTCTGCAGAGGTTTTGTCTCTGTGCTGAGGAGACAAATCAGCAGAGATTTGTTTGGTTTTTCCTTAAGACTCCTGCAAGGCTGAATTCCTGTCTGCTTCCCAGCATGGAATTTGGGGTTTTTCTGGAAGGGAACACTAAATTGCCTGTGGTTTTGGTAAGAGAAGATGATTCTTCTGTGGCTTTTAGAGACTCCAAGGTTTAGGCAGACCTGGTCAAAACTAGTCTAGATCCCAGTTTGTAATCCCAGTGCTCTGTTTTAGACGTTTTGGAGTTAAAACCAGGTGAATGTCAAATGCTGGATCCAAGGCAGCTGAGCAGAGTGCTCAGTGTTGGGTTTGACTTTGTGAATGAGTGGGTGTGCAACAGGAATGTCTGCTCTTCCCATAGGAGTGCTCCTTTTGCATCTCCCAAATCCAGTGCTAGTGCTGGGATTTCTGGGATGCTCATCCTCTTCTGGCCTCTGGACTGCTGCTCACCAGCTTATCCTCTTCCCTTTGGGAAACCTGGTAGGGATCTGGATGAATCTGCTGACTGCTGGCCTGGGAAGTAGAAGGATTTATTGTTTTTTTCCTTCTCTGGTTTTGCTTTTGGTTGAAGGGGAAGAATTTGGGGATTTCACGCTGTCACACAAGTTTGGGTTGGAACTCTGTGGGATGGGATGTAGTTGGGGCTATCCCTCAGCTGGGGTGGATGAGAGTCTCAGGCTGGAAACAGGGATTTGAAAATCCAGGTCCAGCCTAAAAGCCAGACTGAAAACCAGCCCCTGGATGTGGCTCTGCTGCTGCCCTTAGCATGGGAACATAAAACTCATGGTGGGCAGGGTTGGATCCAATTTGGGACAACTCAGAGTGCAAAACAGGCACCATCCTGCCTTGGGAAGAAGTGTCCAAGGCCAGGCTGGACAGAGTTGGGAGCATTCTGGAATAATGGAAATTTCCCGGCCCGTGGCAGGGGTGGAATGGGATGAGCTTTAAGGTCCCTCCACCCAAACCAGGATTCTTGTGAAAGGACAGCCCCAAGCCCTTCCCGGGGATCGTTTCCTGTACGTCTTGAGTGCAGATTGCAGGGGGCTTTTGAACCTGGGAGCTTGAATTCCTCTGCACCTTGAAATTTATAGGCTGCTGGAGCAGCTCCCTTTAATTTCTCAGCTTTGAGATGGGACACATGGCTGTGGTTATCCGGGTGTTCTGTGGAAACCTGATCGGCCGCGATGGCGGGAGTCGGCTCCCTGCAGAATCCACCAGATCCAGCAAAAACAGTTCCTGGCTGCAGCTCTCCTCCCATCCTTCCCCAGAGTTAAAGCTCCTCAGTACCAATCCCCTTGTCACAACTCTTTCCATGTGTTCCCTTCCCCCCGGGTCAGTGCAGACCCACTCCAGCTCCTCCTGTGGAATATTCCCCAAACCCCATCGACCTGAGCCGATCCTTCCACCTGGGCAATCCCAGCAGATAACCACGGGGTGATCATTGCTGTTCCCCACTCCAGCTGGGTTTTGGAGTCTCTGGGGACTGCCCCTTCCAGAGGTAAAAGGCTGGTCTGGCACTCTGTGTCCCAGTGCCCTTCAAGCCAGGCTTTTCCTTTGTTCCCGTTAATCTACGCGTGTGCGGCTCCGGTAGCTTTAGAGGGCTGGATAACTGGGCTTTAAAAACTGCTTATAAGGACAGATCCAACACAGATAAAACACCCAGAGCTCGTGTCAAGAGCAATCAGAGGCTGGCATTTCTTTTCCAAACATCTGTGGAAGCCAGAGATCTTTGGTTGGTTGGTTTTTTGGCTTTGCGAGCCAGGAAAATCCATCAGCTGGGAAAAAAATAGCTCAGCCCAGCTTTTAGCTCCTCACCCCAGCCAAAAGAACAGCGTCAGCTGTGCAGGGATGGAGCCTGCTGTGCTTAGAGGAGTGAACTGTGCTACACCCTCAGCCTGTCCTAACCTTTATCCCCAGAAAGGATAACCTGGATGTTGGGCTGGGCGGTGGTGTGGAGGGATAACCTGGATGATGTTATGGAAGGATAACCTGGATGTTGGCTGGCTGGTGTTGTGGAGGGATAACCTGGCTGTTGGGCTGCGTGGTGGTGTAGAGGGATAACCTGGATGATGTTATGGAAGGATAACCTGGATGCTGGGATGGGTGGTGTTATGCAGGGATAGCCTGGATGTTGGGCTGGGCAGTGTTACTGGAGTGGGGAGCTCGGGATCACAGCAGTTCCCCACTGGGGCCAGTGGGAACCAGTACAATTCATGAATGAAGCTCTGATGGCTCCTCAGCCCGATCCATGTGCCATCCCAGAGAGGATCCTGTATGTTCCTGGAGTCTTTGAAGGGCCGCTCCCACCTCCCACATCCTGCAGAGGGCTGGACTTTGAGCAGGCCCTCGGTCGCTTTGATGTCCCCCTGTGCCGGACTCCTCCGCATGCCTGAGTCCTGAG
Source organism: Chloebia gouldiae (assembly GCA_003676055.1). Taxonomy (NCBI): domain Eukaryota; kingdom Metazoa; phylum Chordata; class Aves; order Passeriformes; family Passeridae; genus Chloebia; species Chloebia gouldiae. Next base: position 22,721 of record QUSF01000139.1, read on the forward strand.
CTCACAGAGCTGCCTCTGCCTTCCCTTCCAGCAGCTCCCTCGGGATGTCCCTGCCCTTCCCGAGGACCCAGCACTCTCCCCTGCTTCAGGGATGAACAGCATTAGTTCTCCAGATTTCCATGCATTCCTGCTCCAGCACGAGGTCCTGGACATGCTTGTGGTGCATCTCATTTGTGTGGAGCATCCACAGGTATCCCAGTTTTGCTGTTGAAGAGGCTTTGAGAGGCCCTAACTTCTTTGACTTGTAAAATGCAGAGTTTTCCTGCATTGCAGAATGAAACTCACCTCATTTACATCCATACAATGTCCAATAACAGGCAAAGCTTCCTGAAAAACCGGGGCTGGCCTCTGCCCTGGGCTGTTTGCACGGCATTGACTCACATGGGAATTGTCTCCTTGGCTGAGGCTGGGGCTGACCTTGAGGTTACAGCAGTGGGAGGGTGACTTTCCTCACTGCTCTATCCCAGACCTTTCCAAGCAAGGTGCCAATGTTGTTCCATCCTGGAATGACTCTAGCTGCCCCTTTTGGTTTAAAAAAACGCAATTTAACCCCAGCACCTTATGGCATCCCTGGCGATACCACCCAGCTGGGATTCACCAGCTTGGGTACAAATGTTTCATTGTGGTGCCAGGCTTAGGAGAAAAACTTTCTGCACTGCCAGGGAATTATTTAGGCTGGAAACCTGCTGGTGTGGGTTAATGAATTGCATGCATGGAATGAGCCAGGAAAGCTGGAAATCAGGAACAGGGAGTAACCAAATGTGACCCTCACTGGTGTGTTGCCCTCACAGAGACCTTGGTACAGCTCTTGGATACACTTTACCTTTCATTAAGTGCTTCTGCAGAGCTTTATTCCCATTTTTCCCTCATCTCCACGAGGCTGAGGGCAGCAGCATGCTCTGTCCCTGGGGAAGGGGCTCCGGGACACCGTGGCCATCTCTGCATCAGGCCAGTGGTTGCTTTCTGCTGGGCTCTTCCCTCCCAGCACCTGGAACCCATCGTGATAGAATTGCTTCCCTCAGCTGCAACATCCTAAAATAGATGCTCCGGTTTCTTTTAAAAATAGTCTGTTCTGGGTGTCATTCCCCGCTAAAATTGTGTCTCTGAGTCCTGCTGGGACAGGGGAGGGAACAGGGGCCAGGTGGGAGCAGGCTGTTTTGGAGAGGTGGCCATGTGTGAGCCGTGCCCTTGAGCTGCCCCGCTCCCGGCGCCGGGCTCGGGGCGTGGGGCTGGGCTGGGGATGCCAGGATTACCTGGAAAGGGTGGCCACCATGGGAAGGAGGATGCTCAGAGTCAGCTGGGCTGCAGAGGCTTTAGCTGTTCCTGGGAAGAAGCTCAGCACCTCACACATCAGCAGGGCGGTGACACAGGCACAGCACCTCCAGGGCCAGGCAGGGATTGGGCTTTTGCAGCGGATCGTGGCCGATTCCACAACACAAATTCAAAGGAATCAAATCCTTTGATAGTTGCTCTTGCCAACAGGTTTCTTGCATTGAGGCTGCTCATGCTCTAAGTGTGTTAAGAAACATAAAATCCCAGAATGGTTTGGGTTGAGATGACTTTAAAGCTCATCTCATTCCACCCTCATTCCATGGACAGGGACATCTTCCACAGGAATTGAAGAGTCCCAGAAGGGTTTGGGTTGGAAGGGATCTTAAAGTTCATCATATTCCACTCCCTGCCATGGGCAGGGATGCCTTTCACTGGATCAGGCTGCTCCAAGTCCCAGCCAGCCTGGCCTTGGACACTTCCAGGGATGGAGCAGCCACAGCTTCTCAGGGATGTAGTAGCCAGGGGCCACAGGAACAGCAGTAGGTTGAGAGGTGAGCTCAGGAAAGCCCTTGGGATCCATGGAATCGTCTGAGCACAGCAAATCCTGATGGCACCGAGGCCAGGAGGTCACCTGGTCCTAGTGCAGGTCCTCGTCAGGAGGCCGCTGGTCCCTGCAGAGCCCTTTGAACATCAAACAGGCCACACAAAAAGGTTTTCCACGATTTTTAGAGCAGCACTGCATCCTGCAGACTTGAGGAATGACTTCGTTCACAGTTCAGGGCTTCCCTCTCAAACCTGGGGTTCAGTGAGTGTTGCTACTTGTGAGCACCCCACACATCTGCACGAGCCACTCCGGGTGCCTTGGAATTCTCTTCCTTCTCCCTCCCTCCTGTGGGAGAGACGTTAGGAGGTATTTGGAGGTAATTATTGCTTTTATTCAGCGCTAAAGCAATAATTTGGAGGGATAGCTGGAAAACCAGCAATTTCCTGCCAGTGAGTGACAGATGTTTTGCTGTGTTTGAGATGTGCTTTCAGGCTCCTACTAATTACTATGACACAAATTGGCAGGAGTTTTCTTCCCAGGCTCCCAGCTTTAATTTTGACTTCTTTTCTTTTCTTTTCTTTTCTTTTCTTTTCTTTTCTTTTCTTTT
>QUSF01000139.1:25153-42396 GCA_003676055.1 Chloebia gouldiae
TTTCTTTTCTTTTCTTTTCTTTTCTTTTCTTTTCTTTTCTTTTCTTTCTTTTTTATGTTATTTTTATTTTTTCAGAGAGATGGAGTCTCCATGTTATGACACTTGAAGAAGAAACGATGCAGAGTTGGGGGCTTGTGTTCAAACGTGGTTTTCCTAACTTTTCCTCTCTCCCTGCCAGGTTCCTACCCCTCTCCCAAGGCTGGGGCCACACTGGTGGTCTACAAGGACTTGCTGGTGCTTTTTGGGGGGTGGACCCGGCCAAGCCCTTACCCCCTGCACCAGCCTGAGAGGTTCTTCGATGAGATCCACACGTACTCCCCCTCCAAAAACTGGTAAGAGCAGGCTTTGATCCCGGAGAAATGGCTCTGGAATGCAGCTGGAGGAATGCCTGGGAAGCTGTGCGTGGTCCTGGTTTCCCAGGTGTGTCTCTAATGCTCTTTCTGAAACAAAAAAAAAAAGCCACACAAGCACAGCAGAGCTGAGGACAGGGTGCTGCCAAGCAGCTCGTGGGTGCTGTTGCTTCCATATAGTTCTGGACTTGTACCTAAATATTCCAGGCTGCCTGAGCATCCCCATCCAGGTGGGAAACCTGGGTGTTTTAAATGCCTTATCACTTTGGCTGGGAGCACTGAGGTGTTTCTGAGATAAGCCTGAAGTGCTGGAGGTCTTGTTTTTAGTGATGATCCAAAACTCAGCTCCCTCAGGGAGATGTGATAAATCAGGTTTCTCCATCATTTCAATCTCTGCCTTTACAGCTCCAGGACTGGAGCATCCAGTAGTGTCCATGGAGCTGGCAGGAATTTTCTTTTTCCCTTTAAACACCATTTGGCTGATTTTAGACCCAGCTTGCTCACTGATGGTCTGTGTGAGAAGGAAAATGCTGTATCAAAAAGAAAGTTCCTGCTCTTCTTGCACTGAGAACTTTTCATCCTCCAAAGTATCAATTATCCAGTGCACTTTGGGCAGTGTTGTTACAACTCTGTAATTAAGATGTCCAATTCTCTTGGAAAGAATTTGAGGCAAACTTAATTGGAAGGGAAGATGTTCCTAACTTGGCCACGAGACTTGGTCATGCCTTAAAAATGTTTAGCACATTGGGATTTCTAATTAGTTTCGTTGCTACTTGGATATTTGGAGGTTTTCCCTGTGGTTTTCCCCCATGACATGTTCTTGAGGACTTTGCAAGCCACTGGGGTTTTTTGTTTGGCCTTTCATCCAACATTTTCCTTCTCTGGGGCATGTGTTCCTGCCTCTCTTCTCAGGTGGAACTGCATCATGACCACCCACGGCCCCCCTCCCATGGCAGGACACTCCTCCTGTGTCATCGAAGACAAAATGATCGTCTTTGGGGGCTCCCTTGGATCCCGACAGATGTAAGTTTGGGGTCAGGGTGTCTGACAAGCACCACTGTGAGCCACGAGGGGGTTGGGATGGTCTTGGGGTCACCCACGAGGAATTTTCTGCAGGATTTTGGGGTCTGCCTGCTGCCTTAGCACACCCTTCGCCTCTCGCAGCAAATCCCAAGGCTCCAGCCTGAAAAAATCCCAATTCTGCCATAAAACCCAGTCCTGAGGCCGAGTCCCACATCCCTGGTTGTATCCTCAGGCCGTGTTGTCTCATCCCTGCAGGAGCAACGACGTCTGGGTGCTGGATCTGGAGCAGTGGGCTTGGTCCAAGCCCAGCATCTCGGGGCCCAGCCCTCACCCGCGCGGGGGCCAGTCCCAGGTGAGCCCGGCCAGAGGGAGGCCAGGCACAGCCTCGCTCCCAGCTGCAGACAGCTCTGCACAGGTTCATTCATTCCCAAGTTATCTGTGGAGCCCTTGCCCGCCAGGCCCTCTCCCCCAGTGACTCAGAGCTCTAATGAACCCATCCCTGCTTTACCCCACTCATGCCCCGTGGCACACAGATCAGTGGAGAGGCAGCACAGCCTGCTTTGGCTCCAGGCCCTTGTGACTGCTCCTCTCTCCCAGTCCTGGGAGTGACTCGGGATTGCTCCCGCTCCAAGCACGGCTCTGGCAGCCCCTGCCCAGGGCAGGGAGCTCATGGCTGTCACCTGGCCTGAGGCAGCTGTCCCCATCTGGGATGGTCAGTGATTCCCAGAGCGTGGCTGGTCCCACAGGGCACCCAGCAGGGCTCGGATGGCTCGTGCTGGAGCGTGCCTTTCCATGCCCTGGGGAAGGAGCCCGCCAGGATCCCTCGCCCAGCAGCAGCACGGATCAGACACTGCTGCCAGCACCCACCCTTCCAAACAATTCTTCCACCTTCCCCTCCTTTGCAGAGGGGTGTCAGGGCCTCAGTGCTTTGGGAAGGGTGATTGCTCTCCTCAGAGAGGAACCGGTTTGGGACAGGGGGTGGGATGAGCCCTGCATCCCGCTCTGTCCTGGGCCCAGCAAAACCAGCTCCATCCCAGCTCCACTCCTCATCCCAGGGCACACAGAGCCCAGCAACACCCATGCAGCGAGAACCTGCCTCTGTCTGCCCTTTGGCCAGGCCAAAAATCCTTCCCAGGCTGAAACCCTCTTCTGTCCCCTCCAGATCGTGATAGACAACGAGACCATTTTAATCCTGGGAGGCTGCGGGGGTCCCAATGCAGTGAGTACCTGAGGGAGCAGGGACATCACCATCCCCCTGGCACCTGGGGGCTGGATTTGGGATGGGAGGTCTCTGCACATTGGTGGCATTTTATTTCTCAAATCTGGGCACCCACCTGGTAGATTTTTCCAGAGAAGCTGTTTAGCTGTTGCTAGAGCTGCTTTAATTAATAAAAATCACCCCAGGAGCTCTCTGAGCAGCTCCCTGGGTTCGCTGAGGCTTGTCAGGATGAGCCCTGACTTTGTACTGGGATAGCAGATGGCAATGAAGGGATTTATCCATGGCCATAGTGGGGTGTAGTCACTCATGGGGGATCAGCTCCTGCTCTGGGTCAGCATCCTCTGTCTGCAGCAGCAAAGCACCGCTCCCACCTGATGAGCTGAGCCCAGCCATAAACTGGGCTAAATCTCATCCTGAGCTTCTAAAATTCAGCCTGGGCTCCTGCATGCCAGCCTGGACTCCTGAATGTGACCCTTCCCTCCACAGCTGTTCAAAGACGCCTGGTTGCTGCACATGCAGGCCAACCCCTGGACGTGGCAGCCGCTCAAGGTGGAGAACGAGGACCACGGAGCCCCGGAGCTGTGGTGCCATCCTGCCTGCAGGGTATGAACACAGCCGGGTCCCTGCTCCCTCACACGCATCCCTCCCTCTTTATTCCCTGCCCAAAATGCTCCATTAACCGCTTCTCCGCAGCACCAAGGCTCCTCCTGATGCCTGTTCCCTGCTCTCCCACAGGTGGGACAGTGTGTCGTGGTCTTCAGCCAAGCTCCCAGCGGGAGAGCCCCGCTGAGCCCCAGCCTCAACTCCCGCCCGTCTCCCATCAGCGCCACGCCGCCCGCCCTGGTGCCCGAGACACGGGAATTCCGCTCCCAGTCTCCCGTCAGGAACACGGACGAGGCTCCCTGCGTCAACGGCCGCTGGGGCACCCTGCGGCCCCGCAGGCAGACGCCGTCGGGCTCGCGGGAGGGCAGCCTGTCCCCGGCCAGAGGGGACAGTTCCCCGGTGCTCAACGGCGGCACGGTGTCACCGGGAGCGGCGCCGGCCGGCGGGGCCTCCCTGGACAGCCCCGTGCAGGCCCTGTCCCCCAGCACCCCCTCGGCGGCCGAGGGATTCGACCTCAAGGTGGGGCCGGCCCTGGCGCCGCGCCGGGGCTCGCTGCCGGAGCAGAGGGATCTGCGCCTGGCCTCCGTGGAGCTGGGCTGGGAGCAGAAGCCCACGTCCCTCCTGTGCCAGCTGGACGGGGCGGAGGGCAGGACAGCGGGCACACGGAACCCCCCGGAGCACACCAACGGCATCCACACCCCGCCCCACGCCGCCCTGCCCGGGGCCGTGTCCCCCGGCGCGCTCCGCCGCAGCCTCGAGGCCGTCAAAGCCCTCTCCTCCAAGGCCGCCTCGGCCTCGGCCGCGCTGAGCCCTCCCCTGGCCTCGTCCCCCGGGTCCCCAGGCGCCGAGCCGGGCTCCGTGCGGCCGGGTGTCCCCCAGGGCGAGGGGCACTCGCTGCCCCCCATCGCCCGGCGCCTCGGGCACCACCCGCCGCAGTCGCTGAACGTGGGCAAGCCGCTGTACCAGAGCATGAACTGCAAGCCCATGCAGATGTACGTGCTGGACATTAAGGACACCAAGGAGCAGGGACGAGTCAAGTGGAAAGTGTTCAACAGCAGCTCTGTGGTGGGGCCGCCCGAGACCAGTTTACACACGGTGGTGCAAGGCCGAGGGGAGCTGATCATATTCGGTGGCCTGATGGACAAGAAACAAAACGTCAAATACTACCCCAAAACAAATGCCTTGTACTTTGTGCGAGCAAAGAGATAATGCGGCCCCCGCCCGCCGCCCGTCCCTCCGTCCCTGCGGCTCTCCCTCCTCCTTCCCCAGCCCCTTCCCAACACGCAGGCGTTCAAACTGTGAATTAGGGAGCAGGAAACCAATAAAAGTCCAAGCAAACCCTCCAGCACTGCCCCGGCAGTTCCCAGTAAGACCCCAGGCGAGCGAGTCGTGTTTACAGGCGGGGAAGGATCCGAGGATTTGGGATGAGCAGCCAGGGAATTCTGCCAGCCAGAATCCTCCTGGGTTCATTCTCCCAAGTGTTTGCGAGTCTCCGTCTCTCAAAACTCCTCATGGGTTGTGAGTAGAAGTGGTTTTATAGGAATAACCCAAGTTGCAGCAGGCGGGAGGCTGTTAGCTTGATTAATTCCATGCTCAACTCCATCAGGAAAACAGCAATATCCCTCTGGGAATCTCCCAGCGCTGCCAGCCTTTGCTCGACACAAACACGATGCCTTTTTATTTTGCCTCTCACCTGCCACTCTCGTCCCTGTCCTCCAGGCAGGACCAAAAGAAGGAGGAAAGGACATTTTTTTGTGTCAAAATGCCAAAAATCTTGATTGTTAGCATCCCACCTCTCCCTGCCCTGCTGGATCAGGCTTCAGGATCAGCTCTGATCCCCTCTGACCAGCAAAAGTACTCTGAAAATCCTGTTATTCCCCCAAAACTGAGATATTTGGCTGCCAATTCCCTTCTAGACTTAAAGATTTCATTCATTCAACGGCCCAATCCCATTCAAGGCCGAAGTAGCCCCTTGGAAGCTGGGAGCAGGGTGGGTTTTCCAGGGAAAAGGACAGATACTGGTAAATGTGAGGGCAGCCTTGATGCAGTAACTTCACCTCATCTTTGCACGTGCCTCCTTCTGCAAAGATTAAATCCAAATCCGAAGGGATTGAACCTGTGCGTCCTTCTGGGACAACACCCTCCTTCCCTGTCCCCTCCACGGCGGGGAAACGGGGCGGATTCTGCCAGGTTTTGGTCAACCACCTCCAGCACCCTAAAACCAGGGAGCCCTCCCCAAGCCGGCAGCGCCATGACGTGGTCCCTTCTTCCTTGAATTTTTGCTCTCCATTCCCACTGAGCTTTTTGCCGGTCGGAGCCTTAAATCCCATCCCAGCCGCGTGGGGACGGGGAGGGATTTGCTTCACCCGCGGCATTTCCACCTCTGTAAATAAATCCCTTGTCGAATCCCACCTGTCCTGTTCATCCCAGAACGATTTGGTTTGTCCTAAGGAAAAGCAAAATGCAATTTTTTCCTCCCAAAAAATCCCCAGACCTCAGGAGCACCTCGGGTGAGCTGTGGAATTTTCCTTCTCCACGCGTGGCCGCGGGGAAGGCGGTCGAGGTTTCGGCATTGATCCCCACGTCCCCTTTGCATGTTTTTTGTCATCCGTCCCCAAAAACGAGTCAAAGCCGGGGATGGGCGGCGCCTTGATGTCCTCCTCCCTGCGGAGCATCCCTCCAGGGCTGCTCTCCCAGTTTACATCCTGCCCCGCTCTCGGGGTGATTCCCCGCCGGGAGATGCATGTTCTGTGCCCTTCTGAGAGATTCACCCCAAATTTGGGTCCCTGTCCCCGAATCCGGCGGGAGCTGCTGGTGCTGTGAGCGAGGTGTCCCCCCCGCGACTCAGGTGTCCCCCCCCGCCACTCCCGGGCCGAGCGCAGGAATGGGAAGCGATTCCGGTGATATTTAAAATCTTGTGTACACTTTGGGGGGGTTCATGGAGGTCCCTCCCCCTCCTTCCCGACGAATTTTTAGTGGTTTAACAAATAAAAAGGAAAAGAAACGGATGGTTGGTGCTTTTGGGGAGGAGTGGGGTGGGAGTGACCTGGAGAGGAAGTTCCTGTTGCGCTGCCACATGTTTGGGGGTGAAAGGGGGATTTGGGGTCCTTTTGGGTAAGAGAAGGGAAATACTTGTGCCAGAGGATTTTAGAGCAGTGGAGGGAGGCAGAGGGGGACACGGGGAACTGGGAACACTGAAGCCTCTTGGAGCCCAGAAATTGGGGATGGGAATCCCAAAGCCTATTGGGGTTGGAAACTGGGGATCCCAATGCCTATTAGAGCTGGGAATGCAGGGATCCCAAACTCTGTTTGGGATGGAAATTTGGGATGGGGACCTCAAAACCTGCCAGGGCTGGGAACTGGGGATGGGGAACCCAGGTCCTGCCCGTGCTGGAAATTGTGGACCCCAGGTCCTGCCTGGGTTGGGAATTAGGGACGGGGATCCAAAGGCTCTCAGCACTGGGGACACCAAACCCTGTTAGGGATGGAAACTGGGAATGGGGATCCCAGAGACTGCTGGAGATGGTAACTGGGGATGCCAAAGCCTCCCAGCGCTGGGAATTGGGAACCTCAAAACCTGTTGCTGGGGCTGGAAATTTAGCATAGAGGACCCAAAGCCAGTTGGGGCTGAAAATTTGTGATTTGAGGACTCCAAATCCTGCCAGTGCTAGGAACTGGGGATCCCACAGCCCGTTGGAGATGGGAATTGGGGATGGGGATCCTAGAGCCTGCTGCGGCTGGAAACTGGGACTCCAAGTCCTGCCAGTGTGGGAGATGCTGGAGCACAAAGCATTCCAGTGTCGGTGATAAGGGATGAGTGAGGGCTCCAAAACCTGGAAAAACTCGCCGTTGGGAACCCCAGATCCCGCCACTGCTGGCAACTGGGGATGGAGACCCCCAGATCATTCCCGTGTCAGTAATTTGGGATGGGGACCCCCAAAATCCGCAGGGACGGGGTCACTCCACGTGTCCCCACACCTCACTGCGCACGCGCGGCTGTAATGGGCGTGGTTTCCATTTAGATCCGCCCCTTTTCGTGACGTCACAGTGAGGCGGAAGCGGCCTCAGGTGAGCGGCGGGGCCGCGTCTTAAAGGGCCCGCGCGGGAAATTGGTGCGGGGAGCGAGGCATGGGGGATGGGTCGCCCCCTTTCGAAATGCTGTGGGGGCACGGGGGCAGCACAGACCCCGCGGGGGTGGCGGGGACTCCGTGGGGCTGTGAGGGTGGCTGAGGGGGGCAGGGACCCCAGGGGTGGGGGGCTGTGGTGGGGTATTAGGGGGGCACAGAGACCCCCGTGGTGGGTCAGGAGCCCATGGGAGGGTGGTGGGACCCCGTGGAGGGCTTTGGGACCCCAGAGAGGGGTCAGCGACCCCATGGGAGGATGCGGGGACTCCATAGGGAGGGCACAGAGCCCATGGAAGGGGCGAGGCACCCACAGAGGGGAGTCAGGGACCCCAGCGGTGGGTCTGGGGACCCCGTGGGCGGATGCTGGGATGCGGGGGTGTTTTATGGACCTGATGGAGGATTTAGGCACCCTGGGGAGGGTGGGAGTGGGGTCAGAAGGGGGCCCCAAAGGCGCGGATGCAGTGACCCCACGGGGGCAGGGGGGCTCCTCCCTGTGCCCAGGTTCGGGGGCCATGGCAGAGCAGGACTGGGCGCTGGAGCCGGGCTGGCTCCTGTCCCCCGCCGGCCGCCCCTACCTGGACTCCATCGTGCACAAGAACCAGCGGAGAGTGTTCGGTGGGTGCCCCCCCGCGCCCCCCAGCCGGGGTCTCAGCCCCCCGGAGTGACCCTGAGCCCCTCCCCAGGTCTGCTGGAGCGCCCGGCGCTGCCGCCCGCGCTGGCTGTCCCCACTGTCACCTACAAACTCTTCCTGGCGGGCAGGAGCGGCGTCGGCAAGACAGCGCTGGTGGCCTGGCTCGGGGGGACCCCCGCGCCCCCCGCCCACCACGAGACCCTGGGTACGGCCGGGGGCACCCGGGGGTGACAGTCCCGGTGTCCCCGCAGGCATCGAGGCCACCTCGGCCACCACGAGTCCCTGGGTACGGCCCGAGGGGGACTCGGGGGGCCCCGGGGGTGACAGTGCCGGTGTCCCCGCAGCCATCGAGGCCACCTCGAGTCCCCAGGCACAGCCTGGGGGGCCCGGGGGTGACAGTCCTGCTGTCCCCGCAGGCATCGAGGCCACCTCGAGTCCCCGGGCACAGCCTGGGGGGCCCGGGGGTGACAGTCCTGCTGTCCCCGCAGGCATCGAGGCCACCACTCTGTTCTGGCCGGCCAAGCCCCGCGGCAGCGGCCGCCCGGTCCTGTTCCAGCTGCACCTGTGGGACTGCGGGGACGGAGCGCTGCGGAAGTTCGAGCACCTGCTGCCCGTGAGCGGGGAACGCGGTTTGGGGTGCGGGATGCGTTTAGGGGCGGGGGACACCCCCAGGACCCCGCGGTGAGGGTGTCCCCTGCCCAGGCCTGTAAGGAGGAGGCGGACGCTGCCCTGTTCCTGTTCTCTTTCACGGACCGTGCGTCCTTTGAGGAGCTGCCGGCGCTCATGGGCCGCGTGCTGGACCCCGGGGACAGCCACCTCGTCAGGGTGGTCGTGGGCACCAAGTATCCTTTTGGGGGGTCCCCAAAAGTCACCCCATGGCGGGGGCATTGCACCCCCGGGGCTCTCACAGCTTGGCACTATGGGCTGAGAACTGGCACACCTCATTGCATTGATGGATTCCCGACCCCTCCTGATTTTATTGGGGTTTTGGGTTTTTTTTTGATGTTCCTTGACCCCCCTCCATCCCAAAATGCGTTTGCACCCCCAGATTTCTCAGCATTTGGTATCTCAGCAGGCTGAGAATGTGCACAAATCATTACACCCATGGGTTACAGCTCCTGCTTATTTTTAGGGGGGTTTTGCTGCCCTAAAGGAGATTTTAAGGGTGTTGGTGTCTCCTTTGACCCTGTGTCCCCCCCCAGTCAGGTTTGCACCCCCAGATTTCAAACCACTCAATACCTCATTAGGCTGAAATGTGAATTCACTGGTGAGTCCTCAACTCCCATTGATTTTTTAGGGGGTTGGGGAGATTTCTTTGGGTCAGAGCTCCCACTTATTTTCAGGAGGATTTGGGGGGGATTTTCTGGGTCTCCCTTGACCCTGTGTCCCCCCCACAGTCAGGTTTGCACCCCCAGATTTCTCAGCAGGTCGAGAACATGCAACATTCCCGTTTTGGGGGGGATTTTTTGGGGTCTTGGTGTCTCCCTCGGACCCCGTGCCCCCCCCACAATCAGGTTTGCACCTCCATATTTCCAACCACTCAGTCCCTGGGCAGGCAGAGAACACTCCCACCTGGTTACACCGTTGGGTTCACAACTCCCGGTGAATGTCGCGTGCTTTTGGGGGATTTTCCAGGGCGTTGCTGTTTCCCTTGACCCTGTGTCCCCTCCCCACCCCAGATTCGACCTGGTCGCACACGCCGTGACGGAGGAGGACGTGCGGGCCTTCGAGGGGACGCAGGGGCTGCGGGTGCTGCGGGCGGGGGGTGCCGCGGGGGCCGGCGGGGCGCGGGCGGGGCTGGCCCGGGTCGCCCCCGTCCTGGACGCTCTGGTCGAGCAGCTCTGGCGGCACGACCAAGCGACCGCCGGCGTCACCCCGGGGGACACGGGGGACACCCCCACATGAACCCCCTCTTGTGGGAGGGTTGTGGGCGTGGGAGGGATAAAGGCGTTCTTTTGTTAAAATCAGCGGTTTTCTATGAAAAAGATCCTGAGTGGCCTGACTTGTCCGATTTGGGGGTGGGGGTTTGGGGTCACGGGTACCCGGGATTTGGGGTAATGAAGATTGGGAGTACTGGGGGATGTGGGGTGCAATGGGACCATAAGGAGGCGGGTGCTGCAGGATTTGGGGTGCTGCAGATCCTGGGGGATTTGAATTTCAATGGGATCGTGGAATGGGGGTGCTGCAGGATTTGGGGTGCTGTGGGTGCCGGGGGGTTTGGGTTTTAATGGGATCATGGAATGGGGTGCTGGGCCTATTGGCAGATTTGGGGTGTTGTGAATCCTGGGGGTCTTGGATGCTGTGGGGTGTTGGGGGATGTGGCTGCAGAGGGATTATGGGAACAGGGGTGCAGAATTTAGAGTGCTGTGGGATTTGAGTTGCTTTGGGGTCCTGGGGGATTTGTGGTGCTGGAGGTGAAGGGATTGGGGTGCTGTGGGTGCTGCAGAGGTTGGGGATGCTGTGGGATTTGGGGTGCCATGAGTGATGGGATTTATGATGTTGTAGGATTTAGAGTGCTGTGGTGATGAGATTTGGGGTGCTGTGGGTTATGGGATTTGGGGCACTGTTGGATTTCGGGTGCTGTGGGTGATGCAGGATTTGGGGTGCTGTGGGATTTGGGGTGCTGTGGGAGATACAGGATTTGGGGTGCTGTGGGATTTGGGGTGCTGTGGGAGATACAGGATTTGGGGTGCTGTGGGATTTGGGGTGCTGTGGGTGATGAAGGATTTGGGGTGCTGCGGGATCATGAGGACGGTGGTGCTGAGGATTTGAGGCCCGAGGGGGCCGGGCAGCCCCCCCAAACCGGTCGCCCCCAAACCCCCCAATATCGAACTGGTGGGTGGGGGGCGTGGCCGGTAGTAACCGCATGGCCCCGCCCCCTGCGGCCATTGGCTGCCGTCCCCCCGCCCTTCCCACGCCGATTCATGAATGAAAGGGGAGGGGGCGAGGGGGGGGCGCGTTCACCCCTTCGGGGCCGGGCCCGGGGGGTCCCCGCGGGGCTTCGGGACCCTCGAATCCCCTCCAGGGCCGTTCCCCACTTTGAGAGGGCTCCCACGCCCCCCTCCCCTCCACCCGGCCGCGTCCCACCCTGCCGCTCGGGCCCTCCCAGTTCCGTACTGGTGCGTACTGGGAGCGGCTCCTGCGCCTTTAAGAGCGGGCGTGGCCGGTGACGTCAGCGGGGCATGAATGAACAGGAGCGGGCGCGCGGCCCCGCGCCCCACACCCCCCGCAGTCCCGCGGGGCCGCCGCTCGTGGGGCGCGCCCGGGACCCCCGAAACCGCCCCGCCATGGCGGACAGCCCCCCGGCCCTCACCCTCCTCCTCCTCACCGCCCTCAGCCCCCTGGCCGCCGAGGAAGGTGAGTCCCCCACTTTTTTTTTTTTTTATTTTAGGGGGGCAGCACCCCGAAACTCCTTTATTACGGGCACCCCCAAGGGTGGAGTGGCTTTGGGGTAAATTCGGGTGGTTTGGGGGGAGCTGAGGAGTTCGGGAGCGCTCTGAGGGTGAAGGGTGATGTGGGTTCCCCCTTCCCCCACACCAGTTCGGGGTGCGGTGGGGAAGTCGCAGGTGCCGGAGCGCGTTTTGAGGGGGAAAGGTTAAAATTAGGGGAAAAGTTGAAATGAGGGCGGAGAAGTTTAAAGAGGGGAAATGTTAAATTAAGGGGAGAAAGTTAAAGTAAGGGGGGGGGGAGTTAAAAAGGTGTGTGGGGGTAAAAATACGGGGGGGCTAGCTAAAATGGGGGGATAACTAGAATTGAGGAGAAGGAAATTTAAATGAGGGGGAAAAAAGCTAAAATGAGGGGAAACACAAGACTTTGGGGCAACTTTTCCCATGCCGAGCGTCCAACTGATGCATCGGCGCCGGGTCCTGCCAGGAGCCCCCAAAAGAGGCTGGCAGAGGGGTGAAGGTGGGGAGGGTTAAAAAATAAACCCAAAAAAAAAGGAAAATCACCTTAAAATTGAGCGTTTCCCTTGGGTGGTGCAGGGTCGGGTAGGATCCGGCCAGAGAGCTGGAAAACAATGTCAGGAAAATCCCAAAAAATTGCTGGGAACAAACAAGCAGCGTCTCGGCCTCCACCTCACAACCCTTCCTCCAGTGATTTTGGGGCTTAGTTTGGGAGGGTTGGGCAAAAGAAAAGGGGGAAATTCACTTTTTTTTTTGTGTATACCTGGAATTTTTTTAGGATTAAGTTTCTATAAACTCTGTCTGACGACTTTAATCCGTCACTTTTCAAGGGTAAAGTGGAAGAATCCAGCCCCCAAATGCAAATAAATCAGAGGCTGGGATAGAAAAAAATGCCTAAAAACTAAAAATGGGGTAAAAAACCCTAAAAGGAGGATTTTTGGAAGTGCTGGGGGACAGCAGAGGGGGTGACCCTGTGGCAGCTGTGGGATTTGGGGTGTGTTCCCAAAGTGCTGTTTCCCAGGAGGGAATGTTGGGATTTGAGGTTTTAAAAGTGCGTGGGGAGAAAGGGAAAGTGGTGGGAGAGTGGTGGGATTTGGGGATTTCGGGGGGATTGGTTCCCCTCAGTGAGATCCAATGGGATTTGGGGTGAGCTGAGGTGGGGAGGCGGTTAAAGAGGAGGGAATGGAGTGAGATTGGGACTGGGATGGGATCAGTTTTGGGATTATGGTTGGGGTTCAGATTGAGATTAAAGATGAGATGAGGATGGAGAGGGGATAGGATTCATTTTGGGATTGGGATTCTCATTAAAGTTGAGATGGGGATGAGATTGGGATGGGGACAAGAACGGAAGTGGAGGGGATGGGATTGGGGTTCACTTTGGGAATGGGATGGGATTCGGATTCAGATTCAGACAAAGATTGGGATCGGGATGGGGTTAGGGCAGGGGACATGGACAACGATGCAGCCGGAATGGGATTGGCACTTGGGACGGGGGTGCCGCTCCAGGGCGCGGCGGTGGCGCTGGGGTGGTGATGGGGTTGGTGGCCACATCACGGTGGCACTGGAGGTGGGGGTGGCCGTGGCCGGGTGACGAAGGCGACGGAGAATTTGATGATGATGATGGTGGTGGTGGTGGCGGCGGTGGGTACAGGTGACTCCCGGGACGGGGCTGCGGCCCCGGCGCTGTCCCGCAGCTCCCGCGGCTGCTGCGCCCCTGGAGCAGCCCCAGCCCCGGGACTGTCCCCAGAGCCAGCCCCGGGGGCACCGGCAGGGAACCCCCGCCCGCTCCGGCTCTGGCTCCGGCAGCTTTCCGCTCTCCGGAGGCTCGCGGGGGGGATTTCCAGCCTCAGGAAAACCGGGATATCCGCCCCGGCATCCTTCCTGACCCCTGGCACGGCGCGGGGGGGACGCTGCAGCCACCCGCGTCCCCCCCAGGCAGGTTTTGGGGTCCCTCCCAGACTTGACCCTCCCGGGACACGCTGAGCCCGTCCGTGCTCGGCCGTGGGAGCTGGGGGGGCCCATCCTTCCCGAAATTGCCCCGTCCCGCCGGACCCATCTCGCCGCTGAACCCGGGCGTCCGGGCACATTCCTGGGGGGTGATTCACCGGGGGGCCCCGCTCCCTCCCCGGCCTCCTCTTCCTCCTCTTCCTCTGCCGGCGCTGGATCCGGCCGCCGCCCTCGGCGTGCCAGGGCAGGTCCCGCCGGGCCCCGCGGCTTCCCCGCCTCTGCGGGCGGCCCCGGGGGGCTCCGTCCGGCGGAGTCTGCCGGGAACGGGGGGATCCGTGGGTCCAGGGGACACCGCTGGGGCCTGGGATTGTTTGGAGGTCCTGGAGACGTCTGTGGGAATGGGGTGGGTCCTGGGGGTATCCGGGAGTCTTGAGGACATCCATGGAACCTCCTGGCATCTGTGGGTTCCAGGGATATCTGTGAGCACCCAGGACATCCAGGGCTCCTGGTGGGATATCCGGGCATGGACACACAGGTCCCAGGGATATCCCTGGGTCCCAATGGCATCTGTGGGTCCCAGGAATATCTGTGGCTGCCCATGACATTTATTAATTTTAAGGACATCTGTGGATCCCAGGAGTGTTTGCACATCCTAGGGACTTCCATGGGGTTGTCTGTGGGTCCTGGGGGACAGACATCCAAGGGCCAGAGGGGCGTACTGGTGGCACCTGCAGGTCCTGGGGCCATCCGTGGGTCCTGGTGGCATCTGCTGACATCCCTGTCCTCCTTCCTCTCCCACAGTGGTGCTGCTGGACTTTGCCAAGGCACACGGGGAGCTGGGCTGGCTCACCCATCCCTACGGAAAAGGGGTGAGCACCCATGGATCCGGGATGGGGAATGGGGACCTCTCCATGGGGAATGGGGAGAGCCATGGGGGAGTTCCATGGGGATGAGGACAAGGACTTCTTTGGGGACCTTCAAAGGAATGGGCCATGGGAACCTCCATGGGGATAGAGACATCCATGGGGACGGGCCTGGGGGCATCCATGGGAATGGGAACAGGAGCATCCACAGGAACATCCCATGGTCATGAGGATCTCTATGGAGATGGAGACCTCCACTGGAATTGGGCTGGGGCCCTCCATGGGATCAGGAACACCCATGGGGATGGATGTGGGGACATCCTTGGGGTTGGAGACCTCTGGGATGTGTCTGGGGACCTCCATGGGGATGGGGACAGGGGGAACAAGATGAGGATGAGCCCATCCCTGGGGACAGTGCCTCAGTTCCCCGCCATAGCCCCGTTTCTGTCTCCGGGGACAGTGGGACCAGCTGCAGAACGTCCTCAACGACTCCCTGATCTACATGTACTCCGTGTGCAACGTCATGGAGGGCGAGCAGGAGAACTGGCTCCGCACCAACTGGATCTACCGCGGCGTGGCCCAGCGCATCTTCATCGAGCTGCAGTTCACTGTGCGTGACTGCAACAGCTTCCCCATGGCCGGCGGCGGCTCCTGCAAGGAGACCTTCAACCTCTACTACGCCGAGTCCGACGTGGATTACGGCACCAACTTCCAGAAGCGGCAGTTCAGGAAGATCGACACCATCGCTCCGGACGAGATCACCGTGCAGGAGGATTTCGCCACCCGCAACGTGAAGCTCAACGTGGAGGTGCGGTCGGTGGGGCCGCTGCGCAGGAAAGGTTTCTACCTGGCCTTCCAGGACCTGGGCGCCTGCGTGGCGCTGCTCTCCGTGCGCGTCTACTACAAGCGGTGCCCGGCCGTGGTGCGGGGCATGGCGCGGTTCCCGCAGACCGTGGCCGGCGCCGACTCGCAGACCTTGGCCGAGGTGCGGGGCTCGTGCGTGGACGAGGCGGTGGCCGAGCAGGCGCCGGCCCTGCACTGCAACGCCGACGGCGAGTGGCTCGTGCCCATCGGGGAGTGCCTGTGCCGGGCCGGCTTCCAGAGCCTGGGAGACACCTGCCAAGGTATGGACTGGGCTAAGCTGAGGGGCTGTCTGAGGATGGGCCATGGTGCATGCCTGGGGCAGGGTGGGAGGGAAGAGGATTGGCCCCAAAATTCCTAATCCTGGATCCTCAGCCTTGAGTGGAGTGTGGAAGGGTTCAGCTGGGAGAAGGGTGGGGCAGTGACTGCAAAAATGAGGTGAAATGCTCTAAGAATTCCCAATTTGGTGGTGGAGAAGTGAGGTTTTGGCTCCAAAATTCCCAGCCCTGGATCCTCATCTTTCAGCATCACCAGTGTAGTAAGAGCTCCGACAGGTGAAGGATGGGCTGGAGGGATCCAAATAAAGTAGCAGCTGCAAAATAAGATGAAATACCCTAAAATTCCCCATCTGAGCTGGAGAAATGAGATGTTGGACCCAAAATTCCCTATCCTGGGTCATTCCAGTGAGTGCAACAGGGCTCAGCCAGGACAGGGGTGGTTTTGGGGGAACTCCTCAGTAATAACAAAGCGGGAAAATGAGGCGAACCCCCTGAACTCCTCTCTGGTGCTTGGCGGTGCTTCCCCCCCACCCGCCAGGTGCTGATCCCACGGATGGTGAGCGGGATTTGTGATCTCACCAGTGTCACTCTGTGTGTCCCCGCCCAGCTTGTCCACCTGGCACCTTCAAGGCTGCAGTGTCCTCGGGGGGCTGCCAGCCCTGTCCCCCCCACACTCTTCCCTCCCCGGCTGCCGCCGCTGCCTGCCCATGCGAGGATGGATTTTTCCGGGCCCCTGAGGACCCCCCGGAGCATCCCTGCACCCGTAAGTCACCTCCGGAGGGGGGACACTGCAGTGTCACCTCGCTGAGGTGACACAGCACCGCCCTGTCCCCCTGACCCCGCCCTGTGTCCCCCACAGGTCCCCCCTCGCCCCCCCAGGCTGTCACAGCCCTGGGGTTGGGGGCTGCGGTGCAGCTGCGCTGGGCCCCTCCCGCCGACCCCGGTGGCCGCGAGGACGTCACCTACAGCGTCACCTGCGAGCAGTGCTGGCCCGAGAGTGGCGAGTGCCGGCCCTGCGACGGGGGGGTCCGGTTCTCACAGCCCCCCCGGGGGCTCACGGGGACAGAGGTCACTGTCACCGACCTGGAGCCGCACGTCAACTACACCTTCACCGTGGAGGCCCGCAACGGGGTGTCCCCCTCCAGCCACCAGCGCAGCGTGGCCAGCGCCACCATCAGCGTCAACCAGACGGGTGAGGGGACACTGGCAGCTCCCACAGCTTCCCTCCGTGGTGGGGACACATCTGTGGTGTCCCCATCCCCTGTGGGAGCACCTCAGTGATGTCCCTTTGTGTCCCCATGGCAGAGCCCCCACGGGTGACATCGGTCAGCCTGGATGGACGGACAGCCACCAGCCTGGTCCTGTCCTGGACGGTGCCACTGCGGCAGCAGAGTCGGGTCTGGAAGTACGAGGTCACTTACAGCAAGAAGGTGACACAGCCTGACACCCACAAACCTACCCCTCCATTCGTGTCACCTCCATCCTTGCCCCCAGCTGTGTCATCTCTGTCGATGCAATCTCTATCCACATCATCCGTCCATCCACGCCACCTCCATCCTTGTCCCCATCCCTGTCACTTCCCCATCCACGTCACTCCTATCCCTACCCTGTCCTGTCACATCCCCCACATCACCTCCGTCTTTGCCCCACCCGTGCCACCGCTCCCTGCGTGTCACCCTAACGTCACCCTGCCGTGTCCCCAGGTGGATGAGAACAGCTACTCAGTGCTGCGCTGTGAGGGCACCTCTGTCACCCTGCCCAAACTGTCCCCAGGCACAGCCTACGTGGTTCGGGTCCAGGCTCTCACCGCCGACGGCCATGGGGCCTTCAGCCCCCAGCACGAGTTCGAGACCCTGCCCGAGGGTGAGGAGGGGCCGGGGGTACTGGGAGTGCGGGGTGGGGGCTCCAGGGGGTGTCAGGAGTGTGGGGTGGGGGCTCCA
>QUSF01000139.1:60694-76283 GCA_003676055.1 Chloebia gouldiae
CCCCCCCACTATCATGGCGGCGCCGCCGCCGCAGGAAGGGGCGGGAAGGTGACCGGGCCCCCCCGCGCATGCGCAGTGGCGCCGCCGCCGCTGGGCGGGCCGGGGCGACGCCGCTTCCGCCCGGCGCCAAGATGGCGGCGCCCTTTGTCTGGTCGGTGTCACGGTGAGGGCCGCGGGCCGCGGGTGAGGCCCCGCCGGGCCCGGCATGGCAGGTGCGGCATGGGGGCCCCGGGAGAGCGCTGGAGGGGCTGGGGAGAGGGCTGGGTAGGACACGAGCGCTGGGAGGGGAGGAGGCCACGGCCTGGCTCGCTGCCGGTGGGGTAACGGAGCCGCTTTGGGGGTCACCCCGGTTCTTTGCGCGGCTCCCGGTTCCTTGAGGGTACGCTGCGGAGGGGCAGTGCTGCCGGCGGGCCCTGGGAAACGGGGGGCTGCTGGCTGTCCTGGGGGGGACGGGGAGTTGTGGCGGTAGGAACGAGGGGCTGCTGGATATGGTCGGGGCTCGTTGGCTGCTGTGAGGGGAGCGGGGGTCGGGGCTGTCGTGAGGGGAGCGGGGGTCGGGGCTGTCGTGAGGGGAGCGGGGGGCTCGTGGCTGTCGAGGGAGGAGCGAGCGGCCGCCCTGAGGGCAGCGAGCGGCTCCCGTTCGCAGCCCCTGCCCGGCTGCCCTGTCCCTGCCAGCCCCGGCCGCAGTGAGGTGACTCGGGCCAGGCCATGGGCGAGGCCGGGTGTCCCCCGGGCTTGGGGCCACCTCGGGCCACCCAGAGATCCTCCCGGTGCTGGGGAATGGGGGTCACAGCCCCGAGCCAGCTCCCGGCCACATCCCCGCACCTCAGGGACGGGAAAACCGCAGGGAAAACGGGATTTTCCCTTGTTCTGGCGCGGTGACAGCCCCTCCTGGCTGTCCCTGCCCTCTGCGGGCCGGCACGGGTGACACATTTCCTGGACCAGCCGCGTTTCCTTAGTTTTGTTTCTGCATCAGAGGCTTCTCCCGAAATTCCAGCCCTCAGCCAACATTCCAAAGGGTATTTTTCCCCGAGGAGACAAGGGTTGGTCATCCCTGGGCGCTGCAGACACAGGAGAGGTTTCAGGGCAGATCTCAGGCTTAAGTCATGTCTTGGGCTCCAGAGCAGCACCAGCACATCCAAAAGCCTGAAATCCAAATAGCCAAGGCATCCTCAGGATGTCTGTTCCCTGTGGGGTGTCAGGATGTCCCTCTTCTCATGTCTTTCTCACTTTATTTCCTTTTCACCACATTTTTTCCTTTTTGTGCTCATTTCCCCTCTCACAGCTCGCCTTCCGCTTCCGACCATGAGCTCTGCAGCCCTTCCCTATTCCATGATCCATATTATTATTATCATTATTATTATTATTATTATTATTATTATTATTATTATTATTACTACTACTACTATATGGAGCTGCTCTTCTCAGATCAGCTCCAAACTTTATTTTTTTCATGAAAACCATTGCAGGATCCGTTCCTGGAAATGAGGACAGAGCCCTGTGGGCAGAAGCACCGAGGGTTGGGGCCGCGCCGTTCCCCGAGCTGACGCACGAGGCGGGAGCTGACGGTGGGCAGGAAACAAACCCCCTCTTCCCTTTCTTCCCAGCATGGATGGCTGGGTGCTGACAGCCTGGAAAGGCAGTATTTAACTCGCCCTTTTTTTCCAATTTAGGGAGGTTTGGGGGTTTTTAATAGGTTTTTGTGGCAGGGAAGGGGAGAGGTAATGTTGCTAATTAGCAAGAGCGCCTAGCAGAGCTCGCGTGGGAAGCTCCCTGGGACTGCAGCTGCTGTATTTATCTGTGTGGAGGACGTGGGTGGGCTCATAATGAACTTCTGCATGATTAATTGGATAATGAGAGACTCAACAACCTCGTCGGGGAGAGGTCAGGAGGGGAATCGTCTCCCCTCAGGGGAAATCAGAGGATGCCCAGTTCTGCATTGGGGATTTTGCACCTTCAGCACTCAAAGCTGGAGGTTTAAAATTGAGTTTTTCCATCCCATTTTTTCCCAGGATGGCTGCATAGAGACTGACCTGAGCACTTGGAAAAGGGAAATTTCTGGAGGAGAGACAGAACCCTCTGGGCCTCGATCCTCTGGGTATCTCTGCTCCCCACAGCACAGGGGTGAGCTCGGGCACCACTCCTGGGGGTTGGCTCCAGGTGTTTGGGATTGTCAAGCCTCAGAGTCAGGGGTTGTAGTGGGTAAGGGTGACATTGGCTGCTGGGCATGTGTATAGAGAGCTCATCCAAGCCTCTCCCTGCTGCGCTTCCAAGGGTGCTGGAACGTGACATTACAGGGGAGACTGCAGAAAATAGGAAGTTTTTCTGGGGAGGAGTTGAGTTTCCTGGATTTTCACTTCCTTCTCAAAGCAGGGGAGCAAAGCTGAGACAAGTCCAATCCTGGAACGTTAAAAATCATCGTTCAGATGCAAAGTGCCTCCCACAAATTCCCCAAAATACCCTTTTAGTGCATGGAACTGTCAGGATTCCTCAGGTCCTGCTGCGCAGAGAGCTCTCCGAGCAGGGAACACAGCCTTGTTTACCCTACAGGGAAAATGCTCCCCCTTTTCTCCAGAGCTCTGCAAACCACACGGGGCCATGCTGTTCAGTATGTACCTAAGTACTGTTTTTTCTGGCTGTCAGGGATGTATTTTGGGACAGGCTGGGGGAGTTTGGAGAGCTGGGGGAAAGCCAGGGCAGGGAGTTCATTGCAACAACGAAACAGAGTGGAACTTCCTCTCTCTGTGCATGATCCAATGCTGTCAGAGAGCAGAGAGGTCCTGGCCTCTCACCCACACTGGGAATGCCCATGGAAGCTGAAGGAATCCCGGGGAGGAAGATCCTTCCCCGAGTGTTGCTGGCACCCGCAGCTGACAGGAGGAGGCTCCCTCTGACCACTGATCAGAGAAGGAACCAGAGCTGGAAGTGCCTGGTGTTGTGGATCCAAGCCTTCTGCTTGTTCCTGACTGGAAACTCCTGATTTAAGAGGTGATGAAGTGGAAAAACAACTTCCATGGGCTGAAAACTTTCAGAGACACCGAGCATGGATTCCAGGAGTGTTTCCCCAGCCGTAACCTTCCTGCTCCAGCATCCAGAGCTTTGGAGACTTCCTGCATGAACAATAACTGGGTAGTCCCTTCTTCCTTTCTGCTCCCTCTTTGCCAGTCCCTTGAAACAATTCCCAATTCCCTTCAGCACCGGAATCATTGTTGGAAGACAAAGCCAAGTGAAAACCTTCATTCAGCCTACGGATGCAGCTTAGGAGAAAATCCACAGTGTGGCACTTTGCTGACAAGGACCTGCTGGAAAATTGGAGTTTTGCCATGTTTCCAGCAATTTGCAGCATTCCTTAGGCAGAGCTGTGCTCCAGGCGTGGAGAACTCCCTCAAAACACATAATAAAATATAAAAATTCCTCAGTATCGTGACATGAGCAGCTGGAAGAGCAGGGGCTGGAAGGTTTGGATGAACACTCCCATGCTGTGGCCTTGGCAGGAGCTGTGACGCAGAGGAGGGACAATGGCACCTGTGTGTGCAGAGGTGACAAGGCTCCTACTCGCTGCTTGGACCAGCTGAGGAGCACTAGCTGTGTTCTGAATATTGTCATGGTTGCTGAAACCATTGTGGCTGTTCCATCAACTCCTTCTAGCCCAGTGCTGGAGTCGTGGTTGTTCTAGGAGAGGTTTTGGGGTTGGGTTTAGCCAGGAGAGGAGCTGAAATTCACCTTTTCGGGCTGTATTTTACCACGGGGGCAGTGAGGTCGTGTTTTGTGATCTCTCCTCCTCCACAACCCCTTCGGAGGTTTCACCACACACCTCACCCCCAGCCCTGTGATGTTTTTTGCCCCCCACAGCCATGGATTTCCCTCAGCACAGCCAGCAGGTGCTGGAGCAGCTGAACCAGCAGCGGCAGCTGGGGCTGCTCTGCGACTGCACCTTCGTGGTGGACGGCATCGACTTCAAGGCCCACAAGGCCGTGCTGGCCGCCTGCAGCGACTACTTCCGCATGCTCTTCGTGGACCAGAAGGACGTGGTGCACCTGGACATCAGCAACGCCGCGGGTAGGCCTGGGGTTTTCATCCAGGATCCCTCCCAGCTCCTGAAACAACACAACTCCTTGCTTGGGCTGTGAGGGAGGCTCTTCAGGTTGTTGTTTTGAACATTTCAGAATGAAAGAGTGAGGGTGAGGGCTCATTTCTGGTTGTGTCACCTCCCCTGCAGGCCTGGGCCAGGTTCTGGAGTTCATGTACACAGCTAAGCTGAGCCTGAGCCCTGACAATGTGGAGGATGTGCTGGCTGTGGCAGGTTTCCTGCAGATGCAGGAGATCGTCAGCGCTTGCAACGCACTCAAATCTCACTCTGTGCCCCCAGAAAATCCCCCTGGGGTGAACCAGCAGCAGATTGGTACGTACCCTCCTGGCTTCCCCTCATCCAGGCAAAGTCAAGATTTACTCACTTGTGCTTCATGCAGTCCAAAATTTATCCACTTATGCTCCTTGGCCACCCTGCAAACACAGTCCCTGGGTGCATCTGGTGCGCCTGGATGGGGTTTGATCCTCTTGGGCAGCACCAGCAGTTGAAAAATTGCTGCTTCTGTGAATTTTGTGGGATTTGGGAGTTCTGCTGGCAGCAGCAGCTGGACGGTTTCACCTGTTCCCTCGCAGGAGCCGACAAGGTGGCGGCCGATGACAAGCCATCGGTGGTGGCAGAAGCTCCGGGGGAGCCTGACAAAGCCAAAGCAGCTGCTCCCGACACGGAGGGGAAGGAGGAGAAGCCAGAGGCCGCGGCACAGCCCGAGGTGCCTGCGGAGCAGCCGGCTGGCCCGGAAGGTGAGCCAGCGAGGGGTGACAGCCTGGGACCTGCTGTCACCCCCAGCACACCCTGGCCTGACCCTCCGGCGCTCACAGGGACAGGCGCTGCCATCCAGGAGGATCCCAAGGCCGCGGTTCCCGGGCTCCCGCAGCCCTCGGAGAGCGCGGGGGGCAGCGACGGCCTCACAGACACTGCCGGGACAGGAGGTGCGTTGGTGAGCAGGGCTGGGACAGAGCTGGGCAGGGCTTGAACCCTCGTTATCTGTGGAATTAATTGTGGGAGTTTTGTGAGGCATGGATCCTCTGGGGACGGTTTTAATGGAGCAGAATGAGGAGAGTTGGAAAATTCTCTGCCTGCATAGGCTTTGGGAATTCAGGGATAATCACCTGCAAATACAAAGTGATTCCAAGCAAAGGTGATGATGGATGAGCTTTCAGTTCCCTTCCAACTCAGATGTTTCTGTGATTTTCCTGGGGACAAGGGATGCCTAATGTCAGTATCCTTAGGTTAGAAAATACAGGTGGACTTTGTGCCTCTGCTGCCACTCCCAAATTTGGGCATCCCCATTTTCTACCGTCCTGCAGAGATGAAGCCGGAAAGGAAGGAGGAAGAGGGGGAGATGATAGTGGAGGAGGAAGATGAGGGTAAAATCCCTGAGGAGGAACCCACCCTGCTGGAGAACGGGGAAAACACTGAGGATAACGAGTCGGGAAGCACGGATTCCGGGCAGGAGAACTCGGGGGAGCCGCGCCTGCTGCGCTCCGGCACCTACAGCGACCGCACCGAGTCCAAGGCCTACGGCTCCGTCACACACAAGTGCGAGGTGAGGCCGGCTGGGCTCCTGGGCAGCAGCTCCCGGTGCCACCGGGTGCCTTGGGGACAGCAGGGTGACAGTGCCTGTCCCTCCATCGCTAGGACTGCGGGAAGGAGTTCACCCACACCGGGAACTTCAAGCGGCACATCCGTATCCACACCGGAGAGAAGCCCTTCTCGTGCAGGGAGTGCAGCAAGGCCTTCTCTGACCCAGCTGCCTGCAAGGCCCACGAGAAGACACACAGGTACGGGTGGAGCCAGGGAAAGACACCTGAAAAATGTGAGGTTTGCTGGGAATGGTTGAATCCTTTGCAAATCGATCGGTGTGTTGGGGTATCCTGCAGGAGATTTGTCTTTCTGCCTCTTCCACAATCACAGAATAGTCCTGAGTTGGAAGGGATCCACAAGGATCAAGTCCAACTCCTGGCCCAGCACAGACACTATCAGAATCCCATCCTGTGTCTGAGAATATTGTCCAAATTGTTCTTCCCTTTCATGTTGTTTCATGGACTCCCCATCCCTGGAACTGTTCAGGGTTGGATGGGGCTGGGAACAGCCTGGCCTAGTGGCAGGTGGGCTCTGGTGGAACAAAATGAGCTTGGAGACCACTCCCAGCCCAAGGCATTCTGTGATTCCTGGATCTGGCCGGGGCTGACCCTCAGGCTGGGGCAGCGAGACCCCAGTGCGGGGTGTAACGTTCCCCCCTCGTCCCAGCCCACTGAAGCCGTACGGCTGCGAGGAGTGCGGGAAGAGCTACCGGCTCATCAGCCTGCTGAACCTGCACAAGAAGCGGCACACGGGCGAGGCCCGCTACCGCTGCGAGGACTGCGGCAAGCTCTTCACCACCTCGGGCAACCTGAAGCGGCACCAGCTGGTGCACAGC
The DNA here is from genome assembly GCA_003676055.1 of Chloebia gouldiae. Classification (NCBI taxonomy): domain Eukaryota; kingdom Metazoa; phylum Chordata; class Aves; order Passeriformes; family Passeridae; genus Chloebia; species Chloebia gouldiae. The sequence goes on from QUSF01000139.1 coordinate 67,201, forward strand.
GGGGAGAAGCCCTACCAGTGCGACTACTGCGGGCGCTCCTTCTCCGACCCCACCTCCAAGATGCGCCACCTGGAGACGCACGACACCGACAAGGAGCACAAGTGTCCCCACTGCGACAAGAAGTTCAACCAGGTGTGATGGGGAGCAGGGAGGCTGGGCCAGGGTGGTTCTGGAAGGGAGATTTGTCCATGAGATGCAGTTTGGGGCTCCCAGAATGGTCCTGGGATGGTGGTGTATCCATGAGGTGTAGCTGGGGGTCCCAGAGTGGTTCTGAAAGGGTGGATTATCCATGGGATGCAGCTTGGCGGTCTTGGAGCTTAGGAAGAGTGGTTTATCCATGAGGTGAAGCTTGGAGGTCCCAGAGGCCACTGAAAGGGATCCATGAGGATTTGGGTTGCTCCGAAGGGAGACAAGGTGGTTTGGGGCTCTCTCCATCCCGTTCTCCATCCCCAGGTGGGGAATTTGAAGGCTCACCTGAAGATCCACATCGCAGATGGGCCCCTGAAGTGCCGGGAGTGTGGGAAGCAGTTCACCACATCAGGTAACAGGGAGGAGGGGGGCTGAGGGGCTGGGTGACAGGACTCGGGTGGTCTGGGGGGAGCAGGGAGTATTCTGAGGCTGGATCAGAGCCAGAGGAAGGATTTCATCCCGGCTTTACGGTGCCATGGCTGTGCTGCATGAATTCCTGGTTTTCCTCATGGAGCCACACCCTGGAAAGAGGCTCTTCATCCAAATGCTGGAGATAGGGATGTCTCCTCCCATCTTCTCTCAGCCTGAGGGTTGGAATGATCCCAACGGAGTCTTTTGATCCCCTCAAACACTGGGTGCTTGTCCTGGCTGTCTCCACTTCCACGGTATTGCCTGATGCCAGGCATGGTGCAGCCAACTTCCTGTGATCCCTGCGCAGTCCTTGCTCCCTGAATAGCACCAGGCTTTCCCGAGGGAGCTTCTGGGGCTCTGGGAAGGAGGAAAAGGGGGAGGAGGATCGGGTGTCCTTCAGCCTGCCCTGCTCCCAGGTAACCTGAAGCGGCACCTGCGGATCCACAGCGGGGAGAAGCCGTACGTGTGCGTGCACTGCCAGCGCCAGTTCGCCGACCCCGGCGCGCTGCAGCGCCACGTCCGCATCCACACCGGTACGGATACGCCCCTGCCTCCCCCAGGGTTCTCCTTCCCCTCGTGCTCCCCACCCACCTCCTCCTGTGCTTCCCCAGGAGAGAAGCCGTGCCAGTGCTTGATCTGCGGGAAAGCCTTCACCCAGGCGAGCTCCCTGATCGCCCACGTGCGCCAGCACACCGGGGAGAAGCCCTACGTGTGCGAGCGCTGTGGGAAGAGGTGAGGATTCCCCTTGGGAATACCGGGAGGGGCACTTCGCTGGTGGTGGAGTATCAGGGGGCACCTCCACTCACCCTCTGCAGCCAGGTGCTGTTCTCTGGAGGCAGGGTGGAGGTGCCAGGGTGGTACCATGGGTTGTGGTGACCGTGGTCTCGTTCCCCAAGGTTCGTCCAGTCGAGCCAGCTGGCCAACCACATCCGTCACCACGACAACATCCGGCCCCACAAATGCACCGTCTGCAACAAAGCCTTCGTCAACGTGGGCGACCTGTCCAAGCACATCATCATCCACACGGGTGGGTACCTGCCAGAGCCCTGCGCTGCCCCAGGCGCCGCCCCCTCCCTCACTCCCCGCTCCCTGTCCTCTCCCAGGGGAGAAGCCCTTCCTGTGTGACAAGTGCGGGCGCGGCTTCAACCGCGTGGACAACCTGCGCTCCCACGTGAAGACCGTGCACCAGGGCAAGGCTGGCATCAAAATCCTGGAGCCCGAGGAGGGCGACGAGGTCAACATTGTCACCGTGGCGTCTGATGACATGGTGACATTGGCCACTGAGGCGCTGGCTGCCACCGCTGTCACGCAGCTCACGGGTGAGCTGGGGGCCCACGGGGTTTCCAAAGGGAGTTCTTCCATGGGGGGCAGCTTGGGAGCCATCCAGAAGGGAAGGTCAGCACTGTGGGGTAGCTGGGAGATCTTGGAATTGTCCTGAAATCAAACCTTATCCATAGGGAGCAGCTGGCTGGTCCCAGAGTTGTCCCCAGAGGGATGTTCATTTATGGGGGTTCAGCTTAGGGGACTCAGCAGGCATCCCAAAAGGGAAATTTTCCCATGGGAATGCAGCTTGGGGGTCTTGGAGGTGTCCTGAAAAGGAAGTTAATCCATGAGGTGCCGCCTGGAGGTCCCAGATGCCATCCCAAAAGGGAGATTTTATCCCTGGAGAGGAGCTTGGGTGTTCCAGGAGTCAGCCCAAAAGGAAAACTTACCTGTGGGGGGAGCAGCTGGAGGGGCCTGGAACTGTCCTGAAAGTGAGGTTGGTTTATGGGGGTGCAACTTAGAGGTCCCAGGAGCCACCCTAAAAGGGAAGCTTGTCCATGGGATGCAGCTTGGGCATCCCAGGACTGTCCTAAAAAGGGGGTGGATCTCCAGGAATTAGCTTGGGGTTCCAGGACATGCCCGAAAAATTAGATTTTTCTGTGAGGGGCAGCCTACTGGATCCCTGGAGCCCTTGCAGAGGGGGAACTTATCCCTAGGGAGCAGCTTGGGTGCCTTGGGGTGGTCCTGAAAGGGAGGTTTATCCATGGGGTGCAGTTTGAGGGGCCCAAAAGTCACCCCAAAAGGGAGATTCATTGGTTAGGGGGCAGTTTGGGGCTTTTCCATGATGTGCAGCTTGGAGGTCCGGGAGCCCCCAGATTATCTGGACTGGAGATGTATCCAAGGTTGCAGCACCCAAGTCTGGGCAGCCTCACATCCCACTGGAGCTGCTCCCAACCTCAGCACTGGGCAGGATCCACAGCCAGGGGGGAATTCCTGCCCAGCCAGGCCCCTTGATGTCCCTGTCCCCTGATGTCCCTGTCCCCCCCGTTCCCACAGTGGTGCCCGTGGCGGCTGCAGTGACGGCGGATGAGACTGAAGCACTTAAAGCCGAGATCACCAAAGCAGTGAAGCAGGTGCAGGAGGCAGGTGAGACCGGGAATACCAGGAATACCGGGCTGGCTCCTCCCATCCCACCTCCCCAGCACCTCCGGGAATACCGGGCTGGCTCCTCCCATCCCCCCTCCCCGGCAGCCCTCCGGGAGGGCGGCAGCTCCCCTCCTGTAGAATTTGAATGTAGATTTATAGAATTTTCTACAAATCTGTTTCCTACACCATTGCACCACCCCAGCACCTCACCCGTGTTTCTCTCTCCCCCGGCAGACCCCAACACGCAGATCCTTTACGCCTGCGATTCCTGCGGGGAGAAGTTCCTGGACGCCAGCAGCCTGGCGCAGCACGTGCGCATCCACACGGCCCAGGCGCTCGTCATGTTCCAGGCGGAGCCCGACTTCTACCAGCCATACGGCGCCGCGGGCTGGCCGGCGGAGCAGGTCATCCCCGCCGGGGAGCTCCTCTTCCGCCCCCGCGACGGCCCCGAGCCGCCGCCGGCCGCGGCCCCGGCCCCTCCGGCCGAGGGGCCGCCGCCGCCCCCCGAGTGACCCCGCCCTCGCCCAGCCTTTATTTAAGAGACAGCTCGGAAATGGTGTAAAAAGTGTATTTCTGGAAGGAAAGAGATGGAATAAAATGCAATATTTTGTAAGGGTTGGTGCTCGGGGAGGGGGCTGTGGCTTCCTGCCTAGGGGATGTTTTGGGGTTCCTGCAGAGCTGGAGCGCAGTTCGGGGGCCTGAAAGACTCCTGTCACTGCTGAGAGTGTGACATGGTCAAAGAGATGAGAAAGGATAAAAACGGTGGTTTAAGGTTTTCAACCCCACCCAGAACAGCAGATACACATTTTTGGGGTAAAGCCCAAGAAGACTCTCACCTGCTGACCCCCACCGAGGGAGGGGTGTGGAGGCAGGGGAGATGCCTCTGTTTGGGGGTAAAAACAGGAAAAAAAGGTGCTGCTGGATGGAGGTGAGGCATGGGAGCCTGTCCTGCCCCACCCGGGGTCTGGGGCACAGCTGGGCACACCCAGAGGGGACCCCCAGGCCCTGCAGCTGGGAGGGGGGCGCTGGGGGTCTCAGGGGCTGCATGTCCATCCTCATCCCTGTCTGTCCCTATCCCAGGGGCAGCGCTGGCTCCAGCCTTGTCCCCCCCTGCTGGGGCTCGGGGGCTGCAGGATGCCCCAGCAGGTGGGAGGGACAGGAACCCCAAAATCTGCCCCTGTCCGAGTGTCCAGCTGGGCACTCCCCCCCTGCTCCCCAGGGCGGGTAGGGAAGGGAGACACGCACGGACAGGGGCACCTCCAGCCGGGACAGATGGACACAGAGATGGCTGCAGGGACAGCTGGACACGTGGAAAGCTCCATGGATGGTTGGACAGTAGCAGAGACACATGGATGGGTCACCTTTGGGCTGGACACAGTTTCATGTCCAGTTGGACACCTGGACACGTGTCTGTCCATCCATGTGTCCATCTGTCCTCATCCCTGCTCCCCAGCCTGGAGGGGCTGGAGGATTCAGGACAGGCTGCGCTGTCCAGCTGGACACATGGACAGGGCTGTTGGTGGTTGGATGTTCACTGGAAAGGCTGGACAGACGGATGGATGGACAGATGGACACAGGGATGGTTTGACAGACACAGACAAGGACATGTCCAGCTGGACACATGGACAGTTCTGTGGATGGACACATGGCTGGTTACATTCACAGCCAGGTAGAGAGACCATTGCATGTCCAGTTGGACAGACAGTTGTACATCCAGCTCGACACACGGACAGACACTGCCCAGCCAGACACCTTCCTCCTCCACCCATGGCCATAATTGCCCAAAAAATGCACTTTTTACCCCAAAGACCTCTTTTGAAAACCAGCAATTTCACACCCCACAGCCCCATGTCCGTCTGTCCGGGCCTGTCCCTGTGTCCATCTCCAGCCCAGGCTCTGAGAATGGGGAAGGATCCGGCCCGATCCCAACTCCAAACCCATGGACAGTGGGGAATGGGGTGGGGGTGGGGCAGGGGTGTGAGTGGGGCGGGGCAGGGGCGTGAGGGGGGCGGGGCAGGGGTGTGAGAGGGCAGGGCAGGGGTGTGAAATCGCTGGTTTTGGAGAGGGGCCTTGGGGGCAAAAAGTGCATTTTTGGGGCATTTATGCTCATGAATGGAGGAGAAAAGTGTCTGTCCGTCCAGCTGCATGTGCAATGTCCAACTGGACGTGCAATGTCCACGTGTCCGGCTGTACGTACAGTGTCCAGATGGACGGACAGCTGGTTGGACAGCTGGACGCACTCATGGACGTGGGGATGGCTGGACATGCAGTTGGACAAACAGGAGCATGTTCAGCTGGGAATGGGGATAGTGGATCTGTCAGATGGCCAGAAGAACAAAGGAGTGTCCAGATGGACACTGTACATCTGTACAGTTGGACAATTGGACATTGTACGTCCAGATGGACAGTTGGACATTGCACATCCAGTTGGACAACTGGACATTGTATGTCCATCTGGACAGTTGGACATTGTACATCCAGCTGGACAGGTGGACATTGTGCGTTCAGTTGGACAGATGGACAGACACCTGCCCAGCCAGACACTTTCCTCCTCCATCCATGAGCAAAAATGCCCCAAAAATGCACTTTTTGCCCCCAAGGCCCCTCTCCAAAACCAGCGATTTCACACCCCTGCCCTGCCCCCTCACACCCCTGCCCCGCCCCCCTCACGCCCCTGCCCCGCCCCACTCACACCCCTGCCCTGCCCCCACCCCATTCCCCACTGTCCATGGGTTTGGAGTCGGGATCGGGCCGGACCCTTCCCCATTCTCAGAGCCTGGGCTGGAGATGGACACAGGGACAGGCTCGGACAGACGGACACGGGGCTGTGGAGGCAGGGCAGGGGTGTGAAATGGCTGGTTTTGGGCTTTGGGGGTGAAAAGTGAATTTTTGGGGTAATTATGGCCATGAGTGGAGGAGGAAGATGTCTGGCTGGACATGAGGATGTCCAGCTGTCCAGAAGGAAATACATTTGTCCATTCGGACATCCATCCATCTGTTCATCCATCCATCTGTTCGTCTGTCCGTCGGTCCTGTGTGTCCAGCTGGATGTACAATGTCCGTGTGTCCAGCTGGACACTGCCCCGTTCAGTCCATCTGACAGATCCATGGGATCCATGGGTGGGTGAAGGGGATGGGCCTGGATGGACGGTCAGGTCCAGGCCCAGCTGGGTGGATGGACAGCTGGACACACGGACAGTTCACACCTGGCCGGACACACAGGCAATGCCCTCCAGCCTGCCAGCCCTTGCAGAACACCCCAGAAATGCCCCTTTTTACCTCAAAGGCACCATCAGAAACCAGCAGGGTCGGACCCTTTCCCTGTGCCCTGGTAATCCTTGTGTCCATCTGTCCAAGCCCCATCCATGTCCAGGGTCTGTCCATCAGTCCTGCCTCAATCCCCCCTCCCTGGGGGAAGGGGGAGAAGTCCAAGGCCCCACCCTGACCCCCCCCAGTGGGACTTGGGGGTCGCTGTGGCGTGTCCCTGGCCAGGCTCCCAACACCCACCTCCATCCTGGGGCACCAGCAGCCCCTTGTTGTCCTGGTTTTACCCCAAAACAGGCTCTGTTCTGCCCCCCACCCTCAGCCCAGGGGTGCAGGGTGAGGGTCTCCCCCGGTTTTGGAGGCCACCCCCCCCAAATTCTATCCTAAACCTCCTTTTTTACCACATCTGCTTGGTTTTAACCCAGTTACACCAGCCTTGATTACACTTCCCACTTGCACCTGGCAGGGATTTCAGTGGAAAAGCAGTGAAAAACATCAAGGCTGGCTCTTACATTTCCACGCATGATGAATGTCAGTAATCCAGGGATTTCAGTCAGGAGCTGGTGAGTGGTGAGATTAAAAGTGGGGGCAAACCCTGTGATTTCAGTTTTCACAAGTATTTATGAGACAGGAGGGAAAATCAAGAGAATTTGGATTTAGTATGATGAGATGACCTCTTTTCCCAGTTGCTGTGGAAGGAGAGGTGGGTGACCCCTCCCCGGCAGCCCAAGCTCCCCTTCCCCACTCCCCCTCCCCACGCCGAGGGACGAGGTCAGGGCGCCGACGTGTTTTGTATTTTTTAATAAAGTTCGTAATCCAATGGACACACAAAACAAAACTGCGCTGAGAAAAAAAAATAAACCAAAAATAAACCAAAAAAAAAAAAACCAAGTTCCATAAATTAATTAAGTGTTAGGGGAGGCGAGGGGGGCCAGGGCAGAGTCTTTGTACAAGTGTATAACACTTCCACAGCTGATGAGACGAGGGGATGTTTAAATGAAGCGCACTTACAAATGAGTGACAATACAAAGTCTGAGTATGAAAATAAGATTTTTTTTCTCTGAAAACACATTTTTGGCACAGATTAAAAAAAAATGTATGTTGTGGGGATTTGATTTTTTTTAAAGTCAGTATTATATATATTTATATATATTATATATATATTTATATATACACACACCCACTGAGTTCTGCATATCCCACCAGGAAGGAAAAAAGCTCTCCCTTTTGTTTTGTTGTTTGTTTTGTATTCTCTTGTTTTTCAGTGTAAACTGTACATCCCAGATGAAGAGAAGACGGCTGCAGCGGGGGCAGGTGGAGGAAGAGGAAGGTTCACATCCGGAAAATAACCCCCCCAGAAAAATAAACAACCCTAAAAGAAGGGAAAAAAAACCAACAAAAAACCCAACGAAACAACCAATAAAATAAAAAATGACTGTGAAATGCTCCTTGACCCACAAATCTCAGCAGAGTCCCTGCGGAACGTCCACGGCGCGGTCAGTGTGTGTCAAGACATCCAGAACGTCACAGCGTCTCCAACTGTGCAAAGTCCGAGTCACTAATTTAGTGCAAAGGCAGTTCAGGTTCTTTTTTATTTTTTTTCCTTTTTTTTTTGTTAAAAAAAATAAGCCATCCTTTTCTCTTTTTTTTTTCTTTTTTTTTTTCTTTTTTGTGTATTTTTTTCCCCAAAAAGGAGGCACGGGAACCCAAGCCCAGTCCACCTGCTGAGTGCATCAGTTGTCCATAAGCTAAAGCAACATGTAAACATCCAAGGTTTGATCGAGGCCAGTCGGGCAGGAGGCTGGTTTCTGGCAGCATATTTCTTGTTTCATAACCTTCTCTCCTTCTTTTGAATTAGTTTTATTTTAAAATTAACTTTTTGTGTGGTTTTTTTGTGGGCTTTTTTTTTAAATTGTTTTTGTTGTAGTTGTTTGTTTTTTGCTGCAGGGCCTTGGTAAAATTAAAAAAAATAAAATTAAAATAATAAAAAGTCAGTAACTGGTAAACAGCTCATACCGACGCGATGACAATCATCAGGTGAGGAGAGATGTTGGAGATGCTGGCGAGGAGGTCGGGGGCCAGGCGGGACAGGTGGCTTTCCGAGAACTCGCAGGGTGGGAAGATCTGCAGAACGTAGGCAGGCTGCAGGGAGGGAAAAACCACGGATCAGAGACAACCCATGCCCACAGCAGTTTAAAAATGGGACATTTTGGTGATGTTAAAGGATCCTAAATCTTGTGTAAGAGAAAAGCTGTGGTTTTTGTTTCCCAGGTGGGGAGTTTTCCACACCACATGCTGATTTTGCTGGGAAAGGCAGAAAAATTCCCATTAATTATCATTTCAGTGGTTGCTCAGAGCACTGGCTTCATTCTGGGCTCTTTACACCCAGAATTAAATTACACACAGGTTAAACTGCAATCAGTGCAGCAAAACACCTGGAATAAACCCTCCACTGCACCAAAGGCATTCTGCAAGAAAACACCAGCTGTCCTGGAAAAATCAGGATATGGGGAAGAAACCAGGACTCTACTTCAGAGAGAAAGAGCAGGGAAATGGGAAATGCTTTTCAGCCCAAGATGATGAACTGGGAACACATCAAACACACATTTGGGGTTCTTTTAGCTTTGGGGTTGCTTTCATAGATTCCATCAATGATTATATTGATCCCATCAATAATTTATGGATTTCATCCATGTGTTTGATGGGTGATTGGAAATGTGGGGGTTATTTGAGCAATAACCCCAGGCAGCCCCAGCAGAAGCCCGAGCTGCCTGTGCCATTAGGAACTGGTTTGGTGTCCCTGTGGCACT
>QUSF01000139.1:76293-140214 GCA_003676055.1 Chloebia gouldiae
GGGACTGGTTTGGTGTCCCTGTGGCACTGCAGGGGCTCTGTGCCCGTACCTGGTTGGAGCCGGGGTTGGGGACGTTGATGATGCCTGCAGCCTGCTTGGCCTGCAGGTAACTGATGAAGGCGGCCTTGAGCGACTCCGTCTGACTGACCACGTCCTCCTGGTCCCGGCCGCAGGGCAGGGCCAGCAGCAGGCAGTAATCGCTCTCCACCTGCAAGGGAAGGGCACGCTCAGGGAAATGCTGCTGAGGGGTGAGGGGATGTTTTCCAGCCATCCATCCACTATCCGTGGGGGAAAATCCTCACTTTAAACTCCTTGAAGTTATAATTTGTACCCCAGAGAAGCTGTGGCTGCCCCATCCCCAGAAGTGTCCAAAACCAGGGCCAGGCTGGACAGGGCCTGGAGCAATCAGGGATAGTGGAAGGTGTCCCTGCCCATGGCAGGGGGTGGGATGCACTTCAAGGTCCCTCCAACCCAAACCAGTCTGGGATTCTGTGATTCCATTACTTGCTGAGAGCTCAGCCATGGTGGAAAAGACTAAAAATGGATTTTCATGACCACCTGAACTTCCTACCCTACTCAAGCACACCAAAGCCAACAGGAGTTTGTCCCCAGGCTCAGGGTGACTTAAAGGTTTCCCAGCTCTCGTTGTCTTTTCCCTAAGTGCAGTGTTAAGAGCATTGCTCATCACCTGCATGCTGTGTTACACTCCCTGGGCTGAAGGAACCAGTGTTGGTACTAGGATTCCAAAACAGAATCATAGGGATCTCCTGGATTGGAAGGAATCCACGGGGATCAAGTCTAACTCAGGCCATGCACAACATCCCAACAATCCCTCCCTGTGCATCCATGAGAGTGGTGCCCAAATGCTCCTTCATCTCTGGCAGCCTTGGGGCCGTGGCCATTCCCTGAGGAGCCCACGTGACAGAGCCCAGATTTTGGGGAGCCCTGGTGGCTGCCAGCCCCGCAGCTGGTGAGCCAGAGACTCCCAAACTGCGGCTCTGAGATTCCCAAACTCCCTCCCTGCCCCAGCCCGGGCCCTCACCATCATCCTGCGTGCGACGCCCTCGAGCTGGGAGGCCTCGAGCCGCATGCGCTGCGCGATGCGCAGGGGGGGCCCTCCCTCGGGCGCCGGCAGCGACCGGTGCGCCAGGACGTTGTTCCCGGACACAAAGTGCAGCTGCACGGCCGCCGTGTCGTTCTTGAGAGCCAGCAGACCCTGCCAGACAATGGGGTATTTCTGGGAAGAGAGGGAGAGAGTATTACAGGCAAAGCAAGGATTGAAATGGACTGAAATGCTCTCGGCTGCCACCCATACTTCCATCGCAGGTTTAAGGGCTCAGCAGAGATGTAGCACCAGATCAACCCTCCACAGGCCAGGCTTGGGTTACATCCTGCTAAATCAGGAATTCAGTCCTTTTCCTTCCAGCTGGGTGGATCCCATCACCCCAATCCCTCGGCCACCCACCCAGCACAAGGCTGTTCCTGAATGCTGTGCTCCCTTTTACAAATGCACAAATTTGAGAAACAACAGAAGAACTGCTTGAGGTTATACAGAAGACATTTGGTGCTGAACACAACTCTCAGTTCCTTGTTGGTACCTGTTCCTCCCTCCTGCCTCCTCTCTCTTCCTCATTTTCTACACTTGAGAGAGTGGTTTCTCCTTTTTATTTAAATTAAATACACCAACACTCTCCCCGGCCTATGAATAAACACCTTCCAGGAAAATGCTGACTTGTAAAAGTGACTTGGAACACTAAACATGCCTAAAATCCATCAGGGACAAAACAATCCAAAACACAGACAATGCCTTTCCTGCATATGAAGTTTTGGATGCAAGAGAGGTCAGATTTGGTGCTATGGCTGAGACAGAACCAGGTAATTTCCCCCTGGATCAGGAGCACGACACTCACTGTCAGCAGCTGGACCATGTCCACAGGTCTCTGGGACACAGGGTGAGGGGATGGCTCCTGCTTGAGCGTGGACTGGGGCTCTGGGCGGCTGAGGGGCGGCCCCGAGGTCGTGGGGATGAACATGGATTGCTTGGGAACTGCCTGCGGCTGGTGCGGCGATGGAAGCTCCTGCTTCATGGAGATGGCGACGGGTGAGGGGTAGGAGGTCTGGCTCGTGTCCCCCTGTGCCCTCTGCAGGTGGATGTGGGGGTCCATCTGTGCCGTGTGCCTGTTCACAGGGCCGTGGTGACTCTGCTCCGGCCCTGCTGCCGACGGGCCCTTGGGATCCTGCGGGATCTGCGGGGTTTTGCTGCGGACTGGCTGGCTGGGGTGTGAGTGCTCGCCCTCTGGCAGACCCTGGGAAGCAGGCAGGGGGGGAAGGAAAGATGTTTAGGCCGAGGATGCATTACAAGGCTGCCAGGAAACCATGAGATTCCTGGTGGAGACATCCGTGTCACAGCAGCAGCCCTGCTGTGGCAGCACCTGTGAAGTCTCCCACTTCCAAGCCCATCTGAGCTGAAACCCCACTCTTTGAATTCTACCCCAAGCCCATCCTTACCCACACCATCCATCCAAGGATGCTTGAACCACACACCACCTTGGTACTGACAATTCTCCCTGACACCACATACAGAAACCTGTGGGCAACTTCCCCACTCCTGGTTGTGGCTCCAGAGGGGTTCAGGAAATGGGTGGTTTTGGATTCGTCTAAGTAGCATTTGACCCCCATTTCCCCTAAGAAAGAGCTCAAACCCCTCCAGATTCCAGGGAGAGGGGTAAAGGGTTTTCCTTCTCACCTGGGAAGGGGTCATGCTCCGGGAGGGCAGCCCGATGGGCGAGGCGCCCGGGAACTGCGGATGCCCAAGCTGCGCCGTGTGGTAATTCCTCATGTCGCCGTACACGGAGCGGTAATCGTGGAAGGAGCTCCCGGCGGGATGCATGATCTGCACCCCGTGTGGGACCACCACGGGCTGCGTCAGGGGCAGCCCGGGCAGCTGGCTGCCCGAGGGCACGCTGAGCAGCCGCGGCTCGCTGTGGGGAGAGTGGGCCATCTTGCCTTCCGAGGATTTGGGAGTCTCTTTCCCGGGCTGAGGGGTCTTACTGACCGGGGGAGTTTTGACGGCCCCTTCGGGCGTGCGGGATTGTCGCGTTTCCGAGTGGTGCTCGCCCACGGCGGCCATGTGCGGGTGCATGATCATCCTGACGTCCCGCGGGACGTTGTACTGCTCCAGCCGCAGGCTGCTGGGGTGCATGCGGTAGTCGGGCTGCATCACCAGCACATCAGACTGCACCGGGGCTGGCCCGCGGCACACCGCGGTGTGGTGGAAGTGCAGCTCCTCCTCGGGGGGATGCTGGGAGGACAGCGGGGGCATGACGATGTCTCGGATGGGTGCTGGCTGGGGTGTGCTGGATCGCTGGGGTTTCATCTCCATCTGGGGTTGCAGAGCAGCTCGGGGGGAGTGGAGCGCTTCCGGGCGGATGCCGTAGGGAATGCCGGAGAGAGGAGGGGTGTTCATCCTCACCTCACCTTGGGATAGATGGCCCAGGGACACAGTCTGTGTTACGCTGTGGGGGGGCATGATAACAGATTGCTCTGGATGCATGCTGGATATGTACTGAGGAACAGGAATTCCCGGCGCCAGCATGACTGGGGTGCTGCTGGACAGAGCCGGAGACGAGGTACTGCCGGGATGACAGGCCCGGGGGAACGGCGACGGCGAGTGCCCGCTGGTACGCGGCGAGTGCGGCTCCTGTTTGGTGACCCCCAGGTGGGAGATGGCCCGGTCGGTCGGGGTGCTGGGGCCCGAGCTGACGTGGTTTGCTTCCGAGTGCATCTTCCCAGAGAGGGAAGGGTGGTGAGGACTAACCCCAGGACTCAGGTTGGAGGTTTGCAGAGTCTTTGTCTCCACTTTCAGAGAAGCTGGGTCAGACAGTTTTTTGTTCACAACCATCTGGTTATGGACCAGCACAGGTGGAGTGTTCACAGTCTGTGTCAGGACCTTGCCAGGCTGTGACGCAGGGGTCTGGACAGCAAGGTGGGACGAGTCGGGCTTGTCCAGCGCGGTGCGCTCCTGTTTGACGGAGGAGATGACGGGCGAGGTGTTGTAGGGCTGCGTTCCGAGTACCAACGAAGAATGGGTGGAAACAGTCCCGTAGCCCGTCGAGGTCTGGGAGCCTTTTGGTGCCGGCTGGGATGGCGTGATAGGCTCCTGCTTAATCTGAGACTTGGATACAGACTGCTGGAACTCGATGTCCACAGCGCTGGCTGGGGGAATCTGGCTGATCTTTGCACTGATTCGCTGAGGGCCTTCTGTCTTCTGCCCGGAGTAACTCAGGAGCACCACACCCTCTGAGGTGTTTACCCTCAGCCCTGGACTGGACCCAGTCTCCACAGGCCTCTCCTCGATAATAGACATTGATCCTGGATGAAACCTGCTGTTATCATTTGTACTTGTCCTCTGCTTAAATTTTGGCGAGGGAGCATTGACGAGGCAGGTCTGTGTTTGGGGAGCTTGTTTCACCAAAGTGATCCTTGGAGCCTCCTCCAGATCCACGCTGTGGGGCATCCTGCTGATGACAGAAGTGGCTTTGGGAGCAATCACAGTGTTGACCTTTTCCTTCTCACTGAACACTGGCGCTTCGGCCACTGGTGGGTCCAGGGCGTTGGGGACAGGAACAGCCGGCTTCTCCTCGGAAATCGGCTTGATGGCCTCCACAGCAGGGTGGAGAGGTGCCTCCTCCAGGCATGGCGCGCTCACCGGCTCCGTGTGCGTTGTTGTCACGTGTGTGGAGGTTATGCTTGTCGCTGAGACGTATTTGGGCTCCATGAGTATCTTCCTCAAAGTGCTGGAGTTTGTGTCGATATCCGACGCCTTTGTGTCTGGTGGGAGAGCAGGTGGGGGTGTGGAATGGGCACGGGGCTCCTCGTGCCTGACCATCCACTCCGGCACTTTGGCAGCACCAGAGTGAAGGGGGACGATGGCAGTGGGCACTGGGGTGGGCAGCTTGGCTGTTGCCGCAGGGACAGCAGGAAGGGCTGAGTTTGGGGCACTCGGTGGTGTGATGGCAGCATTCTCCAGGGGTGACCGGATCTTGAATCCACTCTGACTCCCCTCGTCGAGGGGGACCGGTGGGACACCCAGGTCCAGAGGAGCTGGAGCAGGCACCTTTGGAGAGGTGCTACTCTCAGGGACAGCCTCATGTGCAGCCATGACATCAGCAGCCACAGCCTTGGTGACATCAGAAGCACTTGGCTCCATGGATGCTGTGGGTTTGATTTGCTTTTCCTCCTTTGAGGCCTCTTCAGGTTTTGTCTTTAGTTCGTTGGCGGGGGGTGATTTGCTCTGCACCCTCTCTGGCTCAAAGGCGTTGACTTCGGTGGCGTCGCCCTTCCTGCTTGTGCTCTTCTTGCGTCTCTGCCGCGTGGCTTTCTGACGGCCCTTTTCCTTACGAGCGACTTCAGCCTCCTGCAAGGTCTCGGCCTCCTGTGCAGAGTTGGAAGATTCACTGAAGCTGACTTCAGACTCCTTGCTCTCAGTCTCCAATGTTGATGGGACAGAGCCAGGCACCGGCTGTACCACAGGCTCAACAGCAGCCTCGGTTTCTAGGATATTGTTCACTGCCTGATCTGTCTCAGGTTCCATCTCCTCCCGAGGGGACTGCAACACCAAGGGCTCTGTTGGCATTTCAGCCTCAGATTCAGCAGGATATGTCGGTGGTGCAGGGAAGCTTTCAGTCTCCCCAGAAATGTCATTGATGATAGAGCCGATGGCTGCTGCCAGCTCCGTTTCACTGGCCTGGTGTGCAGGTTTATCTGCCTCCTCCTCCTGACGGACTTCAGCCACATCTGTCGTTGGCTCTTTGTAGGCAGCAATTGTTGGAGGAGTTTCAGTGAGTTTTGCAATGTTCTCCACCGCCTGCTCGAGCTCAATCTGCTTTGCTAACTGGGCAGCCTCAGGCGACTGCTTGGGCTCCCGTGTCACCTCCTTTTCCATTTCTGGGAATGAATCTTCTACCTCATTCTTAGAGAAGTGGGGTGGCAGGATGTCCTCTTTTGGAGGGCTCTTCATCTTGGGTGGTGATACTGCCGCTGGCTCTGCCTCCTCTTCAGCAGGCCGCAAGGCACCCTTGACTTCATCGACGTTGAGGCGTATTTCTACATTTTTGAGACATACGGATGCCTTATCAACAACAGTTTTGGTATTTTTGTACCTTCCCCTTTTGGATTTCGTAACCTTTTCAGGCACCGGCTTCTTCTCGGTGATCTCAACTGTGGGGATTTCTAGCTGATTCTTCTCCATATCTAGTTCCTTCTGATCACGTTTCTGCTCACTTGCTGCTGGCTCTTTCTCAGTGGCTTTTGCTTTATTGCTGTTGTCACTGATGCTCGATTCCTGACTGCTTCTTTCAGCAGCATCTTCAGATTCAGCTGTGGTATCAGCTTTTGGTTCGTTCTTCCCTTTCTTCCCCTGTTGGGTGGCAGCAGCTGATGAGTGAGTGTGCGTGAGCTTCTGGGATCTAGGAGACCTCCAACCCTCTGCAGGTTTAGGAGCTTCCACAGTATCTTTAGTTTCAGCCTCCTCCACCTCTTGTTGTACCGGTTCCGCCTTTATTGGAGAGATGTCCTCCTCTGGTTTACGGCGGGTTTTGGGAGGTCTTCCCCTCCTCGGGGTTGTGGGAACAGTTGTCACTGTTTCCTGTGGTTCCTTTTCCACTCTCTTCCTGGTGGATCTAGTGACCTCCATGGAGTCCTTCACGGGAGATGGGCCTTCATTGTCCCCTGTGGTAGCATAGACTGACCTCACGTTTCTGCGCCTGGTCCGGCCTATCGGCAAGCTCAGCTCCATATTTTCTGGCTCTGCAGCAGAACTTGGGGATTTAGCAGCATTCCTTGAAACCTTTTCTGCTTCCACTTTCAATTCAGAAAGCTTCTGGGTCTCCCCGCGAGGAGAGCTCGACCTTTTCAGTTTCTCACGGTCAATTCTTTCGCTCTTCCTCGTGACGGGCTTTTCTGTGACATTAGCTGCAGCCGACTGCACGGGAGTCTTGGACCGTTTACTTTTGTAGGGCTTTTTATCTTTTACAACAACTGGAGGTTCCACTTCCATATCATTGTCTGAAACAGGTGGCAGGACCTCAGCAGCTGCCTCCACCTTTTGACTCACACCAGTATCGCTGTTGGCAGAGGGTAGAGGATTTTCCTCTTTAGGTTCTGCAGCCTCATCTGACTTCTGAACTAGCTTAGGTGGAGGTGGAAGCAGCTGGGCAGCCTCAGGTTCTGGATCTACGCTGATGTCTGCATCAGAAAATGAGGCCCCAGGAGTGGGAGGTTTGGTATCCAAGTACGAAGGATGCTCTGTTGCCACAGCATCTTCCTCTGGTGCCAGGGTTGTAGCAACAATTTCTTTACTCGCTTCTACAACTGGCGGAGGTTCTGTTTGCTCAGGAGGTTCCATTTTGACAGGAGCAGCAAGGTCAGGAAAAGGTTTTTGTTCCTCTGATGCAGCAGCAGGTTCAGAAGGTTTCTCTTCTTTGACAGAAGCTGGTTCTGCCAGGACCTTTTCACTCACTATTTTCTCGGGAGCGATGGGAGCTGGTTCCTGTGGGAGGACGGTGACTGAAGAAGGACCAACAACTGAGGAAGGTTTATGTTCTGTTTCTTTACTATCAGGAACCATTTCTGGTGTTTTTGGCCGATTTTCTTTATCTTCCTGTTTCTCCACTTCTTTTGGCTTCTGATCTTTCTCCTTTTCTTTCTGCTGCATTCGTGTCAGCTCAACAAACCTACTGTGGAAGAGAACCACGGGCTCTTGCACCAAATCAGCTGTACTGTTTGTCCCATCAGAGGAGGACTGTCTCCCATACAGCCTTCCAGAGATGAAGTCCAGATCATCATCCTTCCTTTCTAAATGCTGCAGGCGTTTGGAGTCCTGTTCAAAGATTGAACTGTGCAAAAACCGAGAAGCAAACAGTTCCTGCCGCTCTTGTTCCTCCTCTTTATGATCTTCTTTCTTATCATCCAGTTTTCCACCTTCAGAATCGGTTCTGATTTTTTTCTTTTTCATATACCAGGATGGAATAGGTCTTGGAGCAGAGTCAACCTTCTCTTTGTCTTTATTGTTTCTGAAACTAGCAAATCTTGAATCCCAGTCTAGAAAGGACCAGTTTTCCTCTCTGGAGGAAGAGAGGGATTTAGCCCTTTCAAGCAAAGCCTTTGTGTCAGGTGTGATTGTCTTGTCCAATGCAAAAGAGTAGAATTTGTTTCTTTCTAAGGAACTGGACTGGAGTCTTTCCTCTCTTTCACGGAACTTCTCTTCTCTGTCCCTTAATAAAAAAGACAACCTGGAACCCTCTAACAAGGCTTTTGGGGAATGGGGTTTGTTTTCGCCATCGTCATCTGAATCTGAAGGCACCTCCCCAGGTTCCAGGTCTCGGACAGACCGTTTCCGTATACTGTCTCTTTTCACAATGCTGCTTGGAAAGCTGATATCGACTCTCCCAGGCTCTTGTTTCACTTGGGTTTCCCACCTACTCGAGTCTTCCTCAGAACTCAGCACAGAGAGTTTTATTTTAGCCATTTCTGCCATCTGCTCCCTTCTGCTGGAATCATAAGGATTGAATTTTAGTGAGTCCTCCCTCACAGTCATGTTGGAGTATGAAAGACCCTTTTCTTCTATTTTAGGTGACTCTTTGGTTTCCTTCAATGGCATTAACCTTGGAGAATCGAGAGTGTCATCATCCTCATGGAACGGGAAGTGCCTGATGCTTGGGGAACAGGACATCCTTTCAGAGTCCTCACTCACCTGACGAGAACTTCTGTAGTTCCTTTCTCTCTTAGTGCTGATTTCAAAGTCAAACTGGTCAGTCTTTTTCCTTTTACTTGGTGGAGAGTCATCAGTGACGTCTTGTGGAGGCTTTCCCACCTCATGAACCAGACTCCGCTTTTCATACTCATCCACATCTTTCTTTGGACTGCCAAACTTCTCCGACTTTGCTATCTCCATTTCCAGCTGCTGTTTCAACCTGCGACTTTGCTCCATCTGTTTTCGGTAGCTCTGTGTGTGGTCGATGTCGATGCTGATTTTCTCCTCCGTGTCAGCTGACTGAGGTTTCTCTTGGCCAAGTTTATGATCTGGTGTTTCTTCAGGAAGGCTGGTGTAGTTCTTCCTTGTGTCCTCTCTCTCTGTTCCTTGCTCGTCCAGCAGCTGTACCTGTTTATGCTGGGGTTTTCCTGGGTTCAGTTTTTTAGGAGGAAGTTCCTGAACTTCCACAGGTTCCTCAGGTGCCTCCATGAGCCTCGCCTGCAGATCCAGGGTGGGACGCATGCCAATCCCACCAACATTAAGAGTGTCCTGGATTTCTTTGGGACTAGTAACAGGAATAAGTCTTTCCAGTTTGAGTTTTTTAGATTCCCTTTTAAGCATCTCTTTCCTCAAGGGTTTTCTCTCCAATTCTCCTTCCCTTAACACTGGTGCTTCTCTAGATGATGCCGTTGCATCAAGCTGCTTTTTCAAAACCATGCGTGCATCCTCCTCATCTTGACTGCTCCGTTTTACATCCAGTTTTTGCCTGTCGGGTTTTGGATTTGCATCAGCAAAACGCCTTTTACGAGCCTCCAACTTGTCTAAATCCACTGCGTTGGCCCCCTCAGAAGTTTGCTCTGTCTTCAAGTGCTTTTTGGGTTTCATTTTTCCCTCCTTGTCCACCACTTCGATGTGACTGGCAAGGGCTTTCTCCTTCTGTACCTTGGTTCTGACAGGTTCTAGTTTAGACTGCTCAGACTTGGCTTGCTCAGCCTGGGATGTCTGGGTTTTCTGTTCAAGCAGTGGGGATTTCAGAGTGTCGTTATCGAGCTTTGCCCTCAGTTTCTCCAATGCAGGCTGATCGATCACCTTCCCCTCCTTTTCCTTCACACGGGTCAGCACAACACAGGGCATCAGTTCCAGGCGGTTCTTTGCTGTCCCTTCTTTGTCACCCCTCTCTTTGCTTTGTTTACTGTTGCCCTTCAGTTTTTCTGGGCTGGGCTCTCTCTCATTCTCCTGATCCGTTTCCGAGGACTGAGAGCTGGGAGAATGAATTTTTGCTTTTCGTTTCTGCTTATCTGTT
Source organism: Chloebia gouldiae (assembly GCA_003676055.1). Taxonomy (NCBI): domain Eukaryota; kingdom Metazoa; phylum Chordata; class Aves; order Passeriformes; family Passeridae; genus Chloebia; species Chloebia gouldiae. The sequence goes on from QUSF01000139.1 coordinate 86,349, forward strand.
TTCTCCTTTTCTATTTTTTCCAGCTTTTCCTTCCTTACCAAGCGCTTCTCCTTGTCCACCCTCTCCTGCTCGAAAACACGCTCTTTCTCCACTTTCTCGTTTTTTGCGTATCGTTCCACGCGGGCTTTGTCCAGCTTGTCGTATCGTGGAGGAGACAGCGAGCTGCAGCTGCCGCTGCGATCTGAGGACCTGCTGTAAATCCTCCTCTCCGAGTCGCTCTGCAGCCGTTCCGACTGCGAGGGGGACGCGCCGGGGCTCTGCGGGCGCCGGGAGTGCGTCGGGCTCTGGCTCCGCTCGATCGGTCTCCGCTCGTGGTCTCTGTCCCGATCAGATTCGAACCGTTCCCTCTCCCTCTCCCTCTCCCGTTGCCTGTAGCTGTATTCCCTGATGTCCTGCTCGTACGGATCTCCCCGGTAATCCCGGTACTCGCGAGGGTCATCATAGTATCGTGGGTCGTAGTAGTCTCCTTGGTAGGGATCCCACTCAGCATAGAATTCCCTGCCCCGAGCTGGGTATTCCCGCCGAGGATCTTCAGGATACGTCCCTGGGGTCCGGACGGTCTCATAGTAAGTACGGTCAGGGGCGTACTCGTAGGATCCTCTTCGCTCGTCTCTGCTAAACATAAGAATAAACAGATTCTAGCTCTCCGTCTCAACCAGTGTACTCTGTTACCAGAGTTCTTTCTTATGTAAAGAAACCATTTTCTGATCTTTTTTCCTACATGCATCAAGGCAGCTGCACACAGAGGTTTGGCAAGGAATCTGTGTGCTGCGGACTAAATACTTTTGTTAACTTATCAAATACCAAATGTGCTTCATGGGTAATGTCATAACAGCTCTTCCAAGTATTGTTTTCACCACCCTCACTTCTTTGTTTTTGTCAAATTCAAACCTTGCATGAAATGAAGGAAAAACCAATACAGCACCTGTGCACCCACACAAGGTTGGCAGGGTGAAGACAACTCCTTATCCAGAACCTGAGACCTTCATGTGACTCTGAAAACATGAGTCAAATCAAAGTTCAGGCATGGAATCTGCCCATTACTAAGCAGCAAACTGATGGTAAAATTTCTTTAAAAATCCTAAGCCCTGAAAGTGATCTTGTAATTCCCAAATTAGCTCTTTCACTGCATCTGACATCTGACTTGCTGTTGTTGCCTGTTTACAGTAAAACCAAGTCAACAAACATCAGGCTGTTTATAAGATCAGGTGAATTCATTCAGCAGAGCAAGTCAAGCAATTGATGTTGTTATTTCAATACCTCCAAGCAGTAAGTCATTTGTAAGACTGAACATGGCAGGGAGGTGGAATAAAGCAGGAGTTCCAATTCCTCACCATTACAGAGTGTTTTGCACACTCTGTACTAAGGTGGGGTTGGGCTCTGCTCCCAGGGAACTGAGACAGGTCAAGAAGAAATGGCCTCAAGCTGTGCCAGGGGAGGCTCGGGGTGAACATCAGGAGGAATTTCTGCATGGAGAGGGTGGTCAGGAAATGGAAGGGGCTGTCCAGGGAGGTCCAAAGTCACCATCCCTGGAGGTGTCCAAGGAAGGCCTGGATGTGGCACTCAGTGCTCTGGGCTGGGGACAAGGAGCGGAGGGGATTGAGGTTGGACTTGAAGACCTTGGAGGTCTTTTCCAACCCAAAAGATTCTGGGATTCCTCATAGGTTTACCTGGCTTCACAGTCTATGTTTTATATTAAAAGCTGGCAATTTGCAACTTGCACCTTTTAAGAAAAGTAAAAAACTGAAAAAGGGACAAAACACAGAAGACAAAAACCTCATCCTGGCAAGTGAAATGGGATGTTGTGAAAAGCAGCTGTGAAATTAAAAATATTTATCAGGGATTTTGTTTGTTTTTTAATGTTTTTTTCTCCCTGGGTCCTATTTAGACTGGCTCCAACTACAACCTTGAGAGAAGGTGGTTTGTGCAGATCTCAGCAACTCTGCAAGGAGGAGCTTGGAGGGACACCAGAAGCTGCAGAATTACAGGAGTCACTGCAGAGCTTGCTCCACTGCTCCACGATCATTATCCCTATGGATCTCCTAATGACTGTTTGAGCAGAGAAGGAAAAACCAGACTAACGTGTACCCAAACACCAGAAATCAGGGTCCTGCTCAGGATTATTCCATGGCAAAGACAAGCCCACCTGAATCCTCTGTGCTAAGAAACATCCAAAAATGCCCTTCTCTTGCCTGAATTCAGCCCAGTTCCGAGGAAATGCTTATTGCTGGCACATCACAACATCTGGCAAGGCCTGGGGAAGGCACACTTGTATTTCCATTGATCACTGATTTCCAAACCCTGCTGGCTTTTAAATCTGCTCATTTTACACTGTATCAGACCAATCTATTTAGCTGCAGAAAACTGTTGGGTATATTCAGCTCTCAGGTAGACCCAGCATCTTGCTGCGCTGACTCCTGGGCAGGCAGAGCCCTGACCGTGAGCCAGGCTCTGGAGGAAATAAAACAGGGGTGTTTTTTCAGTCAGTGAAGGTAAAAAAGCCCAAAATGTGGAGTGTTTCTGTGCCAGGTCTTCAGGGATAAACAAGTGACTGTGCAGCATGTGGTGCCAGCTGCTGGCAAGGGGCAGACACACAGGACACAGCTTTATTCAAAATAAAATGCATACTTACTCAAAATGTATTATTTTATCAAATTACAAAAAAAAAAAACTGTTGCAAAGAGGGAGGTGGAGGATCAGATTTTACTCGCTGCTCAAGGGCTGAGCAGCAGTTTTATCAGACTTTATGTACACTCACCAACACACACATTTCTCTGCTACAGATAAGCTGCTCCTTGCATTCCTAAGATGTGATGAATGACTCCCAACTGTGTCCTGGTGACCCACCAGAGAAACAGGATACTTAAATATGGAGCACACAGACAACTGAAACCTCCACCTCAGCAGGAATTCCCCTAACTGGCTACGCCTTGGATGTCTGAGAGTCTGCCTGCTCTGATCTGCACAGCTTAAGTTTGCACACCTAAATTTAATTTTAAAAATAGTGAAAAGGTTAAAAAATTAAAATGCGGAGGTGTTTTTAATGAAACTTAAAAAATAAGGATAAAGTTGAGAGGAAAAAACTTGTTTAAGAATTATGGCCTGAAGAAAGTTTGATTGTATGATGAGGAGGACAAAAATTGTAAAAGGACTGTGTAAGGTGATGCTGGAAAACAAAAAATGGAATAAAAATATTGATACATGCCTTCTTTCTGCCAGCATTTCATAGAAGTCTCTGATATCTTGACCCGTTTTCTCCATGGAATGATAAAATGCCAACTGACTCTCTCGATTTGCAAAGTCCACCTGAAAAAGAAGAGGAAGTCACATTCAGTCACAGAAACATCTCACTCTGCTAACATTTCCCTGTCTGCTGAAGGTGAGAGCAGAACTGAAAACAGGGGTAAAATTTAACAAAAAAATGTCAAACACTTCCCAATTCTGGCCCTGACATCCCCAGGAATAAGGATGTTTCTCATTGGAGCTGTGTAACTACCTCCTTACTGTGTTGTTGTAGCTGCCATCCCAGAGGCTTCTGTTGGGCAAAGCAGCAGGAAAAATACACATTACTATTGTGGTATTGATGTTTCTAATGCCAGGACAGTTCCAAAGTCCCTTTTATCTCAGGGCTTTGCTACAGAGGGCCAGGATTACGAATCCATTCTGGACTCCACAGTGTTTGCCTGGGGTTATAGAGCAGGGAAAGAACCAAGCCTCCTGAACTGCAGCTCCCTGTTCCAGCTGCTCCAAGAATTGGAGTACTTTGCTAGTACTTAGAGGCGAATGGCATAGTGAAAAAAATTAAGGATTAGAACAGATTTCATTATAGGTATGCCACACAATGGAATATTTTTAATGTTCTAGTTCCTCTTTATTTTTTAAATCAGCCCAGTCCCGTGTGTAACCACAGCAATGGAGCACAGTCCCACAGTGGGGTGTTGCTTATTCCAAAGTCATTAAGCAACAAGATCCACACAACTTGTGAAACTTTTAAGGGACCACACGCTTTCCTGCACTGGGAGATGACTGATATCCAACACCACACTCAGAAACTACAGAATATCCAACTCCCAGCCCTGGGTGAGGTGGGAAGCTGCTGAGACCATGCCTGACATCACTGCCCACTCTTTAGGAGAGGAGAAAGGAGGAGGAGGAAGATAATTCAAAGGGTTGGCCGACACCTCATGTCCCCAGTTAGTGGGACTGATGGGACAGTCAGAACAGGTATAACCACATTCACCCAAATCCAAGATATCCCTGTAAATGTTGCTCCAGGAAGAAAAGTACTTTCTGTGTGTTTTATAAAGTAGTGTTTCCAATTATTGTTCAAAATCTGTTGCAAGGAAGGACAAGATGACCTTTAAGGACTTTTCCAACCCAAACCATTCCATGATTCCATGACTGCATGTTGAGGTTACTGTACCCCAGAGCCTGGACATCAGCATGGGGAAGCTGGATGCAGCCATGTGTTTTCCTGGAGGAACTCACACCTACAGATTTCCCTTTTTTAACAAAAAAACAGACAAAAGTTTGCCTTGGATTGGGGTAAACGAGGCAGTGACACGGACACCAACACTCAGGAGCTCAGAGAGACAAGTTCAGCGAAACAAACAGCAGAATACTGGAAAAAGCTTTTTAAGTAACAGTTCAGGATTCCCTGACATCTTGATAAGCCGAGCATAAAAATATAATTTAAGCCTTTGATATGTGGGACATGCGTGTCCCGCCAAGTATTCCTTGAGCCTGGCAGTCTGCACTGCCAGCATTTAAGGGGGAAGGCCTAAACAGAATTTGTTTCTCTTTTTTTGCCTGTTTTGCTTTGGTTTGGAGGTCATTCTGCACACCTTAATTTTATTCCCACCGATTTTCCTCCCCTTGGTCTCTTTTACAGCTGCTTGTGCATATTCAATCTCATTGTAGAGAACCAGAGCCATGCCTTTTAAGCGGTCAAACACCACCTGTAAAAAACAAAAAAACAAAACAAAAACCAAATAAGAGCCTCATCCACAGGACTTAATGTCAGTCCCAACAGAATCCTAAGTCATGAGGATACCAGGAAGGAAATAACTTTTAGCAAGGTGAATTTCCAGGATTTTCTGATGAGGCATATTGGAATGAAGAGACAATAAAAGGACACGGGACTGCTTTGAATTGTGGATATTGTGGCTTGAGGTATATTATGCCTTTATTTTGTTTTTCTGTATTTTACTTTGAATATTTTTTCTGTGTTGACTGAGCTTTGTATCATTTCTTTGTCAAGGGTTTTTTTTTTTTTTTAATTTCCAGTTCATTTTATGGGGGGAAAAAAGGTAAAGGAAACATTTAATCCCAAACTGGAACTAGCTTTTGTTATCAGACTGCAGTACCACTCACCAATTGTTCAACACCCAATTTCCAAATACTGCCTTCCTTTAGCAGCATAAATGCATTATTCAAGCAACAACAGCTACAATAAAGAACGTCAAGGCTGCAACACAAACCCACAAAAATCCTTTGGGCAGGCCAGACCCTGATCCTGCAAAGATTTACACACATTGCTTAATTTTAAGCACATCCATGTCCAATAAAAATACACAGGACAACTCCCACACTAAAGTTTAAGCACGTGATAAATCACTTGCATGGGAGAGGCTCCCACTGCATGACAGGGGTGTGTTGCACCATTGTTGACTTTCTCTCTTCCATGTACTTTTGATTGTCCTGATTACTTTTAAAAAGTCTTTTTTTCTTGGTCTGATGAAAAAAACCATAGTTATGTCTAATTATGTAATTAGCAAATATGAGTAATTACGTAATTAGACCGCTGTTCTTCCAACTAACATTTAAGAAGTTTTGCTGGGGAGAGACTGTACTGCACAAGAGCAAGAAATGGTTTCCAATACTCAACATCTCGGCTCACTTGAAATAACTTCTTTCTGGTTGCTGTCTATGTTGACGGAGCCCTGTCAGCCAAATTCCACCCCAGGGAGAATTTTTTTCTACCTGAGCTATAAAGCCCTGGACAGTGGGGTTGAAAGGACAGGATGGGAAGAAAGGAAGACAGTAACGACTTGGAAGCACATGCCAAAGCCTCCCACCTACCTTCACCACAGGCCCATATCGGCAGAAATGTCGGGTCAGATACTGATCCGTAACGTTTGTGGAAAGCCCATCTAACCACACGCAGTTTGTAGGCATGCTCTTCCCAAAACCCAGCTGGACACAAAAGGGCAAAACTTCCATCAGTACAGTGCACAAGGGTTAAACTCACTGAACAGAGACTGCCTGATGAAAGACTTATTTGGAGAAAGCTGTTGTTTGTATGGATTTTCTAAAATTAGCATCTGGTGCAGGTGCGAGACAAAAATCAAAGAGCAATTAATGAAAATAATTCTGCTTGTTTAAACAAATACAGTGTTTGACAACATTGGGTTCTTCTACAGTTTGAATGTCTGAGAACTGACAGGTTGACAGCTCTGGGGCCTGACAGGCCTCGTTTGCCATGGGGAATGGGACAGATTCCCAGCACGGCCTTGCCAGACATGGCCCTTCCAGGCCAGGGAACGTCAGTCTCTGAGTGCTCAATCCCAGGATTATGTGTACACAGAGCCAACAAAAATGCTGATTAATCCCAATCAGGTGGTGGTTTTGAAATCATCACACTCTGATACGATCTTGCATTAAAAACCATGTTACTTCCACAAACTACCTCGCTGTGAAACATCCCACGATGAGGCCATGGAAGACACAAGAAGGATACAGTCCATGGGAGGATTTCTTTACCTTGAGCCGGTTATTTCCAAGATATTCCCCATCCATCTTCTTAATGGCTTTGCAGACGCTGGCGATGTCGCAGTACTGCAGGAACGCGTACTGAGGGACACCGTTCACCTTCTTAATGTCGATGTCCTGGGGACAAGCACAAAACACAACAGCCCACAGTCAGCGGTCAATCCCATCTAAGAGGACTTGGCTTTTTTCAGGGACATGTGGCACAGCAAGCTCTTTAATTAATATTTTCTTCAGAGGGAGGATTTAAACAATAGTAGACAGTTAAAACTTTACTGTTCTGCTGCATCCCAAAACCAAATCCTTACTGAGCAGGGAAAGCTCTTTATCCTGCAGATTTAAAATGCAAGTCTGCAGAACTAAGCCTGACCTGATCAACAAACACCAGCTTTAGGCTGTTAATACTATATCAAGAAGAGACAATTCAGGATCAAAGAAATACAGATTATTTTTCGCTCACAAAGGCTCAAGAGAAAACAACCTGCTCCGATCCTCATCTCTGAGCCAAGCCACGCTTCTTTTCCAAATAAATCATGATCCATCCTGTTCCTAGAAAATACAAAGTGATGCTGGACTCATCTCTTGAACCAGTCTGACTCATGGCAAAAGCAAAAAAGATTCTCAACTTCAGTTGCTGTTGCTCTTTAAAACCAAGCCACCATGGGCCCATTCACAAGTACAGCCAGAGGCCCACAGAGCCAAATAAAGGCTGATTTTAATCGATTTTAAAAAGCCCAGCAAGCCAGGAACTGACATTTGGTTAACAAACAAGCTCAGCACTAGCACTGGAAATGTACCCAAACCTCTGAACAAACTCATGATACTATGATTCATTCCAATCTGAAAATAGGAGGTGGAGGGTTTGGCTTTATTTGTTGGAATAGCAGAAGCTGCCTTTGTGAGCCACACATGGATCTAAGCACAAATGTTCCAACATCCAGGACAGGCTAATTTCATTGTTAATAAATTTAGGGACAAGGCAGCAGTTTGACACACTCTCACCCAAGAGCTCTTTATCTGGGAAAACAGAAGTAAACAGGGAGATTTACACAACTATTAGACTCCTACAACCCTGGCCTAATGATTTAAGTGGAATATTAATAAAAAACTACACTTCCAAGTGTTTGAAGTAGCACAACTGCAACCACGGCAAATTATACTTGACCACTCACCCTGGGCAAGCAATTCCTTGTGACAGGCAAATAAAGCATCATTATTGTGCTCATTACCCCTCAGAAAGGTTATAAAGCTGGTCCATTCTGCACCTGAGCTTGCAAGTTTTCCTGGAAACAGCAAAGCAGCGCTGCCTCCCAGCTCTGAGCCATTAATAATGCTGACAGGGAGCACCACGGCACACAAAAGCCAATTTACACTAGCACTGATAAGCATCTTTATCAGGAGAGCTCTGCTGCTCTAACACTGGAAGAGGGTTCAAGCCACAGACACGGCACAAATTCATAAATCAGTATTGGTGTCAAGGATACAGCAGAGTCTGCATACACAAGGGCTGACAAACATCATGAAACGGGGATTTTGTATTTGTTCACATTGTACATGGAAGCAACCTCCTCTTCTTTTGGGGAGTAGCAGAGATGGGGTTCCTGGAATGTGTGACTGATTCCTCAGCAGTGATAAAGACATGTCACAGCAGAGTGAAGGAGGCACAGCACATTCACAAGCACCCACAGCTGACAGGGAGAACACGAACCGTCTGAAGCCCAGGCTCAACAGCAATCACAGAATGAATCCCAGAATGGTTTGGGCTGGAAGGGTCCTTACAGCTCATCCAGCTCTACCTCCTGCCATGGGCAGGGACACCTTCCAGTGTCCCAGGCTGCTCCAAGCCCTGTCAAACCTGGCCTTGGACACCTCCAGGAATGAGGCAGCCACAGCTTCCCTGGGAAACCAGTAAGGGCCTTCCCACCCTCATGGGGAAGAATTCCTTCCCAATATCCCACCTAACTCTGCCCTCCTTCAGCTTAAGGCTTGTCCTGTCACTCCATGCCCGTATGAAAATTAATTAAATAATTGTATGACTTTCATGGAAAATTTCCCTTAAATATAACATTGATGTGAATTCATAGAAAGTCATGAGCAGAGGAGAGGGGGCTGCTCTACCTCATCTGGATACTCCCACTCAGCTGAAAACCCAAATCCCTCATGTGCCATCACTGATCCATCTGCTCCAGTCCCCTTTGCCTGGGCACGGGGCTACTTCCACACACACTGACCAAGCCCCTTGCTCCAGGAATCAACAGGAAACTCAGATTCACAAAGTTGTAGGAGTCAACACAAGAACATCACCTGGCATATTCATATCCCAAACACACAGTCAGCTTGGAGCTACCAGGAGAAAACAGCAGGAGAGACATTTGTTGTAAACACTCCTAGGACCGTTTTTCCTGCTAAGCTACCCCTCAACATTCATATGCTGAATACAAAGAAAAACTTTTAGGTATATTCCAGCAAGATGAGTGACTCAGATTATTACAGAAAGACTGAATTATCAGTTGTTGACAGATTTAGCACCACTCACAGGATTTTACAGGTCTGTACAGAAAGGGGGGCAGTGCCACCCCACACAGGACACCATTCACATACCACTATTCCCCCAAAGCGCTGGAAGATGTTGCGAAGGTCATGGTAGGTGGTTGTTTTCTCCAGGTTGCCAATGAACAGAGTTCTCGTTGCCTTTGGGTGAAACTCGTCTATCCTTTCATCCAAAGGACGAAATTCATTCTCGCTTTCGGTTTCTAGGATAAAAGAGAGCAGGAAGTTTGTAACAACTGGAGATTTGGTGCACGTTGGCTTATTCAGGTCTTCTTGATCTGAAGAAAAGTAGTTTATTTTTGAGAAAAACATCCAGTACTGCTCCCATGACTTGTTATTTATGTGGGATTGGGAATTTTTAGAATTTTTATATTCTGCAGAGGAATCTGAGCATCCTCAGGTAAAAGGGAGCTGCAACTGCTTCTCTGGAAATTTACTCTTACCAAGTATCAATGCTTGAGTGCATGAATTCCAATAAGGCTTCCCTGTGCTTGGGGAAGAGCACGTGGCAGGAGTTTGTTTTCAGGAATCAATTTTTAAAGAAGCCATTGAAGTGCAGTCTGAGAACTTCACCACGTGCTCAGGGCTGCAGCTCTCACTGGTCGGTCACGTGGGCTGTGCTGCCACAGCCTCAAAACGCAGCACTCGTTGGCTGTTTTAATTAAAAGGAGACGAAACGAGGCTGGGAGGACTCAGTGCTGTGCTCACACCACCCACTGGCAGCTGCTCCACCGAGACGTGGCAGATGAAAACGTGGCAGCAGATCCCACTGTTTGGGAGGATGGCAGGTTTCCTTCTCTCTCGCTCTTTGATCCAAGAGCATCCACTCTTTTTGCTCTGGAGTTTATCATGACATTTTTCCAAGTTTCTTTCAATGTTTCCTATTTCTATTCTGCCTCTTTACAACAGCTCCTGAACACACCCAGAACAGTCCTGTGGGAGAAGGGCATGGACCTTACCTGGTCCTATCCAGGCTGTGACTTCAATCTGCATGCCAAAGAAGAGCTTTCCTTTGGAGGCATTCAGTGCTTTCTCCTGGTCCTCCTGCTGCCGGAAGAACACGAGCCCGTACCGCTCCTCGGACGCGCCGTGGATCTGCACCGACGTCACCTTCCCATACTTCTTGAATTCGTGGAAAAGTCCGTCTTTAAGGCTTGTATCTAAACCAACAAATAAACATTAATACTGCAGAAACGTCACTTCTACCAGCTCAGCAGCACCATAAAGGACAGGAAGAACTCTGACAGTCTTTCTGAAATGTGACTTCATCCCATTTAACTCTGTGCTCACATGAGTGCCCTTTTTAATTTGCGTGTTAATTTTGCCAATGTCTGAAGTTTCTTGCTGATCTTTCTCTTTTAAACCCAAGAAACTACACACATGAGGTTTTACATGGCTAAAGCTGGCAGTGGATGGTTTTTACTTCTGAGACACCCAGTTCCAGGCGAAGAAGAAATAACAGGGATACTCGATTAAAAATCCCACAGGAATACTGTACACAGCTGGGATGAGGTGTCTGGAGTGGAGGCTGGAGTCACACAGCATTCAGTTCAGTCAATTCAGAAATATAACTAGGCAGATCCATCAGATTTTGCAGAATCTGACTCAGCCCTACACAGTCTGTCTGAGATTCGTGGGATATTGACCTCAGCATCGTGTACTTTCAAGGAATATGACAGGCATTACATCTATAGGAAGATACCAACACGTGAGGTTCTCTGCTCACAAGATTAACAGATATTATTTTAGGTCAGCCAGTGCTTCTGCATTCATGAATTCTGTTAAAACTGTTTCACAACTGATGCCATGCTGGTTTTTCCTGTGGGATCCCTCCTGTGCTCAGCACAGGGAACAGGGAGTAATCATGGGCACTCCTCAGCACTGGCTAATTTTCCATGCAATATGCATTGTCTTTACAAATATGCTCAGGGGTGTTTTAAAGCACTCAAACTGCAACAGAAAACCCTCAACTTTGTGGATTAAAAAATAAATTGAAGTCGGGAGATAAAACAATCAAAGTTGTAAGTTAAAAATGGAGATGTGTCTGTTTTTTCCCTGGGAAAGCCTATATTACTGTTAGAAGCACCAGTTCCAGGAGCTGGAAATGCCCATTACTTGGAGCTGGGAGCAGCAGGGTGTCTCACAGATGGTCACTAATTAAGCAATTTTCCCACTGTCACACAAGAACTGAGGCAGAAGCAGGGAGAGAATCCCGTCCTCAGAGGCAGCACATGGCTGCCGTGTGTCAAAGACTCCAGTCCCACCCCCTTTTTCCCCTGTTGCCCTTTCCTGAGTGAATTTACCTGTTGAGCGCACTGGAAGATTTTGCACCTTGATCCCAAAACTCTTCCGGGGCTCATCCTTCTCCAGCGACGGGAGCAGCTGGGACGCGGGCGCGGGCACGGCCGTGGATTGCACCGAGCGCGCCGGGGACTCGTCGCTCGAGCTGCTGCTGGAGTCACTGCTGGCAACGGCACGGAGAGAGGGACAGGTGAGTGCACTGGGCAAAGTCACCCAGGAAATGGTTATCTTATTAAAAAAGCTAAATTCCAGAGTTTCTGCTTGCCCACAGGACTTCCTCCCTTTTGTGCCCGGTTCTGTTTCTGTGCTGCCACCTGCTATTCACACAGATTTAAGCGTCTTCCTACCAATGTCCCTCTCCAAAGCCCCCAGAGGAGACAGGCAGGGAAGTGGAATGTGGGTAAAATGTCAGTGAGATCCTGTTACCCACCCTGACAATGGTGGAGATTTAATTAAGTGTATTGCAATGTTGGACCAGCTCAGGAGCTGTGTAGGAAGAGTGGAGAAATACAGGGAGGATGCACAGGTCTGACAATGCCTCAAAATATCTTCCAGCACTCTCATGTACAGGAAAGAAATATTATTGTGCTTTCAGGCATCTTCCCTGAAAAGATCTGTATTCCAAAGAGATCATGCATGAAAATCATGGCAAGCATTTTGGTCAACTGCTTGGGGATAACCTGGATAGCTGGGGATGTCCACGTCCCTGTCCCAGCCCACAGCCCAGGGTGGAACAAGATGATCTTTAAGATCCTGTCCAGCTCATACCATGCTAGGATTCTCTCTGAACCAGCATATACTATTTCCAGGCTCAGCCTCAACCTCCAACTTCAGATAGGAAGAATTCAGACCCAATAATGCCTTTTATAAACAATAATTACAGCGGAAGAGGTTTTGCATATTAGATCACAGAGGGAGTCAATCTAATCCACAGACTCAGGATCATTTGATGCTTCGAGGAGAGGCAGAAATACAGAGAATATAATGTTATTAAAGCTTGCCCAGTGGGGACACGTCATCCTGCTTCAGTGGCTCATTTCTTCCCTGAGGCACGAGGGCTCAGAACAGCGCTAAAAATAATTTTGTCTGACATAACCCCGGAGACTCTCATTCTCCATTACACGAGCAGCCTTCGAAAAAATTCTGCTGGAATTTTAACTCAGAGGCTGGAGGGGGGGAGATGTGCCACGTACTAAAATAACCCTGTCAGTCTGAAATCTGCTGCTTGATTGAATTTTTATATTCCTCTCCACATCGTATTAGAAAAACGATGTGCAAGTTTATCTTTTTCTTATCTTAAATATTTCATACCCTTCTTACAAACCTTTTTGCCATTAAACCACTTAACTTTTCCATTTCTTTTCTCAGGGAAACCATTTCAGGCTTCTAGTAATTTTCAAGATTTGATTTTGCGAACTCTTCTACTGCTTTTTTGTGGATATATTTCTTCAAACGCTCAAAAAACCTGGTTTTCTTTCTGAACATCTTGCTGTATGTAATGAGCACTGTGGTACATTCCCAAAAGCCCTTGGGCTCTGTCCCCATTATATTTGGAGGCGCAGAAGGAAGACAATCTCTGTCCCAAAATACTTACAAACAATCCAGAAGGATATAAAAACAGGCCAGACCAAAATAAAACACAACAAAAAGGGTCAAAAATGCAGAAGTAATAATAAACTCTGCTGCTGGTCTCACCCTCTCATTACAACCCTCCCATCCCATCCAGCCACTTCACACGTTGGTGCTTTTCCCACACATTCTCCTCCTACTCCTCTGGCCCTGGAGGAGGAAGTTCAGCATCACTCTGGGAGAGGAGTGAAAATAAAGCCATGCCAGAAGCGGAGTGAAAAACTGAGCCCTTCCCCCTGCCCTGCTCTTCCCAAGGGCAGCTGCCCTGCACCACCCAGCCTCTCACTTCATGGATAATAAATAACATTTCCCTTCCCAGCTACAGTCCCTTGTGCTTCCCAGCAACGAATCTCCCACCATCAAGATGTCCCTTCACAGCCTAATTTGCCTGCTAGATTGGTAAACTGCCTTTATTTCTGTCTCACCTGTGCACCCTCCTTTTGTGCCCTCTTCATTAATGAATTATTTAATCACTGAAAGTGAAGAGTGAAGCATTTCTTCCTCATCTTTATTCCATTCCCTCTGCCCTTCCACTAAATCACCAAATTGAAGTTCTTCCCTACAGCATTTTGGGGGAAAAAACAAACCCAACCCCACACAAAAAGTCTCTCAGTGTTCTCCAGGGGTAACATCAGCCATCACCTGCTACTGGGAAATGAACTGGCAAAGAACAGAAAAACTTCTTTAAACACACAAATACCGGGCAGGGAATGTATGTGGGGAGAAACTGGAAATAATTCCCAAGCTGACAGCAGCTACACATGGTTCAGTAGCCCCTGGGGAAGGCTAAAGTAGGACTTTAGGGATGCAGAACTCTCTACCCTGTGCACATTTCTACTTTCTCTTCTCACATCTTGATGCTCCCAAAGCCTTTAGAACTCCAGTGTGTTGAGATCGTATCTCTGAAGCAAGAGGCAGCACTGAATTGATTTGAGCAGTGCTTTAGAATGGAGATGGGCTATTTTTACACTTTGGGGTTTTTTTTTATGAGGATGTTAAAAATATGGAACATACTGTTGAAATCACAGCATTCCACTAGAGAAAAAATATTATCTCGGGATAACACCGTTAGATAGCCAAGTGATGACACAGCAGAGGAACAGGGTGATAAATTCTACAAAGGAGCCTGAATTCTGTGCAGCTTTGGGAAACAAGAATCATAGTGGTAACTTCCACTTTCCCAGGGAATTTTAAGGATATGTGTCCCTTAGCAAAGCAAGACTTTCTGAGACATTCCAGAAAAAAAAAAAAAGTCATTATTTCCCGACTATTTTTAGACAAGAAAATAAAATGATTGCGAGAACAATCCCCCCTTTCTTTAGGGAAATCCCCCATCACTTTTCCAATTGAAGCAACATGGATATAATAATTCAAAAGTAAGTCAAAGGTTTGATGTTCTGTGAATGGGAGAATGATGGAAGAGTTAATTATAGCTGCTGTGTCACCCAGTTATAGCTCACAGCACAATCAAAATAAAGCATCTGACAGAGAATTATGTGGAGTCTTGAGCAGCAAAATACAACTCTTTTTAGCTTTAAAAATATACAGATCTGAAGCCTGAAAGCTGCTCAAGGACAAGTTCCCAGAATATTAAAATGAGAATATGGCTTTGCTTTTCCCTGTGAGTAATTTTGAAAACAACCACCCATTGCCAACGCAGAAAGTAAGTTATTAAAAATTCTTCTGGCAAAAGTGGATTCATAAAGCTTTTAGAATGAGCTACAGAAATTTTAACACGGGAACATAATAGGATAAAACAACAGCTCTGATAATCTCCTCCTTAAAAGTATTCCAAGTATCAATAGGTTTTGGGGCAGGTCAAAGATGGCACAAAAATAGCTTCATAACTTCATTTTGGGCTTCCGCTAGCAGCATTAAACCCGGGGTGATTTTTTCCAGAAGCAGAGCGTGCTCTGGCACTCAGCCTTTTCCCAACACGGGAGAACCTGCTCTTCCACATCGCTGTGAAGTCAGCGGAGCAGAATGCCAGCACGCCAAGGAACTAATCTCCTGAGCTGTCACAACACACGCGCGGCGCCGGGAGGGAGCTGGGAACCAGCGCTCCTCCGCGCTGCTCCCGGAACCTGGGATCACTGGGGAACAGTCTGAGTACTTAACCAGCATTTCAGATGCTCTTCTGTCCAGCCCAGATACTTCTAAAATCAGTTTCACTCTACGGCATCACAGCATTGAAGAAAAATGATTTTTGTATTTTACTGTCAGCAAAATCAGACGGGAAAACGAAGAAGTAAGGGCGATTGTTCTTAATTAAACAAGGGGTGGACATAAAATCTTTCTCTTACACATGCACTTTACTACAGGCGTAGTTTACAAGCCCTTTTAAAACACTTATCTGCAGTCCATAATTACCTATGAGTATATAAGGATGTGTGTTCTTACTCACACTATTTATATACCCATTTTTCATCAATCATGATAAAATCTATTAATAACTTACAATATTTATCTATGTATCTATTTTCCATTAATCAAGATTACGTTTATTTATAATCCAATCTCAATTTTATCCACATGGGCTGATTCCCAAAGACTCAACACGTAATAATCCAGCCATGAGGTTCAGACTCAAATACATCTGGTTTTATGGAATCATGGAATATCCTCTGTTGGAAGGGACCCACAAGGATGATGGGGCCCCATTCCTGGTCTCAGTACATTGCAGCTCATTTAGCACATAGAATTTTCCTTTGCTCAGTTCTAAATGCAAAGATGACATTTCAAATCCTGGTATCTCGCAAATCACTCCTCATTTCCAGAGAAATTTCCCATTTTCAGGCAATAACAGTTTGCAGGCCTAGTGGCGATGAAGTTACGCTGGGTTTACGTCTGAGAAATGAAAGCACTGAGTGGAGAACACAAAGCCAGCTGTCCTTTGTTCCCACAAAAGGAGATAAAAGAGAGGCTCCATGCCCGTGGATGGAACGGGAGACCCGCTGCTTCCCCTCAATGGCAGCGGCGCTGAATCAAGGGATCTCACAACCTGCCCTGCACCCTCCTGCAATTCTAAAATGTGGCACAATTGTCATTTCTGCTCGTTGATTTATTTGAGAGCAGTGAGTCAGCTGCGGGCTGGGGACTCCCCACAAGTGGCAGGCAGGAAACAAAACTGAAAACACGGCTGGAAACACAGCAGCCACCATGGAGGATAAAGCAGAGGGACGCTTTAATGTTCTGCGGGCACTGAGCTGCCAATGTGGGTCTAAAAAACAAAAACAAAACCAACCTGCTGTTGCCCAGAAAAGCTGTGACTGCCCAGTCTCTGGAAGTGTCCAAGGCCAGGTGGGACAAGGCTTGGAGTAACCTGAGGCAGGGGTGGAATGACATGGGTTTTAAGGTCCTTCCAACCCAAACAATTCCATGATTCTGTCATTCCATGATTTTAACCTCTGTTGCTGGAGCAAGTTAAAAACAAGGTCACCTAAAACCAGTTAAAAACCTTTGCATTTTTCATGTCAAATTTCAGCTGTGAAAAATGTAAAAATTAAAACTTAATTCTTTTTTTTATAGCTGCCTTCAAAAACTGTTTCACCAGACCTGGTGAAGCATCCAAGATTTTTTTATTTTTACAGGAAATATGCAGAACGATCACTTTTTCCCTGCCAAAATTAACTTGAAATCAGGAACTCTGCCTGGCTCAGCTCGACTCAACACCCTGTCAGAATAATCTCCAAGTGAAGATTATCTCCTAGAAAGATCTACTGAGGACAGGCTCC
Organism: Chloebia gouldiae; assembly: GCA_003676055.1. Lineage (NCBI taxonomy): Eukaryota > Metazoa > Chordata > Aves > Passeriformes > Passeridae > Chloebia > Chloebia gouldiae. The sequence continues at coordinate 103,331 of QUSF01000139.1, forward strand.
ATCCCTGCTGACGGCGGGTTATTCTCACGGCTGATATCAGCAGCAGATTCCCAAGCTGGGTCAGGAAATCCAAAGTTAACATACAGTCATCTCTGAACGGAAGCAAGAGAACCCTCGCGTTTTCTCTCTGTCCCTCCCTTTCCAGATCCGAGTTAAGTCACTGTAGATGATCTTCATGCACAGAACACCAGCAGTGACAGTGTTGTATGGTCAGCTCTATCCAAAAGACACAAATCCTTGGGACACTTCATAGGCTTTGGAAAAAAAACTGTTGGTTCGGTTTCCTCAACCTGGGAAAACAGCACCAGAAAACTGCTCCAAGTTTCCTGAATGTACTAATGTATTGTTTGGAAATAAAAATAATTAAAAAGACATGATTACTGCCAGCCAACACCCACAAAAATTTGATTGCAACTGCTTAAAATAAAAGCTTAAAAAATTCACTGTATTCCATTTGAGCAGTGGACTAAAGGATCTTCTCCTGTGAAACACTTGAGACTTTTGGATGGAAAATTATATATTGGAGCAATATCTGCACAGGGCTATTACAGACTGGTATTTCTGACCTACTGATAACTATACATGAACCTAAGAAGATATTTAACCAGAATTTCCCCTGTTCACACAGATGTAAGTCAAAAATGCACATCAAATCACACTTTCCTTCCTAAGAACAGCAGTAGGCCATTTCCACAAAACTCCTGACACCACCCTGTTAATCCAACAATCCAGGTGGCTGCTCTGCCACACACAAGCAGGAATCATAGAATCCCAGAAAGGGACTGAAAGAGACTCTAGAGATCATCTCATTCCAACACCCTGCCACAGGCAGGAACAACCACAATGAAAATTCCAGAGGTCAGGGCACACAGACCTTAACTCCTTATCAGAGCTGATTCCAACACTGACCTAAATATCTGAGCAAGCAGCAGGCAGTTGTTCTGTACACATGACACGTCCCACACCAGGGCATTTGTATGAGAAATAAAACATTTCACACACCTGCGGAAGTAAGTATGAGGGGTTTTTCCCTCCTTCAAAGAAGTTGTTGAACCTGAAGTTGAAGACATCAGAAAATCCAGTCCAACCTCTGAGGTTGGTTTGTATGAAAAGATCAAGAGGAAACGAGCCATCGCCGCATTTTGCCAACTGCAGGCAAGTGCTGAAGGGGCTCAGCCCACACAGGGAAACCACAAAGAACCTGAACCCAGCTCCTCCACATGCAAACAAGGCTTTCCACTGAAAATACAGATATAGGAGGAATGGCAGAGCAAGCCACCTAAACATTCCCTCAGCGTAATTACCCTGTGCCCATCACCCCGGCCTCAGCCCCTCCAGAGCAAAGCTCGCTGGGATGTGATTCTGTGACATTCTTGGCACCCGTTCAAGCTGCTGAGAACTTGCCACCCAAGGAACTTTGGTTTGTGCATGTCACACACTCTGCAGTATTTAACAGCACTCAGCTATGATACAACAATCCGCTGAGAGGGGGGAAAGGCCAGCGCTGCACGGAAACAGAAACAGCCACAAAAAGCAGGCAACAGATAAAACCAGCATTTACAACTCTAAAGAGAGGTCATTAAATACTGCAGACTAATGAAACAAGGACATCCTCCTTCCCTTAACTTTTTCTGCTTTACCACAGCCAGAGAGAAGACTTCAATGATCTCCTGCTGGGCTGGAATCCTAAATCCAAAGAAATGAAATTAGATGATGTTTAAGGGCCATGGGAAAGCAACACAACCGTGACAACTCAATGTCCTTTACATGGCCAACTAACACACACTGTTGCTGTATTTATTTCAGTCTCTGACCAGCAAGTTTTTGAAGACACAGCCTCCAGGTACTATTTACCATATATTTATCCCAAGTCAAGTGAGTGCCTTATTAACATTCCATTTGCATTTCTGTGACAGGCCATGTATAAATACATATAAATATATCTACGTCAGTTATTTTATCCTGATGTCTGACACCTGATCTTTGATGAAAGTCTGAAATTAATCATGGAGAAAATGGAGATATTGCTCAGAAGGACAGACTACTCCCACCCCCAGAGCCACCTTCCCCTGTGGCCCTCAGAGTTTCCAGACAGCCTTGGGCTCCTTTTAATGCTTCCCTGCAACTAAATAACCCATTATGATTGCTAAAAATATGTATGTTTATATTAATCGCCGTCTGGCTGAGGACACTGCCCAACCCACAGTAGGTGTTGCCACTTTGCTCCCTGACCTACATCCCCCTATCCTTGGGCTTGAACTTCGTACAGCCAAGAATTAAAACCACTAACCTAGAAGGAAAAAAGTGTTGGTTACAAACACAAAGGCCTATCTCTGGAGCAAAGAGCTGACTCAGCACTGACAACAGCCTCCCTGCTCTGAAGAAGCTGCTCAGTCCCTGTGCTCCCCACACTGGCTGGGTTTGGTGTTGAATTTGGGAGCAGCTGGAGTTACCTGCCTGCCTAGCCAATGCCTCTTTGAACCATGGATGCTCCCTGGGAACACTGGGATTGCTCATGCTCCAAAAGAAACCCTGGGAAGCTGGAGGAAATGCTTTCTCAGCAAACGGCCACGGTGACAGAGCCCAGTGCTGGGAAAGATAAAAGTCATCGAGGCCTTGAGGGTGAAGTACAAAGCAGCTCTTCGGCTCTGCTTTCCCACAATTAAACTTCCACCGATGCACAGAAGGAATAAAGAGGGTGGGTGTGAGAATGGGTGAGCAGGACGAGCCTCTGTTTAACATCACCTTCACAGAGTGAAGCTCTGGGTCAAGATCCCTCGTGAGAAGTCCCGCAGCAGCCACCCAGAACTCCTACCTCCTCCAGCCGTGCTCCAAATTATTCCAAGCACTGCCAGCACATGCCTGAGGAAGAGCAGCTACTCCACGTGTGGATCAGACAAAAGCTGGCCAAAAGCAGAGCAATTGTGTTAAAGGGAAGAGCTTTTGCCATCTATCTGCTGATGATCTAAATTAGTATTTTGTACCTGACACCTCAGAGCACATTAAATCTTTGGACAAAAGCCGTATTTTAGTACCAGATTCATGGGAGGCTGCCTTAACATCCTCTGCAGAAGGGAAAGGAAGGTATGAAGAGGCCAAGGCTTTGCCCAAGGTCATTCTGTGAATCATGGAGGGAACAGGCTGAGGAATTTGATCTCCTGGCTCACGGGTGGCCAAGTCTTTCCAAAATACCAAGAAAGCAACACAGAATCATTTAAGCTGGAAGAGAGCTCCATGATCATCAAGCCCAACATTTAAAGGCATTTTCCTCAACAACAGCACTGCTTTCATGAAGGGACCTACTCGGCATCCTAGGAAAAAACACCAAACTCTACTCCAAGTGCTGCCTATGAGCCAGGAGAGTAAAATGCCATTGAAAATGTAACCACCACTGCATCCAAGCAGGCTACTACGCATTTACTCAAGGAGCAAAAAGTAACCTCTTTTGCCTTAAGAGCCCTGTCAAACAAATTCCTAGGAATAAACACTTGTAAGTACAATTTTAAAACCATTTGGCATTGACTAAGTGTTGAGCACTGGGCATCTTTCAGAAGAAAAGCCTTTTTCAGACATATGCTAGAACAAAAAAAGCTCTAGCACTGATTCACCTCCAGGTTATTGCAGTTACTTTTTAACATAAAGCTGCCTGAAGATCACAGCAGAAAGCCCCATAGAATTAATTCTGTCTTCATGTTTTAGAAAAGCATCACACCTTGCCTTAAAAAAACCAAGCCAGGCACTATTTGCATGCACTGCCTCCTCCCAACCCAAGGCACTGGGTTTTTTTAGCAATATACAAAACACCATTTGTTGAAATTCCTGATTTGGAGCAGTTTTGAAATGGAGCATCCTCTCCTATAAACAGAATTGTTCCTGGGATGGGAGCTGCAATGGAAGGCATGCCAAGATACACAGCTGAGCTACAATGCCACTTAAGTAAATTTGGGAACATGCAAAGCTTAATATAGAAATTCCCTTTATGGCAGATAACACCGTGGAATTTAAGTACTTCTAAAAATGGTCACTGTCCAAAGAGAAACATCCAAATGGAAATGGACAGAGCAACTCTAGCTCGCCATTCAAAATAAATCAATTTATCAAGGGTGTTTTTCAAAGAGAATTTCTATTCCCTTACATCTTGGAATCATAAAATACTCCTTCTGATCTAAGATTCTAATACAATCTTCTACAGCCTTTCAAAGAAACACCAAAGAGATGAAGGGAAGAATAATTTTGGAGGCTTTTTTTTTTTAATGCCCCCTTTTAGACCGACAACAGTGACTGGAGGAATCACAGGAGAGCTCTGTAAAACCAGAATGGGAGCTGCTGTTCTGGAGTAAAGGACTACTTAAAATGGAAGGCCTGGGAAAAAAAAAAGTCATTTCTGTGATCTCAGGCAGCATAAATTATAGAGAGAAGACATTTGATGAGTTCTATGCTAAGGATTAATTTGCCATTTAAAAATGCAGAGAACAGATGGATCTCTTGGCTAGGACTATATTTGGGAATTACTTCATTTTGCTGCCCACATGCAAATAAAAATACAACTAAAAGCAGAACTTTTTGTGAGCTTTCACATGGCTGGAAAACACTGAAGTAATGAAAATAAAACCAAAAAGAAAATGTCTGCATGAAATAGGTAAAGTGCCACAGCACCTATTCAGGATGTGCAATAGGCTGGGGGAGAACACGTGATTTTACTTTGTTGAACAATTATGGTGAGTAATGCCAGGTTTAAAAAGTAAATTTCAGAGAAAAACAATCCCAAAACCAACCCAACAAAACCTGTATCACATGACAGTGTTTGCCACTTAAGAGTAACTTCTGAGAAAGCACCTTGCTGTAACTTAACTCCAGGGAATTTGTTAGGATTTAGCGATTACATCTCCACACATGGTCAGAAGCCCAGGGCTTGTCTTTCCCAAAAGCCTGGGCCAGTTCCATTGCACTTACCAGGGATAAGCACAGGTGAGAACTTAATTTGTGAGAAAAATGCGTAAGTAGGGGGAAATCCAGAAGAAAATGCCTTACACCTCCCTGGACCGAGTGCTGTACAGCCCTGGTCTCCACCCTGCATGGCAGCGGCTGGGAAAGGAGGAGCAGCGCGAGGCAATTCCGCTGGCACAGTGGAGAGGTCAGACGGAAAAAAGTCCTCTGAGGAATTCCCACAGCCAAAGCCTGTGCGCTTCCCTTACGGGAGCCAGCGCTTTGAAAGCCCCAAACCATGACAGCCACACGAACAATGTTAATTAAGCACCTTTCTTTCTTCTATGTGATTTCTCCAAGTTCGAGGGAAACTGCATGTGAAAAAGGAAACCCAACATCAACTCCCGAGACAGCTGTTAGATACCACCTCTGTCTCTCCTCTAGTAACACAATGAGCCTTTCCTCCCTCTCTCCAGCTCAAAAACAAAGAAACAAACTCCAAATTTCACCCAGTAAAGCCCTGACCGGCACAGGACATCCTCGGCATATTCCCAGACTCCAGAACAGGGATAAGCATGGCTCCACACGCGTTTAGAAAACGAAGAGGAACAGAAAATCTGTACTAACCCGACAGCTTCCTTTCTGTGACTATTCATCCTTCACAATCCAACAGGACACACCAGCCAGTAAACAAACATGGAAGGGAGGGACCAACTTCAAAGCAAGTGTGTAAATCTTACATAATTTGAGGGTTTGAGATCTTGCAGCAACCTCTTACCCAACGAGGTGTCAGATGATCCAAGGAGGTCAGACCTGTAGCAGCCACGGTAAGTAGGACACTCTGCATCTCACTCAGCCCAGCTCGGCATTGTTTGTCCACCAGGACCTGGGGCCGGGCATTCTTGGGAATTCACTTTCAGGAGGAGAACAGTGCCTTTCTTTCACATCTTATCATGCCAGAAAAGCTCTGCTCTCAAATGGATGAAAGATAATAAACATGTGAATGCCCTGAGAGCCAAGATCTGCTGGAGATATGTCTTAATTATTCTTGATTTTTAAACTGTTTGATGAGGTTCTCGTATTTTTGCCCAGGCATAAAAACCATAATTTCTGGACATCTGCAGAGAACATCCCGCAGCCATGGAAGAAATGAAGCCACAGCACTGAAAATCACTTCCCTCTCATAGAAAGGATTCTCTAAGAGGTACCTTTCCTGCCATCCTGGATTTCTAAGTGTCTTCTAGCCAAAACCATCACTGTGAGCTAAATAAAGCAACTGAAGCCCAGACGTTTCTCAAAGAGAAGGAATTAAAAGGCTCCGCGTCTCGCTTCTCCAGACAGCAGAGTGCACTCATGGCTGGAAGTACCAGGAAACAAAGGAACAGGTCCCCTACCTTTGTTATGGGCCTCTTGCCAGAAGGGATCACAGAGAAGTCCTGTTTCTTAATGCCAAAGCTATTTTTGCTCTCATATTAGGCACTTAATGAATAATTATGCAAAGACTTTATTAATTCACATGGCATCAACACAGTGCATGTCTCCCTGCTCCTCCTTTTGAAAACTCGGCTTCCCTTCAAGATTTAAACAAAATTGGGAATACATCTCAAAACATATACGTTTTTTCTGCTCTACAGAACTCATCAAAGTCCTCACCTCTCAGCCGAGCCTGTGATTTTCCACTCAAGAGTCAGGCTGCCTTCTCCTCTCCGAGCAGCATTAGGAGCTGACTGCAAGGATCTGCAGTGGGATCCCTAATCTCCTGCTAAGAAGCTTTTGCACTTAAACCCTAGATGCCATCATTAGTGGTTTTGGCACTCGCGACGTCACGGCCAGACTGCTCTTGATGCCGGGACGATGAGGGCAAAGCTAAGCACATCAGGTACATGGTTAATTCAATGGACAAAGATTAAGGGATGATACTATTTTTTATTTTCTCCTCAATAAGGCTTATTTACTATTAATTCCCATCCCTGTGACCTTATTTAAGTACAGCGTGTTCCACCTGAGATTGTTTGTAAAGTTAACGCCCAAGTCGCATCGCTACGCCTCGAGGAGACCTGTTCTCCCGGCCCTTAGGTTTTACAGGGAAGGTTCTTCTGCATCCACACCTCTGGCAGAGCCAGAAACATCCTCTTTGGGAAAAAAAAAAACCCAAAACAAAACCAACAAATCACTGTATTTGCAAGTCCAAAGGGATGTGGTGTCTAGGTTTTAACTGGAACACATATGGCTGAGCCCAGGTAGTGGCTGGATTTTTCCTCTGATCACTGCAATGACTGGTATTTTTTCAAGAAGTGTTCAATACAGCCTTCCTCTTCTGCTATTCATCCCTCCATGTGAATATTCATCAGAAATTATTAAACTGCCCTTTATTCCAAAGGTCTGTGTGATGGGGGTGCTCTCCCCCAGCTCTGGTGCCTGCGTCTCTATCTAAGCTGTCTGACTCCACCATCGCTGCAGATAAGCACTTCCAGACTACGATCCCCCAACCCATTTTAGCCATGATTCACATCTGAGCTGTGTGTGTCTCCCAAAGAAAGAGGAATCTGGACTGCTCATGCAGAGGGAGGCAGCCACCACAGCCCACGGCACCACACGTTTCCCTGTTTTCCTTGGCTTTCTCGGGGCTGGTTTCCCCTTGCTCTCCCAGTGTGCAGCAGGAAGAGAACACATTTCTCTTCCTGCCTCCAGGATCCCTCAGACTAAGCCTGGCTTCTGAGCAGCAACACGGGCAGCTTCAACTTCCCTGACCTCAGCTAATTCTTTCCTTCCCTCAGCCTACTCAAGATGATTAAGCAAAATACTTGGAAGGAAATCAAAGCCTTAAAAATGCAATTAGAAGTGACCATTTTGTTAATACGCACACGCACAACCCCAAAGTCAAACCCAATCCAGCATCACCTGACCTTTGGGAAAACAGCAATTTTTAGCAGCTCCCACGGACTTAAGGAACAGCCCGAAGTCTCCCACAATGCTGGTGGGAGCAGTACTGTCCACATAGCTCAGGTTTTTCCCACTATTCCTAAAAAAGGAGGTTAAGAAGACATGAAATTGTGAATTCTCACACCAGACACCAGCTCCTACAGACCTACAGCTGTCCAGGGGTGACTTAAAAATACCATTTTTAACACACATCCTTCCACACACCCAGATCTTTCTCTCCCAGCTGAGGAAAAGGCAAGTTTACCAGAGGGTCTGGAATCAGCTGTAACAAATCCTCATATTCTCTAGCAAGGATTCTGAGCTCATTACAGGAAACCTTTAAAGCATTGAAATAATAATAATCTCTTTAAGAACAATAAAGTAGTTTGAAATCATCAAAATAGTTATCATAGTAATACAACTGAAATATTTTTCTTGGGCAATTTCCACTTCACCCATCTACAACATGATACATTTTTAAGACTCCTTTCCTGAAATTAATTTGAAAAAAAAAGATTTCTTTCTTCCTCTGCCTGTAAAGAAACAAATGCTCTTTGATAAAGCAGCAGTTGAGCTTCTGGGCCCTGACACAGAAACAAAGCCTGACAGCCCAGATTTAGATAAACACCTACTTCTGCACATTTAGGAAGAGGCTTAATTGCTTTGTCATTTAGAGCCAGCAATTACCAACTATTACTGGAAGTGCGGTGGTGGTGGGGGGTATTAATTGCAGCCAAATGTCCACTCTTTTTTGGGCAGCTCATGCCAAGAAACTTAAGTACTAAATAAAAAATAAATTTAAACCCCTCATAGTTATAACGTTTTAAAGTATTTTATTTTTTATTCATATGTAAGGGGTGGGGGTGGGTTCTCCCAGAGGGGCCAACAAAGATAAAATTTCTATTTAATTTTGAAACTGTCAAATCACGGCAGAGGTGATATTTGGATGTTGGGGCAGGCTCCAAAATCGCCCTTTTGGGGGATTTTTGGGGCTGATTCCTCCAGCGAGGAAACTAGTGCTTAACTTCTAGAGCGAGCAGAGCAATTAAGGTTTAAAACAAATAAATAAACAACCTCAAATAGGTTGAGAGGGAAGAGAGGGTGGTTCTTCCCCCTCACAGCCAGCTCTGACACAGGCGCTACTTCATTTCTCAGCGCTGTCTGAGGGGAAAAGCTTCACGCAGGAGCGAGAGCTGCTCCAGCGCTAAGGTGGGGGAGGGATTCTATTTTTTTTATTATTTTTATTTTTTTTAATTTAAAAGTTTTTTTTGCGGCAATGGCGATGTTTTTCCGCGGGGCTCGGGCGGCCCCGCCCCGGGGGCGGCGCGGCAGCCCCGGCCGGCTCCCGCCGGCTCAGACCGGTTCTGAGCGCAAACAACCGCCCCCCGCCCGCCGGGCAGCGCTGCGCCCCGACACCCGCTTTCCTCCGAAAACACCCGCCTGTCCCTCAGGAACACCCGATTGTCCGTCAGGAACACCTCGTGTCCCTCAGGAACACCGCTTTTCCCTCAGGAACACCCGCTCTCCCCGCCCCTCCGACACAGCCGGGTCAGGCGGCTCCGCGGCCGCGCCGCCATTACAGCGGCGGGCGCGCTCCGCCGGCTGCGAGGCGAGAGAAAGCGGCGGGGTTTCGGAGCGAGATAAAAAATCTTATTATGCAATGCACATTTTTAATAGATTATTGCCGGGTCCGGGGCTGAGGTAACGCGGGCTGTCAGAGCTGGGGCGAGAGGCTGAGGGACAAGGGGGCTGCGGCCGCTCCCTGCCAAGGGCGCCGAGGCACCATTTCTTCACCACCCGTGAGGAGAACTCAAATATATCACGTTGTTTTTTTTCCACAGAAGGATCTGTTTATGCGGTTACACATGCACAGGTACGTCTTTTTCGGCATATCTCGAGCATAAAGGTTTGCTTTCTGTGTTACACTCTCTCCAAAGCCATCTGAAAACGCTCTGCCTCTGCTCAATCTCAAGAAACCAGATACAGTCCCAAGGGTATAAAAAGCCACGTTTAAAGGATGGTCTCGGTTATATTTAGCTGAGCAGCAGCACCGGCTGACACGGGCAGAAACACAAGGAAGAACAAAGTGAAAACGCTCGACAGTTAACAAAAACCCGCGAGTATCTGAAGTGGAGTTTTTTTCTAAATTTTCCTTTCCCTAATTCACATTTTGCCGTGCAGAGAGAACATTAAAGCAGCACATGGGTTTATGTGAACAAAAGGTGAGGATGAGGTGTTTCACCTGACTCTGACAGGATTTATTGTTGCCTTTGTGTAATGGAAAAGGCTTCTTACTCTACGAAATTCTTTATTTTTCTTTTATAAATCTTAACCTAATTATTTTCCCATACAAGCATGAACCTGCTCAACCCTGTTGTTCTACTAGAAGTGATTAAAATTTTTCACTAATTCACAGTACCAAATGTACGTGGAATTACTTAACCTCGAGAAAAGCCATCTCACAGATGCTTCAATAAAGACTAAACAGCTACATTTAACCTCACTGTTCCTGATTTTTCATCAGTCCTCAGCACAGGCATCTCCAAACCCACTCAAAATCCCAAATCCCAGCTAAATCAGTGATTCATCACTTCTGGCAGCAAACAACACAGGAAGGAGGAGATTAAGACAATGGTAGAGAAAGGTTTGCATTATATAATGAAACTAAAACTCACTTTTTTCTACTTTCATTTCAGTTGTTGAAACAGGGTAGGAAAGTCCCTGACTAAATAAAATAACCAGGAGGTTTCAGGGAGCCTGTTTTTCCCATGATTAAAATTCTCTTGGCAGTGTTATTCATCAGTTTATTTCAATATTAAGACACACACATATTCCATTCCAATGGTAATTCCTTGCTCTGAAAGAATTTCGTCACAGAAAAATCTAAAATTAAAACCGATCTCTAATTACCTTATGCCTTGCCCACTTCTCACGAGAACTTTAAATACAGTTACCAGAATTACAAAAAAAAATCCCTTTTCAAATATCTGTAAGAGAACTTCTTCCCATTTCTTTATTTCAGGAAGACTGGAATAACTGTGCTCACATAGATCTTGGTAAATATAAAACCAGTGTTGTATCTAAGCTGAAAATGCTCTTTTAATTTCCCAATATCTATTTCATATTACAAGCTATAGAGAAATAGTCATCTTAGTAATTATTCATCCAACTCCAGCATCCTGGAGATGAGACAACCAAATAAACACTCTTAAAAATAAATTAAAGGTGACTATATTACACATTATAGGAAATTATTCTTAACTGGCAAATCCCCCAGTATCATCCACATCAGACAACAGAATAAACATTCTTAAAAAATAAATTAAAGGCCAAGGGAAACCTCAGGTTGCTTATCTGCAGATGGAACACATGGGGTGTTCACGCTTTCACAGCCTGAACATCACCTACAGGAAATCAAACACTTCTGCCTGGGTTTTTGTAAATTAATTCAAACCCCATCCCAACAAGGATTTTAGGAGCGAAACGCTCCACTCTCAGTGCTGGGTGGTTCAGCACGCTGCTGCAGCAAAGCTTTAAGAATAATCACTAACACATGGAGCAGCAAGAGACGTTGTCAGGCCATTTGACGTTACAACACTGAATCAAAAAGCCCAGAAATTATTTTTAGCGCATTAGAGCACCTCAACAAGCAGCCTAGAAGAGAGCTTTTGCTACAAAAGAAAAAAACCTAAAAGCAGGGGGGATGTTTCCAGGGGGTTGGGTAGGGCACAAACAAAATCTTGTTTGCTTCCTATGGGATCACCCAGCTTCCATCCAGAGCCAGCTTCTTCCATGACACAGTACAAAAATATGTTTGCTAATGTATCATTTGTGGTGCATGTCTGAATCACCAGAACGGAGACAATGAAGCTTCTGGTAGTGGCAAATTACAATTTTCAAGGGCTTTTTTATACTTTCAAGGTGATAAAAAAATTCCACCAACCCTTTTCCACTATATGGGTGGGGAATTAACAATTTCACACTAAGAAGACTTCAAAACACAAATTCATCCTCAAATCCACGCAGGAACCATCCACATCCACTCAGCAGGTGACTTCTGAGAGGCCACAAAACACCCCAGATAAAGCCTGGCTTCAGAGAATACTGGTTATTTTTAATATGCTCTTTCCGGTTTTAGTTTCTAAATCACTCCCTTACAGCACAATTACCTGCAAAGGCCTCCAAATAGCAATTTAAAGTGAAGTTTAGTAGAGACCAAACACAACAAACTCTGAACCTTTATGAGATAAAGGCTTTTTTGGGTTGTTTTATAATTTTTAAGCAAGCAGTGTTTTTTCAGTATTGACCAGGAAAATCATTTCCATTTAATCAGTGTTATTTACTTCACACAGGTCTTGAAAACCACAAGCAAGGAAACCCAAACTTCTCCTTCACCACCTTGCTGCTTTTTCACAGCTTCTGAAGGACAGTATGCAGCACAAAGTTCCCATGAGTGCTGAACACCCACCGTGTACCCCAAACACCCCCCAGGGCAGGAAACACAACTCTGCCAGCTGAGACCAACAGGACGAGACTCGAGTGACCATGTTCTTAAATTTCAGAAGAATGCAGTGTCATAAAGACCTTAATAATACCATGGCCCCTCAAAATTGGCTATTTCCACTTATAAAAAACCTGTAATAGAATCTCCAGCTTGCTAAAATCCTCGAGACCACGGAAATTGCAGGCAATAATTATTCTCCAGACAAAAGAAACTGGATATATTACAGAGCAAGTGGGAGCACCGAACCACAGAAAAGGGGGTGAGGCAGCTTTTGCTCACCAGTAGTGTATGAGGGGCTTAATATTTATGTGGCTAAATTTCAACTGTGTTAAAAATTAAACACTTGTGCTTTGAAAGACTTCGTGGCCCAGTGGGGTTTTGCTTCCCAAAGTAAAGAAAGGGTTAAATGTTTATTATTATCTGATTGCTAAGAAACATGTAAAACTCCTTTCTGATCCTTCAAAATTAAATATACAATCCACCAGATTCCATTACTTGCTCGACTGAGTTTGATTTTATTGTATTAATAAGAAAAAAAATGTTTTATTTCCTCCCAGAGAATAGTCTACTTTTCCATTACTACAACTAGAAATTGCCAAGAAAATGAAATGCTCAAGCACAGCAGACACTGCTTTTCTTCTCATTAAATCTTAAAACTTGGTTCCAGTGGGATCATATTTAGTCCTCACAAATTCAGAACAGGATTTCATCCCGCCTTGACATCCCAACAATGACATTTTATAAATATTACGAGTTTCTTGGACGCCTTTCTCATTCCACAAGGAGCAGAGGAGCACCAGTAGAGATTTTTTTCTTCTTCCTCTGCTCAAGATTTTTTTTATTAAAACTTAAATGTAACCAGCCCTCCTTTCAATCCATTTTCTCTAGGATTTTTTTGAGACCTCTGGAAGTCTCACAGATTTTTCTCGGCTGTAATAACTGTGAAAAATTTTTGACAAAGGATTGTCTTTATTCAAGCATTAAGCTCTCAATGAGAGAGGTGCTGGAAATAAACAAGTGCTTAAAAGCAACCTAAAAGTTGTCTTAAATCTTCACCTGCTCTCCAACCGAGACAGGACCTGGATTTCTAAATCCAAGAACAGAAAACAGTAATTAAAAGAAGTAAATAAATCCTTGCATGATTCTTTAGACAGGAGGGGGTGGGGCAGTCAGAAGAGGAGACAATGATTTCCTCATTTCCGTACACTCTCCGTGGGTGCCGGCCCATCTCACCCTTCCAGAAGGTTCAACATTCAAGGTAAGACTTTGTGAGAATAATTCACTTGATCACAGAGTTCTGACAGTGGTAAAATTCTATTCACAGTGATAAACACGGAATCCTAGAACGGGTTGGGAGGGACCTTAAAGTTCACCTAATTCCAGCCCTGCCAATAATCCAATGGGCAGGGACACCTTCCACTGTCCCAGGCTGCTCCCAGCCCTGTCCAGCCTGGCCTTGGACACCTCCAGGGATCCAGGGGCAGCCACAGCTGCTCTGGGCAGCCTGTGCCAGGGCCTGCCCACCCTCACAGGGAGGAATTCCTTCCCCATATCCCATCTAACCCGGCCCTCTGGCAGTGGAAGCCATTCCCCCTTGTTCTGTCACTCCAGGCCTTTGCGAAATCAAACACTCTACTGATACACTTATTTACTTAATGAATATTTTTAGTTTTAGAAAAGACCTGGTATGCAAAGGAAACGCTGCCAACTCTGCAAACCCTCCTGAAGAGCAGAGCTCTTGGCCAAAGAGCATAAAACATTTATGGGTGCAACTGTAGCTTTGTGGCTTCTACTCTTAGAGTGAATTTAATCTTACAAAGTCAAATATCAGAGAGGCACTTCAATATGAATTTAAAAACTGTTAAAAGATATCAGTCATTTTCTAACACCTTCTTTTCTCCCCCACAGGTATTTTGTAAAGCATGCAAATACAGAGCTATTGCAGAACCAAGGACTCGCATCCCCAGGAATCGCAAACTTGGACTATTTTCTTTTAATTCTTCCAAGTCTGCAAATTTTGCTGTGAGGCAGCAGGGCGAGAAACGGGAAGGCGACAAATCAACCTCGTGAATGTCAGCAGTGTCAGGGAACAGAACAATACCACTCATCATTTCCCAAACTATGTTGAAGTGTGGTCTGTAAAAAGTAGCTGACCTTAAAATTTGCTTTTTCTCTCACTGAAGCAAATAAAAGTGACCCTGTTCTCCAGGCACACAGGAAGCGAGGCCTTGTGTCTGTACATCCCTGCTCTGCCCAGCCACCGTCGTAAGATGCTGCACGGATCCACCGTGGAAAATGACAAAATGACAAACAACAGTACCAGCATTCCCCTTGGAACCCTTGGTGCCAGCTGAGCCTTTTGACATTTCACTGCAGTTCGCTTCTACCTCAATGACCAAAGCTTCGCCACGGAACAACTCCTCGGGCTCACACCTCGGGGAACGACCCGCACAGCCCACGGCACAGGGACCTACCTGTCGCTGCTGGTACTGCTGCTGCTGCTGAGGGAGTCGCTGCTGGACGATCTGCTCCGGGAGCCGCTGCCGCTGGGGGAGCGGGCGGGCCGGGCGGCCTGGCTGGCCAGGCGCTGCGGGGACTGCGTCCTGGACTGCGACGAGTGCGGCGAGCGGCTCCGGCTGTGCTGGTAGTTCCGCTCCGGCCTTCTGCCTCGTACCTCCCGTGTAATGTCATCCCTGTAGATATCCCTGTGTACCACACTGGGCAATGTAAACTGCTCCCGGGCCCTAGGTTCGTATCGGGGGTCGTGAGCGTCAAAGCGGTTTGGACTTCGGCTCCGAGAAGTGTAATAGAGCCCGTGTTGTAAGGTCCGCTCCCGAGGGTCTCTATAGTAATCCTGATCGTAATGTCTCGTCCGATCAAATCCGCCCGTCCCCCGCTCATGGTGTCCATAGGCACTATGTTCATAAGCACGCTCCCTGTTATCTGAAGCCCTGCATTTGGGAAGGGGGAAAAATATTGCATCAGAAAGGGGCAGGCACAACTAAAAGCAAATCATGCAAACATTCATGGCAGCACTCAACTTATTGTAGCGACTGCTTCTCCACTAACCAGCAATAACCTATCAAGCAAACAATGACAAACTTCAAAACATTTTACTTGACTCCAAAATTATATTTGTATACGATCAAGCTGAGCAATCATTTTGGTTTAATCACAATATGGGGCTTTCATGACCAGCAACTTGCCTGCACAGGAAAAAAATTTCTGCTTTCCCGTGCAGAATCCTCATTTCAATTGTTCTTTTTCTTTTAAATTCTGTAAACAAGAAAAACTTCATGTTTGTGGACGTCATCATTAACTTCTTCCTTTTCTCTCCATTTTTGCTTAAGAGCTTACTGGAGCTCTTGTAATTATCCTTCTGCAAAAATGGCATCACAAATTAGGCTGTAGCCATGAAAGCCTCCACGCAAAGCACGACCCAGAGGTAAGAAGCTGCTTTCAAAAGGGGTGGCATAACCCATAGACATTTCCCAGAAAATTAGGGGGTTTCTTGTTGCTGCTCTAAAATATTTCACCCTCTTAGAGGGAATTTTTGCTTTGACCAGATTAATTTCTCTACAATCATTTCTTGTATAAATTGTAGATGCTAAAGAAACATCTCCATTACTAATGCTGGAACTGCAAGGATGCAGGTCCCCAAAACATACTAAAACCCTACACAAGGACTGGCAATCCAATTTTTAGGCAGTGTTTTTGTTACAACTGCTGCAATCACAGAATTTCTATCTGCACAAGCTGCTGCCTTCCAGCAGCTACAGTCCAGTTCATTTCAGTGAAAATTTTAAATTGAGAAAGGCTCAGTGATGTTCTGAGTTAGTGTGATCTCTCAAATAAAGAGATTGACATATAAAGGAACACTACAAATAGTTGAGTATTTCAATTTAGACAAGTACTAGGATGGTACATCTTGGTTACATCCACAAAATGGAAGATCCAAAATGGTTACTTTGAACATTTAAAAAATACTTCTAAAATTCTAAATATGTCAGGCTAGCCAAAATTAATTTTAAAATTAATTATCCATCTTACAAGGACATTTCAACCTTTTTTTCAGCCTTCTCTATCATATTCTTCCTTTAGAATATGTTATGAGTCACTTCAGTCGCCTGCATCCTGATAACCCAATTCTGCCTTGTGCCTCCTCCTCCTCTCCTGCATCACAGCTCTAGTTCAAATGGCAGAAATATTTCAGGGATCTTTTATAAACTGAAAATGGGATTTGAATATTTTTTCAATTAGCATCTCAGGAAGTTCCTTCCATTCCTTCTCCAATGAATCACTAGATCCTTAATCTTCTCAATATATTCACTCTCTCTTGTTAAATTGTAACTCATATGAAGCTTTCTATAGGACTTCCTCAGATCTTGCCTGCATTTTTTTCTCGCAAATAATATAAAAAAACTACTTAACAAGTGCAAGAGAATGTCATTATCTTCTACATCTGCTTGAAATTCATTGTTGCATTTCTGTTTCCATTACCTCTTGCTCGCAACAATGAAATTTTGAAAGCTATTTCAGCATCTGGCACAGAAATGTGTCTCTGTTTTGGTTCTTTTTTCCCCCTTTTGAAGGACCAAGATCAACAATTTTACAAACTATTGCATTTAGCATCCTACAAAGTGTTAATCAGTGAGAGCTGATTTAATGAGGTCAGAGAAAAAGCAGTATTTTCTAGCAGGTTACTGCTACAGAGCTGACAGAAAGAACAAATCCTTATCCATGAGAAGGACACAAAGGACAGACAGAGGAAGCAGAGCTGAACAGTTACTGGCTACAATGCTTTCTTCATTTATCTATTAGTACTAAGTGCTACTGGAGTTAGTGGAAAGAGAGGGTTTGACTTGGGTTAGGAGAGGGGCTAATATACACAGGGCAGGACATACCAACCTTTTCCAAGTGTGGAAACACGACCTATATTCCCAATTAAATCTAGGGAGAGAATTGTGAACATAACTTCCCCAATTTTGGCCCCTCTTACAGGGGTAATCCACCTTCTTAATGGGCAAGGGTGTCAAATGATATTTTAGATGAACCAACAAGAAAAAAAAAAAATCTTAGTGACAAGACACAAAAAAAAAATTCCACTGGACGGAAGTAGTCCCAGACTGAAACCGTAACTCTGAAACCCCCAGACTTCTTTCTTGAGACAGAAGGCACTTAAATAGATCCATAATTTTAATTTCCAGCCCTAAGTCTGAATCAAGCAGCTGGTAGAAGATCCCCCGAGGCCCGAGGGCCCTCACGCTGCTGCCAGCAGGCATCCTCTGGCCGCCTTGGTAACCATCCAGCCCAGTCACTTCTCACTGGTGTATCCACAAACGGGTATTAGCACCACGTCCTTAAAGCTAAAGTATGTTTAATGTGGAGCAGCAGAGCTTTTTAAGAGACTAGATAGTAATCCACTCCCCATGGCTACTGGCGTCTTGACTGTATACCATCCAATAAATTCAAGGCAGTAGTTCTTATCCCAGCTTTAAAAAAAAATAAACTATAATTTCCAAAATTTAGTAATGTCCGTCATCTCTTTTTGCCAATACCATCAGAAAGAATAATCCCAATAACTTGGAAATGATGTAGATCCAAAATGGAACCATCACAAGCTGCCTTCGGTCTTCTCCATCCAAGCGTTATTTCCATGGCTAAGAGTTGTCGGTAGAATCCAAGGGGCTGCATCATTAAAGTCTACTCTGAATTTTGTGGTGACAATCCAATTAACATACCCGCTGCGTATAGTGAGAACTGAGAGCTAGGCATCAAGCTTTCACCGAATTCTAGGTTCTAGTATTCCGAAGATACTCCAAAGAGAACTTCACCACATGTTGTAGAGTAAGATAGCTCCATCTGGCAGCAGGGATACATCCAGCAAGGCCTTAATATTATCCAAGAAATGGGATCGCTACTTCTAGAAAAGAGTAACTCCAATAATCGGTGCTGGCCAAAGGAAATCTTCCATCTTAAAACCACCTTAATTCAAGTGTAGGTAGATATCCAACCAGCTGCAGGACACATCCTCTATGGATCCACAAGGTACCAGCCACTGGGATAGAAATCACTTCCGTTTCCAACCCAAAATAGGAAACATAGATAATTCCCAAAATTTTAAATCCATCTGGGGGCCCTAGATACGAGTTTGTGTTTCTCACCATATCAAATACAAAATACCTGCCTAGAGAAACCTTGGAACTTACCCATCAAGTCTCCGCTCATAACGTCCTTCCCGTGCATGAAGTGATGGTGGGGGGCCATAAGTGGGCCCCCCACCACCTCCTCTGAACCCAGAAACCTCTCTACTACGAGATGCTATGGAAACTGTATCATCCAATCCCCGCGCAGCACTGGGAATGGTTCCTGGCTCATTATAATCCGTCCGTAGGTCTCTATCTCCCATTTTGTTGACAGAGTTGTGTGCCTTCTGGGCACTTTTGATGTCCACAAAATCCACAAATGCTGCCACTCCGCCTTCCGACCCCCTCTTAGGGAGGATTTTGACACTTTCGACACGTCCATATCTGGAAGAGAAGCAAAGCAGAGCACACATGTTAGTGCTGGTGGGAAAAGACCACGTTTAATAACATTGCCTCCTGCAAAATCAACATCCAACCCTTCACCCTTCCCCTGTGCCAGGAAAATCAATCACTGGGAGACACCAAGAGAGGAAAAAGCCATTTGGAGAGGGGAAAAAGCCATTTAAACTTTCCATGGTTACATATAAACTCCATTCTGGAAGTGTGGGGAGCCTAGTATGGGATCACCCTTTTTATAGCAACAGAGCAGCAGCAGCTGAAGAAATAGAAAGGTGTTCACAACCAGAGCACCCTGCACATCATTAGTCTGACACAATTAAAGAGGCACAATTAAAACAAAACTGTGTCACGAGTTAAAATACAGACAACCAACCAACAATTTTCTTAGGAGACAAATGACCTTGACACAGCAATTCCACTACTTTGACCTGTATTTAACCCGGAGTGATCCTCACTCCTGATCCCAAACCCATTTATTTCCACACCCTGCAGGACACACGGACCCCCAGACCCAGGTCCTGCTGGGGTTCAGCCTCCCACCCCCACTGCAGACCCAGCTGCCCAACAGGAGCTGAGAAATGCTGGAGGGAATGTGACACCACCCTACGTAATGTATGTTAAGTAACTGCAACACTGGCACTTACGGATGAGTAAATGTCTATGCAAAATAAAAATAAACCCAAACATGTTTGTGTACACAAGGAAACAAGATGTAAAAACATATTTAAATAAGTTGCATCCACTCACAGTAGAAAGGACAAGCTGGGCGGGATGAACACAGTGACATTTTAACAGCCAACAACTGCAGGGTTTGGGTGCTCAGTTCTGTCTGCCAAAAGATTCTGAGCGAACCAGGGAAAAGCTTTGAACTGCAGTTGGTAATCCAGGAGAAGAAAAGGCAAAAAGTGTATTTTTGAATGTGCCGACATAGAGGAAAGGAATGCACAAATAAAAAACCTAATCAGGAAGTATTTGTAAACTCCTTGAAGAATCATTGTGAAAAAATTTCTATGCACAAAGGCAGCACAAGGCCAGGCAGATGTAAACAGACTTTACACAGGCAAAACTGTTCTCAGCCACACATGCAGGGAGAAGGGAATACAACCGCCAGGCTGAGGCACACACGCTGTCAGATCCCCGAGCTGCCTCGGTTTCATGCCTGGCTTTTCCTACACCTTACAATTTCATCATTGTTGTTGGATGACTAATCCTTAAATACGATCTGAAAACCTGCCTTGCTGACTGCTGCCTTCTCATTCCAGCCTGACCTACTACACTTATATATAACCTGGTTTGGATTTAGAGCCCTTTTTTCCCTGGTTTATACTCCACTGAACACGGCTGTGCACACAAACAAGAGCATCTTCCAAGAAAAAAATAAATGCCTTGTTGGGCATAAAGAGACACAGTCACACGCAAGACACGTTCCTGCTTCTCCGCTGTCCAGGGCTGAGCTTGTCACCTTTGTGTCCCTGGGTACAGCACAGGGATGTTAATTCTTGGGAGTTTCCTAATCTGTAATGCTCTGGTTATTTTTTTTTTTGCTGTTTCTTTGTATTTTATTTAATTAAAAGCTTCAAATAATGGCAAATGGAACTGCAGGAAAGTTGCTTCTCTAAGCATGCTCTCTTTGGAAGCTGGGTTTGGTTATCTTGCCTTGCAAGTAAGATTTAGAAAGCCCAGAAGAGTAGAGGAGATGGTTAATAAAATCTGTGTGAGGAAAAAAAAATGGCCTAATTGGATGTGGCAGATGTAGAGAGCACAGAAGAGGGAACAGGAAAGGAAGGAGAGGGAAGGAAAACAGGAAAGAGCCTATTTGAGAAAATGTTCATGCCATGAATGAATGTGACAAAAAATATGGAAAGTAATTAGGAATCCTAGTTAGGATCACCCTTTAACACATTTCAGTGCCAGTTTTCTGCAAACAAAGATGGACTCCAACCCTCACATCTAAACCATGTAGCTCCCAAACTGACTGCTTAGAACACACGCTTTCCTTGCTCACTGTGTTTACAGGTTCAGTTTCTGGCAACATGAGCCTGTACTTGCCTTCAATCTTCAGGGGGGAACAGGATTAAGATACCGTTGATAATGGTATCAATCTCCCTAAAATCCTAGCTGTCCTTTGACTGCAGCCACCATGGCCCACCTCACATGAAGCACTGCCTGCCAGTGACATCAGAGCTGGGCTCTGAACAACTGCCTGCTCCCCACCTTGACAATTACTGCCTAATTCTGAAATCCTAACACGTACATGTTATTATACATACACAGTCAGAACTGTCATTCTTTTACTGCAGAAGATGCAGAATGTGTTTAAAATGTTCAAATATCTAAACTCATGCTGCCCAGAAAGCAGACAGGATACAAATCACCAGTGTAGCAAGGTCCCCATCTACCACAAAACCCACCGAGCAAAGGTGTGACTCTTCCCAATATGAATTTTTATATTGGAAGAAGTGTACTTCGGCTATTAATTTCTTTTTCCTAAATAAGAAATGGATAGGGGAGGCTACTACTGTATTGCACTGCAGCCATGATGCTAAATCACTCCACTCCGAGACGGCGCCTGTTAATCCCCCGTTATCCAGATACATAAATATACGCTGTGCTTTGGTGTCCTGCCCCGTACCCTTGACAGGCCCTGAGGATAATCTGTGGCAATCGCCTTTGCTGAAAGCGAGGGAGGCAGGCAGGAGGAGGAGAAAGGGAGCAGAAGGAGATGAAAGAAAACCGAGGAGGACAGAGCCCTGAGTATTGCAGGCGAGCTGCTGGAAGAGGAAGGTTGCCTCAGTCCTGTGACTGCAGGCATCCTTCGATCCCACCGCCAGGATCAATGAGCCGTGATCCGGCCTGGCCGCACCCATTGGCGTCTCTCCGAGCTGCTCCTGTCTTGGCAGATGCTGCCGGGAGGAGACCAGGGGGAGAGGAGGGAGATCTGCAGTGCTGCATCACCACACGGCTTCACTGCAGCACAGTAACGTTACAAGGAAAAAACCACGACACTTTCTGAAGGGCCTGGGGAGGAGAGGCGGCGAGAGCAGCGTGCTTCCTTATGCCAAAGCAAGGCAAAATGGAGGTGAACATGCTCAGAGAAGCAACCTTTGTCCCAGCAGAGGGCTGGGAAGAGGGGACAAAAGGCCAGGGGAGGCACGGCCACGACCTTTGGTAGCACTGGCAGAACAGCTCCTCTCAACCTTCGCCTCCTATCGCTACACCTGTGCGTCAGCCCTTCCCAAGGCTGCGTTTTGCAATCACTGCCAGACCAACAGAAACAAAGAGGTGCCTTCGCTCGGCTCCCACTCCGCAGACTCGAATGAAAACAAGGCCTTTTAGTGCCTCTTCCCATCCACAACTCCTGCTGATTAATCATTAGCTCCACATCGTAAAGAAGGCAGCTGAGGCCGTGTTTTTGGCGGGGTTTACAGTTCAACCTGAAGCGGAGGAGACAAGGACGTGCAGGAGATGTTATGTCACCAAGCACCTCCACCAGCACACCACAACTGAAGCACCCGGCTGTAAACACACATTGAGCAGCCCTTGCAGAAAAAAGTTGCCCAATAATCACTGCTTCAACAAAGCCACGCTAATCCAGCTTTTCAGACAAAGAAAAGGAATTCATAATTTAAGCATTATCGGTTTATTCACTGTAGATCAAAGCACCTCTACATTCAAGCAGCTGAAATGTCTCTGGGCTCTTGGCACGGCTGCTCAGCATGTTTCGCTCGATCTCCAGCCCTTCCTCCTCCTCAGCTCTTACTCCCAAACCAGGAGGCAGCACAGCCAGGCTGGGAAGCGCAGCCTCTCCAATGCAGGGCTGGGCTGGTTCCTCCTCCCCAGGAGCGACGTGTCATCCAGGCACAGCCAAAGCCATCCCGCACCCTACAGCCTTCCCTACCTCGGGGATCAGCACCTCGGCTTTCCAGCTCTAATAAACCATTTCAGCTCAGCTGCTCACTCTGAACATTCTTCCTGCACGGTCCCTGCTGCTCCAAGCAGAAGCATTCTAAACAAAGCATGGGCTACAAGAACACCAGCCAGTAATTGTGTAGTGAGCAAACCTTACTGTTTAGTTGCAATATTTTATAAACTGATTAGGATCTTTATAGGATGATCTGTACATGATAAGAAAAGGCAGGCTGAAGTGAGGGAGATTTGCTTTTAATATAAACCAAATCCCACTTTAAATCACAGTATCTTCATATTTCTCTTGCTGCACTTCCCACAGGTTTGTGAAGACCTTTCACACCCAACTGTCTTCATCACTGCAGGGGTCTGCCGGTCAGCTACATTCCAGCCAAAGGAACTTCACCACATTTTCATCTAGAAGCTGGTGCTGTGCTCCATTCCACAAACTACTAAATCTAACAGACACTGCAGGACCCAAAATAATGCAGGAGCTTTTTCTGTGTTTCTGCACCGCCCATTACAAGCATGATTTGACAAGCTGCTCCGATACAGTAGAACATCCCAGTATTCTGTATTCGCTCAGGTTCCCTTTGACTGCAGTCAGGTATCTTCAGATATCTGAAAAGCTCGGCTGATTTTGCTGTGCTACACTCAAACTCCTTCCTCCTCTGTGATTATATAACCCCAGCAAGCCCCAGCCTGCATTATTCAGTAAAACACTTGCACAGCTTGAAGCTTTCCTTGGCCAATCACATTCCTCTGGCTTTGTTGTTATTTCATAACAAAATAATGTGTCCTGAAAAAAATACTTCACCAGATGTTTGTGCCTCTTCCCCTTACTCCTGACACCAAATCAGTCCAAATACCCCACGCTAGGGGTACTCCAGTTCTGCATTCCCCCTGCACAGAGCAGGACTGCTCTAGGTACAGGGAAATCCAGGATGTGCAGCTACCACACCTCCATAAAGCAGGATGCCATCACCCTCCATGGGGGTTTTTAGCCAGGCTAATGATGTCTGTTGAGTCCAGGAACATCAGTTCTGGGTCTTCTGCTATCACGGATGCTCATTTCACAGCCCGAGAGACTAGACCCACCACAACAGTACGTGTAGCTACTTCCCAGCCATAGAATACACAAAATAACACAGCAAATAGCAGCACTGACCACACTGGGATCTTACCAGCAGCAGGACACCGAGCCACAGGGACAGCTATCCTACAGAAATCCTGTTTGGAGTTGAGCACCAGCCTCCAGTTCCACCAGCTCCCAGCAGGAATCGCACAGTGAGCGTCTCCCGCCCGCACCGCTCACAAAAGGTGTTTAATATTCACCACTGAGAGAGTTCCTGAGCCAGCAACACAAAGGGAACTTGTGTCTCTACACAGGCGTTTGCAAAGATTACAGCACTACAACTGATCACCGTGAGGGCAGTGATACAATAAATGAAATATGCAGCAGTTCCAACACACTTATCCTAAGGAAATGACATCCCACCATCTTCCAAGCTTCATATGCATTACAGACACCTGCTTTACTGCCATAAAATTTATATATACACTTATAATGTTTTTTTAGAAAGGCAATTTCATATGTAGAGCGATATAAGATGGTATTTCACCATCTTCAGACCTGAGCAGCACAAGTCTTTGGAATTAAACTGTGCCTCAAGTAATGCAGAGCATTACTCAAAATTTGACAGTATCATCACGTGCCTGGCATGGAAGGAGACTTGAAGACTGAGAGACACAGAAAAATCAAGGTATCTAAACAAAAACCACTCCAAATTGCACTGTTTCATAAATACACTAACTGATGTGCAGCAGATAGCAAAATCAGGGACAGACCATTGAGAAGAGTGTGCACAGAGCTGGGATGAAAATCATTCCAATTCATTGAGATGGATCTTAACAGAAACAAGCAGAATTCCACCATCCTGGAAAACTACACTTAATTTTAAGTCTAACAAATGTGGGGAACCTGTTGAGCCACAATCATTTCACTTGGTAGGACTGCCTGGGTCAGCAGCTACACTCAGGGCAGACCAGGAGCAGTATTCACTATGGACAACTCGATACCAAGTCCTGGTTGGCTCCTTCACACACTCCACGAACCTTCCAGACCTCTTCCTCTCTGCTATATTTCCAGCAGACATGTGGTAGGTTTAAGTCCCCCACATGAACAAGAGTGATCATGAGACTTCTCCCAGCTGCTTAGAGAATATTTCATCTGTCTCTTCAGATGAAATTTGTCTCCTGGCTGGGTGGTTTAGAACAGACTCCCACTGGGATATTTGCCTTGTTAGCCTTCCCACCATTCTTTCCCATAAACACTGAACCCTGTCACCACTATCATTAAGCTTCAGACAATCCAAACACTTCCTAACACACAGGGCTACCCCTCCACCTCTCCTTCCTTGACAGTTCCTTCTGAAGAAGTCACAGCCATTCACTGCAGAACACCAGTAGCGTCAGCCATCCCCACCATAATTCCATAATGGCAACTCATACCATCATCTCCTGCTGTCCAATGGTTTCCAGCTCCTCCTGTTTCTCACCTGTGCTGGGAGCACTGGTGCAGATCAATTGCTGTGTCTATAAAGATAAGACACAGCAAGTGGCTGGGACAGCACGCCGGACCATCACAAGTAGGAAAGCTCATCCATGAGTAATAAATCCAGGAGATGTGCAGCTTTGAAATCCGTCATCTTCCCAGTGCCAAGCAAAATACAAGAGCTCCTTGTATCACAAGAAGCTCTGGTTTTCGAGCCACACCAAGAACAGCCCTTGTGACAATGATTCAGAAATATGCCCTAATTACCAAGCTCCCATCATTTTCTAGATTACAATCTGAGATGCTTTAAAACCTGTTTAGAGTGATCTTTATTGGCTCTGTGACCTTTGGGGGGAGAAAAACAATGTTCTTCAGGGCATTCTTTGCAGCTCTTCTTCTAGTAATAAAGATCTTCAGGGAAACGTCAGAATCCAGGAACAGAAACAATCAACCAGGTTGCAGAGCTCAGCCAGACAATCCTGGGGTGAATCCTGTGCACAATGCTCAAACTTCTGCGCTCCTGCCCCAACACCCAAACCACTTGAACCTGGACCCCTCTGGACTTTGCAGCTCCCTCTGGCCTCCAGCAGCACTCAACGGGAAATCTCCCAACTCCTGACTACAAACAGGGGTTTTGTTAATGAGATACAGCACGTGTTCCTGCCACGCACAGAAAACAGCCAGGGCTTTGTCTGCACTCGTAATCCCTCCCTAAGAGATGACAAAGTAGGAAATTAAAAAGCTAGCATAGGCACATTCACTGATACTCCTGATACCTCTGGTATTTAGGAGCAAAACGCTCAACAGATCAGACAGGCCAGAGATAATGCCATGCTGGAACAAATGCTTGCCTCTTTACAGCTCAGCCAAATGCTCCATTTTGAGACCCCAAGTAAGAGTGATTCCTAATGAGGACATTTTATTTATGTCTTTACTGCAAAGTGACCTTTTGAATACTGATGAAGTATTAATATACGAATGGAATTATTACATACCATAGAGGAAGAAACAGAATACTTAAACCTGGTTTTTCATAGTTCCCACTTTCAGTAGCAAGGATTTCATCCAAGAGTCAATACACCAAGAAATTTTTCTGCAACCCCCATGACAACCAGTTCTGCCACAGATCAGCTGTTGCAGCCAACACACATCAGGTCACATGTGAATATAGGTGCATCCATTCCTTAAAATACTGGCCAGCTACACTGCGAGACCCCCAGGACACAGAACAGCCTCAACGAGGAGTCCCAGCAACCTTTCAAACCAGGGTGAAGAGGAGGGCGGGGGAGGTGAACCCATGCTTTGGACATGGGGATTACATGAAGCTGGATGAATAAAAACGCCTCTCAGCACTCCATGCAACATCTCACTGGGCTACATTTAATATCGTCCCCACCCCAGTCAGCAGTTCCGCTGCCAGCAGCACCAGGAGAACCTGGCATTGCATCAGCCCAGCCAGAGCTCCACCGCGCTGGAGAGGAGGGCTCAACACAACATCAGCCACTTTCAGCTGCCAGGGTAACCAGACAAGGCACGGCCACCTCAGCCAGCCAGGACAGAGAAAAGTCCCTTACTAAGGCACTTTTCTTAGTTGTTTCTTTGGAACAATCAAGGAAAAGCACAGAAGCACCCATAGCTTATTGGTATATATATTATTAAAAAAAAAAAAAATCAAAGCAGCTTTGTGAGCAGAACTAATGAAGACTCATTTCTTACAGATGCATGTCTTGAGGTCAAATTCTCTGGCGTCCAATAACTGCCAGTTCCCACTGCAGCTTTTCCCACGGTCAGGAACACCTCTCTCCCATGTGGATTCTTTAATGTCTAATAAGGGCTGTGCTCTCACTGCAGCTTTTCTCTCCATGGGGTCGCTAATCAGGTCTCTCTCCTCTATTAAAACCGCTTGTTTTCACAAAACTCAAAGGAACGTCATGTCTCTGAGACTGAATATCCCCTTCGCCCTCAGGTTTAGCTGAAACTGGCAAATGGGCTCAAAATTGATTAGGGAAGATATATATACACATGGCAGGAATACCTCAATCTGGCTCTCCAAGCAGATCAGAATAAATACCACTATTTGTAGAAGCACAGAAAGGTTACAGAAATATGCAGGAACTCTGCATGTTCAGCTGTGTTGTCTCAAGTACAACGAGCTGTGATTCTTTATCCCCAACCTACACAGATGCGCACCGTCACGTTCCTACACGCTAGACACAGAGCCGCCAAATTCCATCTCCAGGGCATTTTTTTTCTTCCAGCTTAAAGCATAATCTGCAGATTTGCTTCAAAAACACCAGTGGTGATAGGCTACATTCAACACTTTCTGCAGGGGAATTGCTCAAGCCTATTCTTTTGCGTGACTGATTTTAGGATTTGTTTGGATTTGATGTTAAGAACGCACTGCATTGCAACTGTAGGGGAATCTCTTGATTAATCAAGTTTTTTTCATTCTTACATGAAAGGGTAATTCCCCATCTCACTTTTGATTCTCCAGGCTCTGCTTTGCATGTATTTGGCAGCAGATGGAGGAAAATGCAGAGTCACAACATTATGGTCTCCCTGCCATGCTGCAGAGCACTTGATGTGGATCATCTTGAAGTTTGGAAGTCTTGGTCCCACTGGTACAGACTTCTCCAGCAACAGACAATTACAACCCCTTCTCCAAGGTTTTGTATACTTTCCAGAAAATGGTACTTCAGAAAAAAAAAAAATTTTTATCTACCTGCAGTCTCTGAGACCACCTCAAGTGATGGAACTCCTCTCCCCCCTCAAACTTCAACTGGGTTTGAACTGGCATCAGTTCAGCCCACAGGTTTGACAACTTGAAATTCATTTCTGACAGAAATCAGCTATGGATCCAAGGACTCTCAGTCAAATCCCTAATCACAAAAGCTCACCAATGCTAAGCGGTTATGATCTTGACACCAGGGAGAAAATCCAGCCAGTTCCCAGTCAGTCCAGCCACTCCCGCTCTGCCACACCAGCCAGTCACCAAACGCAGATGTGCAAATGTTATTTTGTTGCTTCATGACTCACCGCTTCCATTGCCCTGGAGAAAGTGCTTGTCCCTGTGACTAAACCAACTGGCAGTACAGTCCTTGGCGAGAGCCAGGTGTCAGCCCAAGGAAAATAATATTCCCCACTGACAAGCGCCCGGCAAGAGCCAGGCACACACTCGGGTGTGTTTTGTCTGCAGTGACTACCTGCGCTCCAGGCATTTTCTCCACAGGTGAGAGCCCGGGACTTTCCAGAACCGAGCTCCTGAACCAGCCAGACTTTAATGGCTTTCCTTTTAGTGCAATTCAAAGTCGAGGTTTTGCAAAGCTGAGCTGGAAACTTGAGTTTCATTGCAACAACAGGCGAGGTTTCATACCTTGGCTTTATGAGCTGACTTAAAGGAGGCCTCCCCACACCAAAGACATAAGCACAGCTGAATCTGGAGGTGAACATGTACTACCACACCAAGAGGGCTCCTCCTGGGGTTCAAGGATATACCACACAACCAGATACACCAACACAACTGCTGGGAAAGCTACTCCCTCCTTTTATGCTGTTTCAGTGATGAACTTCACCTTTAAGCTGAAAAATCAGACTGACACAAGTTAGGCAAGAGCATTAACTGCAGCCAACCCAAGGGCTGTAAACTCTGAAAGGATGTAGAGGAAGAGATGCTTCCTGAGCTCAACTGCTGCCAAAAAATTGTGTATCTCACCATACCCACAACCAGGGTTATCATCTACAACATCAATCTTGCAGCCACTTCTGTTTTTTAAATGTGGCAAAGATTCTCTGCTACTAATTCTTCCAATACGTTGTTTGAGAGTTAAGAAAAAGACTGAAGGTTTACTGAGACTTTGATTACAAGGAAGTGACTGTGCTGGCCATTGGCTGTCTGGATATGTATCCAGCTGCCTTCCTAAGAGCAGCATCTCACAGATTCCGTGAAATTAAATCAGATGTTGACTACACATACAAGGGAGATACTCATCCACCCTGAGCTTTTATTCCCCTCACAGTAAGGATGCTAATGAGGCCGGAAGACTTCTTTCCCCTCCAAAGATGACTTCTTTAAACATACAACTTGGCAATTTATTTTTCTTATTTTGCCCTATTAACTAGTACAGGTCACCCGCAGCTGCCACAGAGAGCCTAAAGAGGGACATTTAAATGAGCCTCTGTGATCTCTTTGGCAGCCATCACTGTTAATGAGGACGGGAGGTATTCACCCGGCAGCAGGAGCAGATGGACCACGGCACGGAGCTTTGTGCCGTGCGGAAGCCATGAACACCTCAGCGAAGACACAGGGAAAACTGTGACAGGAACACCAAGTTACTCTCAATGAATCCCATGGATAGCAAACACAACCAAGTCAGTTTTCTTCCTGGAAAAAAAAAACTGTAGGTGATTCACTACTTGCTTAAATAAAATAATTTACAATCTGGCCTTTCTTTGTTGAGCTAGAAGATGGTTTCAAATCCAGCTCTGAGTGGGTACCTGACCACCTTCGTGACAGGAACTTGGTCTGAACATTGCTCTCATTTCCTACCACACTGGGAATAATAAAAGACATAGAAGCTCCTCCGTTTGGACAGAGGGGCATGCAAGAGGAACACACACTGGTCAGAACTATCTCACCAGCAGTACCCAACAGACAGCTCTGCAGATCACCCATTCACCCTGCTTCCAAAGACATCTGGACTTCTCTGGCTTCACAGTGGAGATATGACAGCACTCTCAGGGCATTCTGATCAGATGCGGAAGTTCACGCTCCAGATCTAAGTGTGCTTATACAAAAAAAGTGCTTTCAGTTTTAAGTTGTTGAGCCTGATTAAAAAGGGGAAGAAAAAGGAAGCAAAAAAAGCTCCCTTTTGTTCTTAACGATGTCCAAGCTCTAACCAGTCTTGTGAAAGACTGCTGCTCTCCTCCCACGATCAGTTTGCCTGAGCAGAAAAACTGATGCTCCTTTTGCATCTGAACTCTGCTCCTTCTCATCCAAGTCACCCCCAACGTCTGCACCTTGCACAAGGCACAGACACACAAACTCCAGTCCAGAGCCAGCCACACACAACGGCTATAGAATCTATTTCCAAAAAATCCATCCCAGGAAGGATGTTGTTTGCACCAAATTCAGAGGTGCTGCCTTCAATCTTTCCTGCAGACAGACCAGGCTGCAGAAGGTCCTGGGATGTATCTGGTGTATTTATAAAAAGCCTGGAACAATGTTTGTTCTTTTACTGAAGGATGTTATCGTCATGCTGCAGGATTTTACAGATTGCAGGAGATGATTACAGCAGGTTAAACGGTAACTACTGAAATGCACAAACCAAAGCACTTGCTCTGTTTTATTCATGGTCCAGGAGCTTCATCACCTCTGAATGTGCTGCTGCAGAACAGTGATGGAGATGGGTTTCAGGAGATCTGAGCTGCCATTACTCCCCAGGCAGAAAGGTGAAACCTCCAAATAAGTGTGTGTGTACAATCGCCAGGAGGGAAACACTGCTGACTCGTAGCCTGGGTGATGAAAAAAGCAACTTCTGTCTGATTTTCATTAACTGTCCAAGGAATCTTCAGAACACCACAAAAACTTGAGCAAAGGAAAGCAGCAAGGCTGGTTGTACACTGTGAATTTCAATCCTCAGGCTCCTCTTCCTCCCACAAGATTCCTAAATCAGCATGCCAAAGATGCAGTTAAACTCAAAATCTTGTTATGGAGAGCAATCATTTTTCTAGTTTATTCCTCAATTCATTGTTTAAGAATGTTTGTCCTTGCAGTCTTTGGTTTCAGGGCGTTCTCAGACCTCAGCAAGTTCAATGAACTTAATAAAAAACACAAGTGAAATATCTCACTGGTTCTTATTTTTGGTAGCTACAAATCCAGAGTGTATCCAACACAGTGGCAGCTCCACAACTCACACCCAACAGCAACTCTCCCAAAACCTTCAGCAGCCTAAAAGCAGCCAGGAGGGGTGACCCTCAGTTCTACTCCTTTGCAAACATCCTCAGAAAACAGTTTTGGTGTCTGTTATTTCTCAACTGCCTCTTCACACACAAAAGTGCATCTCCTCCTCTTCCTCACAACCCAACAGCAGTGTGAAACCACCACAACAGCAAGACAAGCTGCAGCTGTGACACATCAGCTCACAAAAACAAAGCTCCTGAGGAGCCTCAGGTCTGCCCTGACTCATCACCTCATCCAGTATCTGCCTTCCACTCATTTAGATATTTACTTCCTTTTTTTATGGAAAGTCAGCGAGTGCCTCTTCGCCCACAGCAAAGACAAGGACCTAATTTTGGACACGCCTTAAGGTCATTTGCCAGGGAACTTGGCATGACTTTCTGGCCTATGAAAAGCAAGGAGGAATAAAAAACCAGTAAACAAGGCTATCACAAAGTGAATTTAAGCCTTTATCATCTCCTATTCTGACCTGATGAATGGATTTAATACCTTTGTATGCCTCACTGGACTGGTAAGTTCTCAACTTGTTTTCTTGTACTCTGCAGGGATTATTTTACTGCTGTACCAAATGAATTTACAGTAAGAGCATGAAATACCAAAAGCCAACATTGCTCTTGAACGGCTCAGCAACAAAAGCTGCTCACATCAAATCACAAATAATCACAACTAAACACAGCCTGGACCTTTGAAGAAACTTCAAGAAGGAACAGTGCCAGCCAGGCTCAGCAGATGACAGAATTTTGTGACCAAGTGTCATCAACTTATCTTTTTACTACAGCTCAGCGTATAAAACCACTTAATAGAAGCTTAGTCCAAATCTACACTCTTTGTGGCTTTTCATTAAGTTTCTTTGAATAATTACCCAGCCATTTCCTTGGCCAGTGTGGCGTCAACCAGCTGCCACCTCAAGTGCAGGCACAGAGCAGAATCCAGAGCAGCCATGGATCTCAGCCTGCTCAGGAGCCACCCTCCAGACTTGACCTGGGAAAACCAGGAGGCAGCTGCAGGCAGACACTGCTGGGTGCCAAGCCAGGATGCCACTGAGGCGGTGCCTGTGCTGCTTTAGGGTACCTGGGATCTGTACTAGGAACAGAATTATTAAAGATCTGATAGCAAACCACCACCAGAACTGGCACCACCATCACCCCAATGAGCCACCTGACTGACCAACCTACGCCCCGTGCGAGGCTGCCTTTCACTGGAACCCACCAAAAGAACTTGCCTCATGTGCTCCCCTTCTGATTCTGGGCAATTATTCCAATCCCCCTGCCGCAGTCTCCCAACCAAACATCCTACTATAGCCTCTGGATGACATTACTGGAAGTGTTTGTAAAACCAGCACCAACAAGTTCTGATGCCACCCATTATTCCAGACATCACTCCAGTAGAACACAGGTGTAAACTGTACCCTCCCCTCCCTCACAGCTCTGAGCTGGAAAAGGCAGTACTTCATCTGTGAAAATATCTGAACTGACACAAACCCAGTGATGAAACAGGAATAGTTCTGTGGCCTTACTTCTGTATTTTCCTACAATAAAAGTACACCTGGAGAGAGATCTCTATGGGCTGCGCTGAGTTAGGATAACCATCCATATGCTTGCATCCCAAGTGATAACCAAGGACTTATCAGCGATCACCAAAAAAAGCCAGGGAACACATTTAAGAGCTTTACTAGAAAACCAGGAGCACTGTTCCTTCTAACTCAAGCCAGTTCCTGTGGAAAGGCACTGCAGGACCTGCCAGTGTCTGATGTGAGAAGTTTTTCCTCCAAGTGTTCAACACCAGCAGTGGCTGTCACCGTTCTTGCCAGGTCACAGCCTGCACCAGAGCTACCAAAATTCCCCTACACCACCTCAGTCCACAGCACTGACACGCAGCAGAAGGCACAGATTCCACCCTCCCAGGCCGAATTTACACTCCAAGCCATCAAGACAAAACATTTACTCACAAACTGACCAAATATTCTCTAGGAATTACTGAAAACAGACACTGGCTGTCATGGCAGGTTTTTTGCAGTTATGTTTAAAATGCCAACCACTTCTCCAGGAGGTATCCAAAACATCTCCTGCAAAACAGACACTGGAACACAGCAAAGCCACACAAAGCCCATTTCCCACCCCATAAAAAACCTTAAAAGTTATTTATCTTCTCCAAGATTCCCTGAGCTGCAATGTATTCCGTTGATTTTCAAGAAGCACTTTGTTTCTTGAAATACAGTGTTCCTCCTAGACTTGGTTGCCACTGAATGTCTTAATTCTCCCCAGCACAGGAGATTGCACACAGCAGTCACATGGTCCATCATTAAGAGGCTTTTACTCCTCTTTGCCCTTTAAAACACCAGTAAAGGGACAAAGCCATGTTCTTTCCAGATAACTGGAAGAAAACACAGGGAGGAAAAAAATATGGAAGGGCAGCACTTGTGTTGGGGACAAGTGTTACTATATTTAGTCGCCTTGTTCTGCAAGCTGCTGAGCATCTGTTTCAGTGATGGTAAACGATGGGTTTTTTTCCAGCATTAATTAGGTGAACCCAAACCCCTGCTCCCACCACTTCCCCAAGCTCACATCTCCCAGATCATAACTCAGATTTGCTTATTCCACCTGAACAGTGGATCTCCAATCCTGGCACTGGCTGCATTTCTATTTCAGGGTGCCTTAACAGCTCAGTTGAAAGGACATATAGAGCATTAGTTTTTGCAAAGGGAATATTTGGGTAAGAAACTAAAAGACAATTTCAATGTATTGAACTGCATGGAAAATCTCTCCTTTGCAATCCCCTTTAATATCAGGGAAACATGTTTTGAAAGGGCTTCTAAGGAAAAAAATAGCACTGCTCATGTAAGCCAGTGCTTCTCAAGACCAGCTCCAGTATTATCTAATTTGAGGGAAGAATCCATAGTAGGGAGTGTTATTTCCATTCACCTCACTGAACTAAACAAACCAATCAGAAGCATTTGAGGAAAAATAATAAAAACATGTATTTCTTCAAAATTCTTAATTCATCTATGTTATAGAATTCCTTGTGAGGCTGCAAATCCCAGCAACGTTCCCACAGTCGGTGGTTAAATGAAGGGGGGAGGAGAGGCAGCAAACCTTCCATACCCCTACAGAGCTGTAAGTTTTAGGAGTTTTCCCTGAATTTTTGCTTCTTTGGAAACAAGATGGTTGTTTCTCAAACTCGTGCCTAGCAGGGACCGTGCAACAACCCAGCGAACGGGCTTCCATCTGGGAAGGACAGCATTTCCCAAGCCCAGTGGAAAAACAAACACTCGGGTGAGCTGCACAGAGGCTCCGGGGCTGAGGCGATTCCCGGCCGCAGCCCAGTTGAGGTTTGAGGCGGTTTTCCCCCAAACCTCGCCCCGCTCCCATGGCTCAGCCTCCCCGCACGCGCTTCGCCCTATTCCCAGGCTGGGGGATGGGTGGGAACCGGGCTCTGCCAAGCCCCGCTCCATCCGAGAAGACTTTCTCTCCCGACTACAGCGTCCTTCCCGAGACGGGAGCCTTCCCCTTCCCACCTCCACGGCCGGGCAGCCGCTTCCCTTCCCTCTGGAGAAAACCAGCACGCCGTGCAAGCCTTGTGCAGCGCCTGTCCCTTCCCCCAGGCGAGCACGGGCATACAAAGGAAGCCTCGCTCCATTGTCCACCTACAGCACCTACACACCCAGCCTCGGACCCGGCTCCCCGCTCACCCCCTCGCCCCTTTTCCAGCCACAAATATTCCAGTGGTTACATCCCACTAGCATTCGGAGGCGGCGTGTCATTCCCTCCCCCTGCTTTAGTACCTGCAGCCAAAGGGCTGAACCGTGTTTTAACTGTTTACTGCCGTGAGATCAGCCTCATCCAAACACACAAATCCAGGGCAAAAATCACTTTGGAAAAAAAGGGGGGCAAATGCCTGGCTACAAAGCTCCTGCCCAAACCTCCGATCGCAATTTGCCCAGGCAAAAACAACCAAAAAAAGGTAATTACTTCAGCGCCTGCCATTTTTCCCATCCATCTCCAAGCAACAGCACCATGGCAACTTTTTCCCTCCTTTAATACATCTTATAAAAGGAGGAGGACTGGACAAAATAAAACCGAGGAATGTCAGATTTTCACTGTGGAGCACCTATTCCCTCAGCTAGTTATTGCTGGAATTAACCAAATAACCCTAGAGTGAGGTTTTCCCCCCAAAACCTGGCTTTGTAAACAGCACTGGGTCACATAACCTGGACTTGAGGGACATGACAAACCACCCTGAATATACATCCACCATCCCGCGCCTTCACCAAGCAGCAAATTCTTGGCTCAGGGGGATAATAAAGGTAAAAAAAGGTGAAGCTTGATTAAAACAGGGCAATTTCAGAGCGATGAGGATGCAGAGATGGGGTTTGGCTGCTGCAGCAGCTGAGGCCAGGAGGATGGAGGGGGATGTGAGACCCCCAGTCCTTCCACAACAGACGACCAGAAACCAGGGAAGAAGCGCTGGGACCTTCCCTTCTCCCCCTCGGTGTCACCGCATCTATTTTTCCCATGGTGACTCATTATTAAGGACGCTCCGTCATTTTTCCAGCACAGGAAGATTAAAGGAAGCTTCGAAATCCATTTTTTTCTGCTGCTGGTGGGATTAAAGTAAAGCGCCTGTAGGGGCCATGAGCTGAGCAGGGTTCGTTGCTCTCTTTTTCTTCCTAAAAACCAGCTTCCAGCGCGGGGTGCATCAACTTGAGAGCATTTCCACAGGAAAAAGGTGTTGCTGAGGCGGCGGGGGAGAAGCCTCTTCCTCCTCCTCCTCCTCGCAGGGAAAGACGGAGGGAGGAGGAAAAAAAACCCAACCATGCAAACAGATACTACTTCCTTATGAGCAGGGTTAACCCATGCAATAAAAAAAAAAAAAAAAAAAAAGGAAAAAAACAACACAGCACAATATAGAGTCCAGAGTGCCTCCCGCGTGCAGGATCCCGTGTTTTCTCCGTGGGTTTGCGTGATATTTTTTTTCCCCCAGAGTCACGTTTTCGCAGCTGCAGGCGCTTCGGTTCCCACAGCTCCCTGCACCTCGGGGGGACACGCAGCATCCTCCACGGCTCCAGGTGGGAGGGAAACGCAGTGAAATGGGCAAAAATAAATAGAAAAAAGTCCGAGCGCTGAATAATTTTAAAAACAAACACAAAAAAAAAGAAGGAATGGAATGGAAAACAAGTCCGCCAGGCTCAGCGCTGCCTCCCGATATCCTCGGCATGGGATCCGCTCCGTGACGACCGCCGAGCCCCACTCGCTGCTGCTCCGTCGTTTCGGGTCAATTTTTAGCCATTTTTGTATTTCCCCGCTCCGGCCGCGCCGCCGATCCCGCCATGGCGCGGGTTATTTACAGCGCTGTTTTCCTCCTCCTCTCCACGGGAACCGCCGTCTCCGCGCACTCCTCCCCCCCTTTCCCACGTTTTTCCCCCCGTTTTTCCCCACACCGCGGGTCGGGCCCCGTTCGCCGCTCCCCACTCACCGCTTGAAGTGCTCGATGATCTTCTCCTCGCGCACGTTCTCCGGCAGGTTGCCCACCCAGAGGTGCCTGGTTTCCCGGACCATGCTGCGCGGCGCGGGG
>QUSF01000139.1:150214-251345 GCA_003676055.1 Chloebia gouldiae
GGGAGACTCAGACACACAATGGGGGGGTTGTAAGACAACGGGGGGCTCTGAGAGTCTTATTGGGGGCCTGTGAGGCTCGTTACAGGGCCTTTGAAAATTGTAATGGGGCTGTGAGAGTTGTGATAGGGGGCTGTGAGAGATGTAACAGGCTCTGCAAGAATTGTATTGAGGGGCTGTGAGAAATGTAGGGAGCTCTGCAAGTTGTGATGGGGCTGTGAGGAAGGGCTGGGAGACTCACCATGCTGGGCTGCTGGAGTTGCAACAGGGAGCTGTGAGAGACAGAATGGGTTGCACTGCAAGGGCAAGGTCCTGCTGGCATAGCTTAAAGGGGCTTCACCCAGAGAGGGGGCCCTGCTGGCCCCCAAACCTACAGCACCCCCAAATCCCATAAGGATTCCAAAATCCTGGGGCATAAGCTACCTTCATCCCTAGGTGAGCACACATCCAGCCGTGGCCACCAGGCAGAAAAGTAAAAAGTTAATTGAGGATATGGCAGGGAGGGCCCTGTGCTGCCCTGGCTCTGGTGTCTGTAATGGCTCCAAAGGCCAGAGCAGCAGGAACCGTGAGTGAAGCTGCAGGGGGATCCCCAAACCCCCCTTGGCTGCTCCACATGCTCCCCTCCGCTGACACAGGGAGATGTGTCACCCTGAGACACTCCCTCCACCGAAGCAGGGTGGCTGTGTTGTTCTGAGGCACTTCCTCCAACAGAATGCAGACCAGGCTGCCCTGAAAACCACACAGGAGAAACTCCCACTGTGGGAAGGAGTCACCTCCCGCTCCCCCACAGAGGCTGGCACAGCTCCTTAATTAACCTGGGTGAAGAAATTGCCCAGTGCCAAGATCACTCGTCTCTAGTTGCCTGACATGTCACACCCCAGCTCTGCAACGTAGAACTAAACATTTTTTAACCCACAAGATCTTTTCCACTGAAGCATGCCACTGCAGTGATAAAACACCTATTTCTATGTCCCAAAAGGAAAATGCCCAACCAGTTTGCACTGTGAGACTCCAAGCAGTTTGAGGTCAGTGTTGGTGTGTTGAGTGTTGGTGTTTAAAGCCTTCACTGCTTTCACCACAGAGCAAACCCATATTTCAGTATTTTCCATGGCCAAAGTCTCCTGATGATGTTTTGGTATTGATCAAACCCATGTGTTATTTGTCAGAGCTGCCTTTTGCCACCCAGTCCAGCCGGACACCGTAACCTTCTGGCAACAAGTCCACCTCACTACTGGTCAAAGTCGCCCAGCTGTAGTGCCTTAACAAACATGCAAATCTCCTGATTTAATCAGATCTCTGACGCAGGTGGACTCGATCCATGGTGGCCCCGAGCCTTATCCCTGACTCCAGTGGCTGCAAGCCCATCCTTTGGCAGCCCCATGCCTCAGTTTCCCCAGTGATGATGGGCTCTGCCAAACTGGGATCTACTGATTAATTAAAAACCCCAACAACTCCTTGCACGCAAACCATCTATTATTCAAAACGTGTGATGGAGCCACGTGCGCAAAGAAAATGCACTGCCAACACGCTCCACCGGCACTTCCAGTGTGGAACTGGGCTCAGCTTTCCATTTTACCTGGTGGGAAGCCCAAGGAGCAGTTTGTACATGTCTCTACCTTTAACGGGCTCTCCATTTCGGAGAGGAAAAACCCAAACCAAAACCGCCAAAAAATCAAACAACTTTTCCATGACAAATTCTCCCTCTGATGGAGTGTATTTGCTGCAACTGCAATCCCAACTGTGTTTTCTCCTGCTGGAGTGGCATCTCCAAGGGACACAAGGAAAGCACACCAGCTCCCAGGTCCTTCCAGGGAATCTCACACAGAGTCACTGCTGTCACCTGGCCATCTCACGGGACATGCAGGGGCTGGGAGCTGTCACAAACAAAGCCATCGACTCTGTTGACAGGAGAGGGTTCAGACGAGTGCCAGGAGGGTTCCATTTACACAACAGCCAGCTGGAAGAGGAGCACAAAGCTCAGCTGGTGACGCAAAACAAAGCTCTGGACCATGGTGATACTCTTCAAATGCTTTGCAGGGAAGCTGTTCCTAGTTGCAACTGCACCAGCGATGCTGCTGTAACCAGATCCCCCAGCTCAGCTGAAGATTTTAAAGAACACAGACCCAGGCTGGAGAGCAAAGCAGGTATAACCCTCCCCTCAGCAGGCCAGAGGGGCTGTGACAGAGGACCAACACCATCCTTGTGTCTGCAGAACAGACACACATTTGTGCCAGCCCAGTGTCCTGCCATGAGCATCCAGGGGCAAGACACAGCTGCACTGCCCTGTGTGCTGCCCTTCCCGGGGGCCAAACAGCTGAGCACAAGGGGACTTGAGCTGTTCTCCATGACCCGATGGCCCTCGGCCTTTGGGATACACACTGCAAGGAACAATTTAAATTACTCCTGGGAGGGTGTAGCTGATAGCCCAGCTATCTCTGGACAACTCAGCCAGCCCCACAGTTAAAACATTTGGATGTTTCTTATCAGTGCTTGGAGAGGATTAAAGTGCCAGGCCATTTATTAGTGAGGGAGCAGGTTATAAACCCATCTCAGCTTGAACACCACGTTCATGTCAGGAAAAGCAAGGCAAGAACAGGACAGATCAAAAGAGAGCCATTAAAGGCGTGAGAAAATGAGGCTGCCATATAAGGAGCTAATAAAGTTAGCAGCTCTCCAGTTCGAAGGGAAAAGAAAGGGCAGAAAAAGTGGAAAACATCCTTGGGGTCCACACAGCAGCCTCTCTTTGAGGAGGAAAAACCAATAAATAGAAGGGGGCAGACACAATGCTTCAAAAAACAGGTTTATCCTTTTTGAACACAGTGCCTTTCCCGAGCGGCAGAGCTGCCACACATCGCTGAGACTGCTCATCGAACGTTTCAAAAAGCAAAGATTAGATACTGAACAAGGACAGCAACCAGCACTCTGTTGGTTCAGACCATAACTTCCTACCCTCAGGTCTGGCTCAGCAACATCTCTGTGTGATGTGCTGGGAAAGGGGGACATTACACCTCTCCCTGGCTACATCAGCCGGGATTCATGGGGATCTGAGCAGGAACACAAGGGTTCTCCCCACCACCAGGGCACAGCCAGTTCCTTCGCTTTTTGTAAAAAAAGCAGGATGTTTCCCAGCAAAGAGCCCCAGGAAACATTCAGAGTGTTCCTTTGTTTCAGCCAGCCAGCTTCAGCCACCATCTTGTCAGGATAAAATGTATTTACGTGTCTTCCTCGCTCATTGATAGTATTTATGAAAAGAACACTATGACAACTGAATATCAAATTCCCAGCTAGGCTTTTATCTCCTTTTTAAGCCATCTTGAATTATTGGCCTAATTTTATATCTTACCCATTCTGCTTTATGCTCGTTTTCTCCAAGAAAGAATTGGTGCTGTTTGATATTTAGACCCATTTGTTGCCAAGACAGAGACTATCAGCTTAGGGGCTGAAAACACTTGGAGCACAGAGCTGAGTTCTGGAGCCTTAACCAACACAAAGCACAGGAATTATATTAATAAAGCTCTTGATTTCAGTTCTTTTTGAGGGTTAGTGCTCCAAATCTTCCTGAAGAGTTGACTCTGTGCAGAAAACTCCCTTCACACTTTTGAAATGCAATATTTAGTAATTTGTTTTCTGATGCTCTTCCCTGTGGTGTTCTTATCCACAGTGCTAGGGACAGGAACTGCCATGAAATGCCACCACTTTAGCCAGTGGCTTAGCACCAGTCACATCCCACAGCCCAGTACACAGGGGCCCCTGGACCTCAGTTGACATTGAACCCATTGTTATCTCTAAATAAAAGCACATTTCTGTTTTTAGAATTCTTTCTACAAAGAACCAGAGGTTTATTCAGCAGCAGAACCCAGTGTGATGGTTAAGCCACACAACCAAAACCTACATGCCAACAAAGGACTACAAAAGAGTTTACTCTTATGGTGTGATAGACATATTAGAAGTAACACTTTTTCTTTAGCCTGTTGTTGGGAAACAATCACAGGAATATCACAGTGCCAGCTTCTGCCCTGCTTCCCCTTGCCCCCAAACTCCTGTGTTCCAGAGAGCTGTGTCTCCTCACCTCACAAAGGTTCTCCCCAAACACAGGGCTTTCATCACTAGACAGGACTATGGCCTTCCAGGCTACAAAATATTACATTTTAAGGGAAAACCAAAGAAACCAAACATAAAGACAGTTCCATGTGACTTGATACCCAAAGAGGACAACTGCAAAGGATATAAATCCCTTAGGACTGGTTACACTGGTTACATCACCGAATCCTATACTTTGCCAATTTTAACACCTAATTGTTGCATTAACTCTACATCCAGATGTGATTTTTACCTGTGTGCAATGCCCAGGAGGAAAAAAAATCTCAGAAATTACACTGGAAATGTTACAGGACAAGGCTTTAGCACAAGCCCCCCAGTCTAAAACTGCAAGCTACAGGCTGCTCTTCCCACATTCCTCATTGGATTGAGCAGCATACCCAGCACAAAATAAACACCAAGCCACCACCATCTGAGCTTTAGTTTCATCAAACACCATTTTGATACCACAGCAACGTGAGGGTGTTTAAATGAAGTGACCCCATGTCTGTGGAGTTACTGCTCCTTCACTCCAGAGAAAGCACAAAGAGAAATATTTGTGCATCAACACCTGCTGCGCTCTAAGCCTCTCCTCCAACACTGCATTGGAGAAGTTCCTCGTCTGCCTTTGGCTTTTATTTTCAACTCTGCAAATCTCACAGTGCAGCTTTTAACTCCTTGAGGCTAAGAGCAAAGCTTAAAAGACCATGATTTTCTCCTGAACAGAGGAGTAGAGGTTTTTATCGCTTTTTGGCACTGGAAATTCAGGTTTTGTTTAGCTTGGAAATATCATGGATGTAGCTTGAGTAACTCTTCAGGGGTAAAAGTTCAGCACTCACAAGGCAATTCTCAGTCGTTTATCCTAAACTGCCAAAGGAAAGTAATTTAGAGTCCCACAGGGTGTGCCAGCCTGAAAAATGTGGAATCATCCCAACAGACAGCTTCTTGCTCCTCCAAACTTCCCTGGCAGCAGAGGCCTATGAAGAGTACATGGTGTATCTCCAAACCAACACAGCCCTAATGAGGGAATAAAATCCAAATCCCTGCCCACCCTGGCTTATTCCAAACAAGGCTTTAGGCACATTGTTCACACATCTACCACAGGGAGCAGGGTATGAAATCTGACCTGGCCACCTCATCCCCACCCTGCGCTTAATTTTGGCCAAAAAGAAGGATAAAGCTGTAGCTATGCTAGAAATCCCTGCAGCAACCAGTCAGTGAAATAATTTCTCCTAAGGGGCTTCTCCAGGGTCAGGTCAGACAGCGGCATCCATGGAATCCTGATGCAATATCCTCATTAAGAGTGGCTAACGACCCCCAGCACTCCCTGTGCACTAATGACTGCGGGAAGCTGCGCCTCCAAGCCATGTGTGACCTGGCAGAGACCAGCACCAGGTCTCTGGTTATTACCTTTGCAACACAACAGAAGAAATGACACCCAGTGAGGAAGCGTTTCCCTTCTTCCCCATGAGCAGAACTCTGAGAAATGGAGTAATAAACCAGCTGCATCTCACAGGACCAAGTTCACAGGGAAAAAAAAATGTAATTCAAGGGAACCCTGATCTTCATCAATACCATTTAAGATGTTCAACACTCCCTCCGACCTCCATTGCTTTTGCCTGAGCAAAATTAGGAGGAAGAGACTATCCCACGTAGGTCTGTGGGCTTGGAGGGAAAGGGGCCCCACAGTTTTGCTCCCTGGAGGCACCCGCTCTCCCCACCCCTTTTGTGTGTATTTTTTTTAACGTGCCACACATCAGCACAATGCTGACAAGGGCTTTGTATGTTTTCTGCCTATGCAGCAGTTCAAGACACACAACTCTGGATTTTTTGAAAGGCAAAGGGGGAGGGAACTGCCCTTTCTGTACTGTTTAATTGCACCGCTTGCTCTTCTGCATGACCACAGGGAAGGGAAAAAGCACCAAGGTTTAAAAACAGAACCACTTTTAGTAGCCAAAAGGGTCAAACTCAGTCTTCTCAAAAGATACAGTGGAGATCAGAATAAAATCTACCAGAGACAAGAAAAAAATTATAATTCACCAGGGTTTCTTCTGGATGTCACCCCAGAAAACAGCTCATCCATCCTCACTTGCTGCTGTTACAGTCTCCACATTTGCATACCTGCCAATGCATATTCCAGCACTGAAAAAAAAAGGAGGGAAAGGTCTGGAAAGATGGACTGTCGGATTTTCCACTTGCCAGGAGCAGCTCAACGAAGCCTGGGTGGCTGGGCTCCAAGGAGCAGCGAGCAGAGCACGTTACCAGCCTCCTGGAGTTCCCATCTCACACGCACATGCCTGATTCGGACAGCGCTGGCAAATAGCTTCCTTCAAAAATAAGGATGACTAATCCACAGCAGCGCCGCTTTATTTATTTATTTTAAAGGCCACAAGGCAGAGCTTTTTCCAGAAGCATCAGCCTTTGTGAACCAGCAAGCAGTGGGAAGGGGAAGCCCTGGGACCCACTGATGCTCTGCAGACAGAAGTAACCACAGGAACACTGTGGGTTTGTGTGGCTTGTGTATGACACATGCAGACATGGCTGGAGCCTTGTCCCTCATGCTTCTGGCAAGGCCAGATCCCATTGCCTGGGTGACTCCTGGATCCCTGCGTGCT
The DNA here is from genome assembly GCA_003676055.1 of Chloebia gouldiae. Classification (NCBI taxonomy): domain Eukaryota; kingdom Metazoa; phylum Chordata; class Aves; order Passeriformes; family Passeridae; genus Chloebia; species Chloebia gouldiae. The sequence goes on from QUSF01000139.1 coordinate 156,904, forward strand.
TTGTAGGGATCTGCTGTGGAGAGGGGTTGCATAAACAATACATTGTTTCCCTCGGAAAAAAACAAACAACCAAAACCAGAGAACAAAAGGTATGAAACAGCTTTAACCCGTAACTGCAGCATCTCCCGGGGTGAGGGGATGTGCTGGAAAAAAACAGGGTGCAGGGATCTGGGATCAAAGCAAAACACCTGAATTGCTCGGTGGGTCCAGTCCCCCAGCAAGGTCACTCTGGTTCGCAGGGACACACATTAGTGCTCCAGTGCAAGGCTGCGCTGGAACCCAGTGGAGGCAGCGCTGCAGGAGGTCACTTAGGGACTGCACAAAGGGAATGGATTAAAAAAAAAAAAATCCATAAGCAGATGTTTACTGACATGCAGCAAATCCAAAGTTCGGCTCTGGAAAGCTGCGTGGCTGGAGGGAGAACAGCCCAGTTCCCAGGACGCAGCAAATACTCTGCATATACAGATTTAGGTTACAGCTTTTAGCCAGCCCTATACCCGCCACCCCACCCACCACCCCCCACCAAAAAACCTCCAAACCAAACCAAGTTTGTCATCTTTTTAAGCACTCAGAAATTGAGGTTTGCCACCGAGGTGATTTTGGGTGGTGGCACCATTAAATACTTACCCACCTCACAGCCAAGGGCTGCACAATCTGAAATTTGTGAGTGTTTGCAAATGGTTTGGAAAGCTTTCCAAGGAAGGTGCTGTAGGATTGTAAATCCTTCCCGTTATTAATAAAAGGGAGCTATTGTTCCAGCTCTAATCAAGCCTTGTCTCCAGCTGGGCAATTTTAAAATGCAATTCAAAACACACACAGGAAAAAAATAAAAGATCATGAGGAAGCTTCAGGGAAAAAAAAAAATCAAAACCAAACCAAAACAGTGAAGGAGAAATGAGAGGAGGGAATGAAAATAAAAAAAATAATACTCCTGCTACTTAAAATTAATTCCGAGCAGGAGCATGCTGGGGCGGGGGGGGAATCCCCTCTCCCACCGCCTGGGAAAGGTCACTTATGCCATCGGTGCCACGGCCACGCCGGAGCAGAGCTGCGGCGCTGCCAGCCCTGCCTCATCCATCTCCATCAGCGACAGCTCAGCTTTCCATTTATTTAGAGGGGAAAAAAACCACCAAAACCCAAAAACCAACCCAAAAAAAAACCACCCTCCAAGTTGCAAACACCTCCCAGCGCTCTGTTTTCAAGGCTGGGGGAACGGAGCAAAGGGGAGCGGCTTGGAATGAGGCTCCCAGCCAGGGAGAGGTGGCGCATCCTCCTCCTCCTCCTGCCCGGCGCTGCGGCAAAGGCGCCGCAGTGGGGGCTCCCCGCCCCCGTGGAAACTTCTGGAACAAGCAGCCAAGCTGGAGAGAGGAAACCTTTATACCCGCAGAGGGGAAAGGAAAAAAAAACCAAACCCATATAATAGAAGGGAGAGGACTGCACAGGGCCGGGGAAAAATAAGAGATCTCTGTAAAAGTGAAGCCCCCGAGCGGCTCCGGCAGCCCCGGCTCGGGGGGTGGTGCAGCCGCCTCGGCTCGAAACAAAACGCCCCAACAAAGCGTATTAAAAAAAAAAAAAAAAAAAAAAAAAGAGAGAGAGAGAAAGGAAAAAAAATGGTGGTGTTTGTAGCGCGAGATGGTGGGATAAAGGAGCTGATCCCTCCTCCTGGATCTACAGCAAAGCCGGCCATTGCAGTTCCATTTATCCTTTTTTTTGTGCAATGAATTGTCTGATCCGGACTATTCGGTTGCAGTTGCAGCTTCACTTACTGCGGTTTGGTTCTGTCGTGCTTTTTTCCTTTTTGTTTCTTTTTCATTGTTTGTTTTGGTTTTGGTTTTTTTTTCTGGGTGTATTTTTTTTCTCTTTTTCATTAAAAAAATAATCCTTCCCAAATCTCCCAAGGAAAATCTACATCTCTATGGAACAAATAAAACATGCAGGCACAAACTTCCATCATGGACTGTAAAAAAAGAAATGGGTTGTTTTTTGTCATTTTTTTCTTATTTTATTTTTGATGGCATTTTTTTCTCCTGCTTTTAGGACACATTGTGGTAGGAAACCAATGGAGGAAAACAAAGGTAATAAATATATATATATATAAAATCAAAGATATATATGGGCCAAAGTTATAGTGATTATATATAATTAAATTATAGTTTTTAGTTATGTGGGCTTATTTTATATTTTAAGTAGTCCCTAGGAAAAGGTAATTTATATAAAAATATGAAATATATAGCAGTATTTATATTTATTAAATACATACAAGTATTTCTGTATCCATGGAAGTAAAAGAGCATCAGTATGGGCCTAAATCTGCAATTCTATGGGGAAAAAAAAGCAGTATTCTTGGTACGTAGCTTTTAAGAAATAACAGGCAACGTTATAGCCGGTAACAACACTGATGCAGGAAAAAAGGGTAAGGCAACATTAAGAATATTTAAAAACAACAAAACAAAACAAAAAAAAAGCATGGTACCTTGGCTACAGCCTCCAGCAACGAGTGGGTGGATGTTACGGGATTTGGGGTTTTTTAATGGTATTACCACGTCTGATCACACCAATATATGATTTTAATTAAGCGAATGGCGGGTGAGCTGTCGTGGGGAGCAGGCAAGCAGCGATCGCTTCTTCCCATACCACTCCGATGATAAATCAATCCTCGTGCGTTTGGGACTTTTTTTTTTTTTTGGTGTATTGGGTTTTTTTTTTCCTCTAAGCACTTTTGGGGATTTTCCATGCCGTGAGGAGACCGGGAGATGGCGGCTTCAACCCCTGCGAAGGAGAAAAGCGGTGGAAAACCAAAGAATTAGGCATCAACTACCCACCCTGGGGGTGCGTGTGGTGATGATGAAGGAAGGGGTGGGGGGCATGTGGAAAGTGCAATTCAGGGCCAAAACCCCTTAGCTGTGAGGGGAAAAAAAACCATATTAGGGGTATAAGTGGGGGAGCGGAGAGGGGAGCTGAGGTGAGAAGACCGGGGGCTCCGCCATGGCCGAATAAAAATGCGCATTTCTGGCCATTTTCACATCCTTTCGCAAAGGCGGCGAGGAGAAAAGGGCAGGAGGGAGGGGGTGTAAGAAGGAGGTCAGGTTTCACCCGCAGCGCTTTCGCCGCCCGCCCGGAGGGGATTCCCACAGGATTAGAGCCCCTCCGCTGTGCCCACGCCGCTCCTCGGCCGTCCTTCCCCCTGCTCTCTGCCCGCCGCCATTTTGTCGCCTCAGAGCCGCTCCCGCGGCCCCGCCATTTTGTGAAGCGAGCGCGGGGGGCAGCGCCTGAGGGGCCGTGAGGGGCAGCCCCGGCCGGCGCCGCCTTTTGTCCCCCCAAACCCACCTTTTGCTCCTCATTTAATCTTTTTTTCTTCGGGAGTTTCTCTTTTTCCTCCCGAAACACTCCCCGCCTAGAGCCCCATCGCCTCAGCAAAAAAGCAAACAAACAATAAAATAAAAAAATCCCCACCATACTCAGACGAAGCAATCCAATAAATGAGATTAAAGCATATTCTACAACTGGGCTGTGAGGAAAAGTTTAGCTGCACGGAGAATTAAGGGATATAATATTATATTACATATATTTATTCCCCATCCTTCTCCACTTTTTTTCCCCCAGTAATAAATCCCTGACATCAATAATCCACCTTGACAAAGGGGATAACCTCTTCAAAAAATATCCATGTTTTTATTTCAATAAAACACCTCACTCACACTGCTTTACTGGACATTCTATCAAAATAAAGATATAACTTAAACTACTTGAAGCCAAATCTGGGTGAAAACTGGTAATTTTCAGGAAATAGGGCTGCAGGATGCTATAGTCACTGATACGTGAAGGAAATCTGGGTATGAAATAGCAAAACCCTGTTCGCAGGTGTGTGCTGTGCATCTGTTTTCAGAAATAGGGTGGGTTGGGCTTTTTATCCTTTATTTTATAAAGAAGGCAGTATAGCACTCGCAGCTTAGTAACGCGCTTGCGCACTCGCCTCATCCCTTTCCCTTCATGCTATCAAAATCAATGTATTTTAAAACTACATTGTGGCAGCGGGTGGTTCAGTTTTGCCAGGAAAATTTGGGATAAATGAGAATATTAGCATACAGCCTTTTTTTTTTTTTTAATATATATCTCACCTGTGCTACATGACCTGGAGAAATCCACACTTGGGCTGTTCCTTGTATAATCCCTGCTGGTTTTTGCCTCTCCCAGAATCAGCAGAATCAGACTGCTTTTCATTTAAGAAATAAAATTTTTTTTTAGGCTGTGTCAAAGGAACATGCAGAAAATAGGTCTGAATGCTCTGTGGGGAAGAACAGTGCTGCAGGGAGCTGGCTGGGATGTGACTGCCATTAACCTGGGATCCAAACGAAAAAAAAAAATTTCCTGCAGTTCTTTCTATCTTATTTGAGAAAAACCATTGCCAGCACCCAACCTTGCTCCCAGCACCTTTTCCAGCCCCTTTATCGTCCCACTTTCCTTGCACCACACAACAAATCTTCCATTTTCTAAAGAAACCTGCAGAAAGGGTTGTTGGTTTGTTTTTTGTTGTTGTTGATGGTGGTGGTTTGGTGGGGTTTTTTTTGTGAATCAACATTTTAACCGCTGATGAAACCACTACTGCTGTGCCTGGCAGCTCCTTCTTCAATGTAAAACCTCTTTTTAAAAACCAGGCAGTCCTTTGAGTTGTAAAAAGATAACCTTTAGGCTTTTTTAATGGGACGTACGGTTGTATTCCTAGGAGCAAGTTGGCCTCGCAGCAGCGCAGCAGAGCGAAAGATCAGATGCCTTCGCTGGGAAAGCCCAAGGAAATTTTATCCGCGGGCCGCACCCAGCCTGAAGTGAGGAAATATTTGCATTTGCTGCTCCTTGGAAGGCAGCCAGGTCCTTCCCGCTCTCCTCAGCCTGCCAAGAGGGATTGCAAGAGCTGACGGGCGTATTGCAGCAGCCAAGGGAAGGGCTGGAGCCATCCGGAGCGCTGCCATCCTCTCTGCCCTTTGCCGCTGCCACAGGGACAAGAGGAGGGACTTGGAGCGGGGTTTACACCTGGGTGGTCTGGGGGGGGACTCCACAAAGCTGTGGAACCCAGCCCCTCAAAATGTTTTTCAAGGCAGGATGTGTGGTTGGTTTGTGTCTGCAGACCCGGGTGCTTGCAGAAGTGCTCGTGACGGGGTGAGGAGCCCAAGGACAGGCTGAGCCACTGCAGCCGATCTGGGTTTGCTCGGCAGCAGGACAGGATCCAGCTCCTGCGGCCCCAGCCCTGCAGGATCTCCTGCATGCGGCTCAGAATTCCTCGAGCTCCTCCCAAGGGAAAACACGGGGCTGTGCTTTTCAGGCAAAGCAATGCTCCCCAAGCCTCAGCTCATAGTGCCTCTCCCTTTATCCGGGAAGATGCCCTAAATCAGCCTTTTTGTCCTCTTACCTGGGTCCATGTATCCCTGTCCCTTGTCACCCTCCACGTCAAATCTGACCATGGCACATCCCTTCACCATGTTGCCAAATGCTCCAGTGGTGCCTTGCCTTTCTCCTTGCTTTCCAGGACCTTCTCCAAGGCTGCCTGCAAATAAAAGCATTTCCCTGCCTGTCTCCGGCCAAAAATTCTGCAGTCCCAGTGCCAACAGCCCATCCTGGAAGGCTCCAAGGGGGAAATACCCAACTCCTTCCCACCACTCCTCTGTGGAAGGGTAGTGCAATTTGCAATAACACATCCAAAACACCGCTCAGCATTGCACTTCCATCCTCCCCAAAAACCTTGAGTGGAAAAATATCCATATTACAAAATGCAAACAGCCCTTTGCCCTCTGGGCTTTCTTTTTCCTGCTCCCTTTGGCTGCTGCCACATCCTTTTACTTTTTTAGCATTATTTTGATGCCAGATTTTCCTCACAGTGCAAGAAGCTTTGGAAAGTGAGAGGTGACTCAGAGCACAGGAATTCCTTGGCATGGGACAAGAAGTTCCCACCCAACTGGACCCAAAGCCACCAACTTATGTGTCCGGGACAGACCACAGCTTATTTAGAAATACATGTAAAGCAAGTTATGATCTGATTGATGGCCCAGAGATGCTCATTAAAAAACACTGAGTAATCAGCTTTGTAGACAGGGAAGAGTCATCAGGAAATAGTTATTGATGTGATTAATTAACCATCATTAACCCCTTCACTCAAACAGAGCACATGCCAGAGATGTATGCAATCCAAGAACTGCTGGTCTGGTGGTTGTTTTCTTTGTTTGCAGCTCCCATTTTCCATCAGGAAATCATTAAACATCATCTCACATGCTCATGCTATTTTCTGCTCTTGATTTGTGGCTTTTTAAACACTTTCGGTTAAAAAGAAAGTTACTAAGTTTCTCCGCCTGGTTTGCAACGCCCTCGCAAACAAAACCGCTAAGCGCCGGCAACATCAGTTGCACAGATGTTGGGCACGCCGAGAAATGGTCCAATTTCTGCTGGTTTGAGGCCTGGACTGAGAGGAGATCAAAAAGCTTCCACTGGCAGAGCGATATAATCTTGGATAATATGCAGAAAGCGGGCTGTCCATCTTTCCCAGCGTCCCAGCCCTGCGGGATGCTTTTAGCTGGAGTTTTACTGCCCAATGGAGGAATCTGTGCTCCGGCTGCCCTCTGCCGGCTCCGGATAGATAGTCAGCAAAAAAAAAAATCCAAAACCACACCAAAACCCCTTTTATCAACACCACGAAACATCGCCAGATCCCATATCCACCCTAAAAACAACATTCGGCTCTCCCCAGGGTGACAGCAGCATCTGCCATATCGCTACACCCTAAAATCAACTGTTATGGACCAATTCTCGCCATGCCTAGAAAATCCAAAAATGGTTTTTTTCCCTTATTTTAAACTTGGATTTGATAGGTTTGGAATGCGGGGTGGATTAAAGAAATAAGAGTTTAAAAACTTGGGGTTTTATTTAACTGCGAGTAACTAATTCAGTGCCCACAGCTCTCCACATTTCAGTGGAGAAACATTTCAGTGAAATCCCAAGGAAGCTTGAGAAGAAAGAAACACCACCCAAGAAAACCAAACTGGCCTTTGGAAAAAGGAGTTAAAAAAAAGAAATAAGGAATAAAACCTCCACTTCTCATTGCTACTTATATTCATGATGAGTGCAGAGCTGTGCGGGGACATATCCACAGTTCTCCACCCCACCGGGTCAGGGGCCTGAGGACATTTTGGTGATGAAAACCCAGTTCTGCAGTAATTTGGGGGTGCAACAGGCACCCAGGGTTGGCCATGGGGTGCATCCCACTGGGGGCACGCCCTTTTTGGTGTTTGGCACTGGAAGAGCTTGATGAGCTGCAGGTCTCAGCAGGATGACTCGTTGCGCCAGTGGATGTGGCAGGACTTGCAGAGGAGGTGGTCATCCAGGGGGTAGCACCCATTCTCTGTCAGCTCCGGTGACAGGGGCATCCTACAGCTCTGGGGGCAGGCGGGGAAAAGGAAGCCACCTTTTAGAGGTCCCTGTGTGTGTTAAATCCTATTTTCCCTGCAAAACCCACCAGCACTCCAAAAAAGTGACAAACTACATCAAAAGCATGCAAAGCTGAAGTTCTCTAAACACATCACCACCACCCAATTTATTTATTTTGCCCCTCCCCATTACTCATAAGATAAACTGAGGGCTAAAAACCAGTCGTGGGTGTTGCCATCCCTGTGTCCATGCTCAGCTAAGGCTCAGTGCCACTGCCTTGGCTTTGGGGACCCCTCAGCCCCCAGGGCCATACCTCACAGCGGTAGCAGCTCTCGTGGAAGCTGCGTCCCAGGCACTCAATCTTGTAGGTGTCCTCGTCCTCGCGGGGGACAATGGGGCGCTCACAGGCGCTGCACACCACGGCGTATTTCCTGATGGGAGCCAACGGGAGCGGCGTGAGCCCTGCGGGCTTGAGGGGACGAGCTGAACCCAGCTCCCAGTGTGGGAAACACTCCCCCATGGCCAACCTGTAGTAGTCGGGCACGCAGTACACATCACCCTGTTTGTCCACAGCAAAGCTCTCAGTGCCCATGGCCTGGCCACAGGCAGCGCAGGAGAAACAGCTGGGGTGGTAGTCCTTGCCCAGGGCATGGACAATGTGCTCCGTGATCAGCCCCTGGCACTTGGCACATTTCTCCAGTGTGGCCTGGAATTTAGGGAACACATGCCATGAGACACCAGCCCATGCCCCAAGGGATGTTCTGAGTGTGCTGGTTTTCCCTGAAGAAGGATGGGTACCTGGAAGCAGGTGTCACACGTGGGGCACCCATCTCTCTGGAAGTAGCGCTGCCCAGCCAGGAGTCGGTGGCACGTCCGGCAGGTGAAGCAGTCAGGGTGGTATTGCTTCTGCATCGCCTCCACCGTCGGCTCCCGGGGTCCCAGCGCTTTGTGGCAGAAGGCACAGATGTCTGCAAGAAGCAGGGAGAGCGGTTGGGAGCTGCGTGCCTCCGTTTCCCTAAGTGGGGATGAGCCCATGCACAGCTGGTTCTCCTTGTACCTCTGGAGCTGTCCCTCCCCGGGTGCCCATTCGCATCCTGCCACTGCCGCTTGCCTGCTTGCTCCTGGGAAAATGTGGGCGGCTTCAATTCAGCAGGGAAGGTGGAAGGGGCCTGGCAAGTGGGGAAGGGCAAAGCCACGTTAGTGGGGAAGCTGAGGCACTGGGGGGGCTGCACTCTGTTATCCTCACCTGGAGGGTGGCGGGTGCTGCAAGGTCCAGTTGCTGCAGTGCCAGACCCAGCGGCTCCACAGACAAGGGCTGAGGCACTTCAGAGAGGGGCAGAACTGGTGGGGATGCAGGTACAGGGGCCACCAGGTGGGTTTCTGCAGCAACAGACAAATGTGGGGGATTTAGGGGATCAATAATGTCCAATAGCACCCCATCACAATAACGCCCTGTCACAATAACACCCCAACAAGCTTTGCAGCAGCGCTCGCTGACCTGCCCCAAAAGCAAACGCCATCGAAGCAGGAGGGGACAAACAGCACCGATAAGCACCCAGCAATGGAGAGCAAACACAGCCCGTCCCCAGGAGGCAGATCCACGCCGGGTTGCACGCAGGGATTTGAAGAATAACTCCCCAAAACATACCCCCACCACATGCCCTTCCGCATGCACATCCTTTAGCAAAGCATCTCTACAGCCTCCTCAGCCCCATCGCCATCCTTCCACATCGCTCGCAGACCCCATGGACACCCCTCACCTCTGTAGGGCAACGTGGGGGGTGACAGCAGGATCTGGGGGTGATGAGTGCCAGGGAACTCAGCATCACCTGGCTGCGGCTCCCGTTGGGTTTTCTCCTTGGTAGCCACATCCCTCCGTGGTGGCACGAGGGTGATGAAGATGGATGAAGCGATTCTCTTCTCTGCTTTCCCTGGCAACATTGCTGAAGCCATGGAAAGGCCAGATCGGGGGTTGATTCTAGGGAAAATAAGAAAGAAAGAGAGTAAAACTTGCAGGCGCACTGGCAGCTCCTGCAGCCGTGCTGCCCTTTGGCATCAACCCGCCTCCCTCCTCCCGGAAAGGGAGAAGGAACAAGCGTCCCATCCCACGTCACAGCAATAAATGGTCTTGTGCCTGGGAGGACACAGGGTACAGAGTCCTGGCAAGGCAGCAGCTGATATCTCCCATTTTCACACCTCTGTGGCCATATCCTATCTTTTCATAAGCATTTGAATCTCCTGTATTTCCTCTTACTGCTCTTACCCACCTGTGATTAAACTCCCCATGGGCAGCAGGAAGTACCCACCTTTCCTTTTATAAAACAGGGCAGCTATAGGATTTTGCTTTTGCAACCCCTTTTTTGAAATCTTTCTACATCCCCATTCCCTCCCTCCTTATCCCCAGTTTCTTGCCAATCACTTCCAGTTCTGCACATCCCCCCTTTTACTTTTCCAGGTGGGAAAACTGAGGTGTGGTGCTGTGAATCACCACATCTCCAACACTGACGACACATCCCCTGAGCAGCACAGGCAGGACGCACCCGACCCCTAGAAACCCTGCTCAGGAAGGAAAAGGGCTGTTTATCTGACTTCCCCAGGGGAAAAGCAGCTGGGGCGAAACTTCCCCTTCCCAAATGGAATGGATTGAGGGGGGAGGGGGGGAACCCTGAGGCTTTAGTCAGGGCGCTGTGTTGGTGAAGCAGAATTCATCCCTGAGGTGAACTGGCAGCTTGAAAGATACCTGTGTGATGAGTTCCCAGTCTCATGCGGCTCTGCTCCCCCAAAATCCCACTCAGCACATCCTTTGAGAGGCAGACAGACTCCCCGAGGTAGGTAAAAAGCTTTGCGATGTTCCTGCCGGTGACTTCAGCCTCTGACTCAAGGGATTAAAGAGGTAGGGATTAAAGAGGAAAAAGAACCCCGAGCACTTCACTCCCTCTTTCCCTCCCTCCCCGCCGGCTACCGGCGCTACCAGCCTTCGCCCAGCTCCTCACCCGCCGGGGCTACCGCTTTTCCTCCTCCCCAGCAGAACTGCGGAAAACTGAGGGGAAAAAGAAAAGAACAATCATAAAAAAAAAAAAAAGGAAAAAAAAAACTAACCTAAAAAAAATTCTCCGGGGTTAATGGGAACCATGTGCTCATCGCATTCCTCTTTGTGCCGGGGCTGACGGGATCCCGGCAGCCCCGTGGCGGCACCCCCCAGATGATCCCCCCACCCCGGGGCCACCGGGCTGGTCGAGGCTCGAGGGGTGCATTAATGGGGGTCCCCCCTCCCCATGTAGCTCCATCCAGGTTTGGGGCGGCCAAGGCCATACTGGAAAGAACCCCCCCCTGGTTTCCCTGAAGTCTCCTGGGATGGAAGTTCAGGTGGGATTGATGGGAATAGGGCCACTTATGGGGTATCCCCCACAACCCCAAAACTGGCATGGGACACAGCCTCTAGAGCCTCACCTCAACTCTGCCCCAGGGATGTCTCAGAGGGTGCTCCGAGGATGCCCAAGGAAAAAGGGATGGGGGTACATAATGCTTGGTGTCCCATCTTCCCCCACCCCAAGCAGTCCCACACTGTCCTCTTGTCCCTCACCTGGGGGGTGGCCTTGCAGCCCCCCGGCATCCCCTGTGTCCCACGGTGCAGCCCCACAGCTCCCTGTCCCCTATGGAGCGGTGGCCCCACCGTGTCCCCCTGCCTGGGAGCCCCCATCCCTTCCCTGGGAGAGTCCCCAGTCCCCTCCTTGGGGGTGGCTCTTGGTCCCCTTGTCTCACCCCAGGATGACTTTGGTCCTTATCCCATCACGTGCGGGGTCCCGTGTCCCATATGGGGGTGTCCCCTGTCCCCTCCTGGAGGGGTTCCAATCCCACATCTGGGGTGGTCCCTACCTGAGGGTCGTACCTTGCGGGCGAGGTTCTCTGCCCGGGGGGAGGGGTGTCGCCTGCCCGGAGGTGGCCCTGCAGCCTCTCGGGGGGTGACCCTGTCCCCGTCCGTGTCCCCTACCTGGGGAGCCGCTGCTGGTCCCTCCGTGCGCTCTGCGGGCGCGGCGGGGCAGCGGGAAGGCAGAGCCGCCCGGCATCACCGCCCCTTCCTCCCTCCTCCTCCTCCTCTTCCACCTCTCTTCCTCCTCCCCCCTGCCTGCCCCACAGCCCCGGGCGGAGGAAGAGTGGGGCACGTGTCCTTAGGGTGCCCCATGCACCCTTCGGCTGCCCCACGCTCCCCAAAGTGCTCCCTGAGGGCCCCATCTACCCCAGGGCGACCCATGGCCCCGTGGGTGCCCCATCTGCTCTGGGATTACCCCCTCCCAGGTTTTCCCATGGACCTTCTGAGAGCTCCACACACCCTCAGGGCACCCAACCCCAAGGAGTGCCCTGTGAGCCCCCCATACACCCCCGGGGTGCCTGTGTACCCCAGTACAGCCGTAATATCTCCATATACCCCCAGGATAACCCCTATCCTCCAATACAGCCCCAGTTACCCCCATATGGCTTCATCCCCAAAATGCCCCGTATTTCTTCTATGTGCCCCCCTAGAGCCCCAGCATGCCCCATTAACCCCTATAGAGCCCCCGGTGCCTCAAACGGCCCCAGACCCCCTCCTGCTCCCCCCTGCATTGGGAGTCCATGCCCAGGCAGCCAGTACCCCCCCTTCCCCACACTGCACCCCACCTTCACAGGGCCTGTTGTCCCCTGGTACAGGACAGCAAGGTGCAGCCAGGGGGAAACTGAGGCACAGGGGCACCTCCCAGCCAGAGGGTCACCCCACTCAGTGCCTCAAGTTTCCCTTCCCAAGGAGGAATTCTACCCACCTCCCTCAAAAATCTGCACTGCCACCCAAGTGCCTTTCCAGCCCAATGGGACCCCAGTTTGCTCTGCCCATGGATTTTGCTGGGAAAAAAACACTTTATTTTCTGAGATTTATAATCCCCTGGAGGCCCCTGACAGTGTGGCCCAGCTGCCAGCAAGGATGGGACATCCATCAGCATCCTACAATCCCACTGGGACCAGAGAACAAACCCCAGCAGTGCTGCAACCTCATGGAATCCCCCCAAAAAACAGGGGCAACATGAGCCTTCCCCCCTGACCTCCTCCATCCCATGGGATGGGGTTGAACTCCTTCTAGGAGCCCTTTTTTCCTTATTCCCCATGGGGGATCTGTGATGGGGGATTCTGGGGTGCCCAGCGAAGCCACCCTGAGTTTCCGCTGTCCGGTTCCCCCCTGCGGCTCATCGGGACGTCTCCTCCGATCCGGATCCCGACAGACTATCCACGCGAGGCTGCTGGGCAAAATCCTGGGTGGGATGGAAGAGAGAAGCCGAAAGGCCTCTCACCGTGGCCCCGGGGCTGCTGCCAGCCCTCACCCCGCGTGGCAGGGAGGTGTCCCCCCTCTCACCTGCCTCCAGCAGGACTCCAGCAGGACCCCGGAGCGGAGCAGGCACCAGAGCTCTCCCAGCAGAGACACGAAGACGTGCAGGATGTCGGTCCATCGGCCCACGGTGAGGAGGAGGATGAAGAGGCCGCCCATCCGCACCACCACGGTCCGGAACGCCGGCCCCCTGCCCGTGCTCTGCCGGGACTCCTCTGCGAGGACACGGCATTGGGGAGCCACCGCGGGCACGCTGGGACCTCCGCAGCCCCACAACGGGGACACCAAGCATGGGGTGGCTTCATGTATAGCCCCTATACACCCCCAGGACAGCCCTTGTACCCCTTATACAGCCCCAGGGTGCCCCAGGCACCCCCAGCACTTCCCATGTACCTCTGTACCCCCCAGCACCCTCTATGTACACCTGGGATATATATACACACACCCCCTACAGACCCCCAGATTGCCCCATATACCCCTATACAGCCCCAGAATGTGCCATATACCCCCTTACAGACCCCCAGGATGCCCCATATACCCCTATACACCCCCAGAATGTACCATATACTTCCTTACAGACCCCCAGGATGCCCCATATATCCCTATACACCCCCAGCACATACTATATATTCCACCTATACAGCCTAAGGACATCCTGCATACCCCCAGTACACCCCATATACTCTGCACACGTCTCCAGGCGCCCCAGTCTGCCCCTATACAGCCCCATGTGGCCTCCAATGGCCGCACACATCCCGAGTACATCCCACATACCCCCCCACCGCACCCCCAGCACACCCCACACACCCCTCGGAGCCCCCCCGTACCCTGCATGTAGACGACCAGCAGGGTGTAGCAGATGGTCAGCGGGGTCCAGAAGCGCACGGCCTCGCCCGTGGAGAGGAAGTCGCGGTTGATGAGCTCCACGGCCGCCAGGTCGGCCACGGCGAAGGTGAGGGCCAGGGCGTTGCGCAGCAGGCGCGGGATGCCGTGCCCCGCGGCCAGCAGCAGGATGCAGACGCCGCAGTAGCGCTGCCGGCTGTGCAGCTCGTACAGGGCGCAGACGTGCCGGGCCAGGCGCCGGGCGTGCAGCGCCAGCAGCCCCGCCAGCCCCGCCGCCAGCGCCAGGTTCCAGCTGCGGTGCGGAGCCCCCTCCAGCAGGAAGCTGAGGCCGCAGGACACCCCGCAGCCCAGCGAGTACTGGCACAGCAGGTAGAGCTGGCTGCTGTGGGCGCCCTGCAAAGCAGAGGGGGGAATCGGTGGAATCCAACCTCACCATGGAATCCGTGAGGGTGGAAAAGATCTCCAAGATCAATGAGCCCAGCCGTTCCCCCAGCATTGCCGTGTGCACCTCTACTCATGTCCCCAAGTGCCTCATCCTTGTTGAACCCTTCCTGGGACAATGACTCCAGCACTGCCCTAGGTAGACTGTGCCAGTGCCTGAGCCCCCTTCCTATGAAGGATTTTACCCAATATCCAATCTAAATCTCCCTTGGCTCAGCCTGAGGCCGTTCCCTCTCCTCCTGTCCCTGTTCCCTGGGAGCAGAGCCTGACCCCCCCCTGGCTGTCCCCTCCTGTCAGGAGTTGTGCAAAGCCAGAAGATCCCCCCTGAGCATCCTTTTCTCCAGGCTGAGCCCCTTTCCCAGCTCCCTCAAGCTCTCCAGCCACTTCCCAGCTGTTTCCACCTCTGGACACACCCCAGCACTTCAATGTCTTCCCACAGAGGTCCCAAAACTGGAGGTGTCCCACCAGTGCCAGCACAGGGGACAAGCACTGCCCTGGGACTGTGCCCACACCAAGACCAGCCAGGGGCCATCAGCCTCTTGCCCACGTGGGGACACCTGGCTGAGATGCAGAGGGACACGTGGCCCCCTCCACCCACAGCCCCTCCGTCCCCCGTGGGTGCTGAACAAAACCCCAGTTTCCCAGCTCCATCCACACTGTACCCCACCGTGCCTCAGTTTCCCCCATGCCATCTCACCTTGCCGAGGGAGAGGATGGTGGAGACAGCGCGCAGGGAGAACTCCAGCACCACCAGCGCGGCCACGCGGGAGCCCACCAGGGCCAGGACAGGGGTCAGCACCAGCACATGCAGCGGCTCCAGCAGCGGCCGCCGTGCCGCGATCGCCTCCTTCTCCGCCTGCCTCTCGGGGTTGCTGGGGACAGCAGGGGGGAATGCTGAGCCGGGGGATGTCACCCGAAATGGGGTGACAGACCTTAGTGACATCCCCCTCTGTGCTTTGCAGCAGAGGCTGCAGCCCCTGCCCTGCACCCCTCGGTGCCAAGAGCCACGCCCAACAACAGATCCCAAAATCAGATCCCCAAAACCAACATGCCCCCAGGGGACAAAGTGCTTGGCGCTTACTTCGCACACTGGATGTAGAGATAAACCTTCAGGAGGCTGCAGAGCACCGAGACGGCGCAGGCACCCACCAGCCCTGTGGGGAAAGGCAGCAGCGGGTCACTGGTGTCCCCTGGGCTGTCCCCAGGCCACCCTCGGGGATCTCACCTTGCAGCAGTGCGTCCAGCAGTGCCCAGCCCCACGCCAGCCCGGGAAACGCCGGGAGCCAGGACCCCAGGGAAAACATTTTCGCTGGAGAGGAGCCACAGTATAGCCAGGCCCCGGCTCCAAGGTCCGAGGGGTGGAGGCGGGGAGTGGCCCCCGCCTAGTAAATCATTATTAGTGCAAGCCAGGACAGCTGGAGCCCCGGCCAAATAAGATGAGCTCCAGCTGCCCCGTGGAGGTGAAAATTAGGAGAAGAGGGATGTGATGCACATGGAGGGGCTCAGGGACCACCAGCACCTTTAACCTCCCCCCACGACAGCATTGCCATTCTCCTCTCCACCCTGAGGCATTGCAGCATTTCAGGTCCTGCCTCCCTATCTCCACCACCCCAAAGACCCCAAGACAACACCAAAAATAGAAAAACCTCTTTATTAACATCGGTGGTGGTGCTGGCGGGAGTCTGTCCTACAGCCCTGGGGGCTGCTAGTGCTGAACCATGTTCCTGAGCTTGTCCCAGAAGAAGAGGCTGAGGACGGTGTGGGGACCAAGGCGGAGGTAGACGGCGCCGATGCCCTTGTACAAGCCCAGCAGCCCCTCTTTGCTGGAGATTTGCAGGATACAATCCAAAAAACCTCGGTAGAGCTTGCCCTGGGGAGAGAGGAGCCAGCTCTGCACCCCTGCCAGATGCAATCCTGGGAAAAGCCGCGTGTCCCCTGTGCCATATCCGGAATGGCCTTACCGTGCCGTCGGCGTCCACCGGCTGGTTGTAGAGACGCGTGCTGATCACGTCAAAAGGTGTCATTGTCACAGCCACAGCCACACCACTCACCATGCCCCCCGCCAGCACCGCTGCCCAGCTGCCCTTCCTGAACCACTGCGGGAAGCGCCGGCATCAGCTCTTCCCAACACTGGAAGGGAGCACGGGGAGCCGGTGGCGGCCGGATCCGGCACACGTCCCGCTCACCTGGCGCTCGCAGACCCAGTCCTTGGCGGAGGCGAAGGTGGCGAGCTGCACGGCCGAGCCCACGGCCACGCGGGGCACGGCGCCCGACACCCCCCCGCCACAGCCCCACCACCCCGTGCTGCTGGTAGATGCTCTTGAAAGCGCCGGAGATGCTCTGGAGAAGAAATTGGGGAAAATGGGAAAAATGGGAATGGTGCATCCCACCTGGCCAAAATTTCCCACCCCTGCTGGTGGTCACACAAAGCCACTATTGGCTTTGGAGACCTCTCAGGGGTTCTGGATTCTCCGGATTCAGTATCACAGCCCCACGTGCCTGTCACACCCCCTCTGTTCTCACACTGTTATTTATAGCATCATTACGGGGCCAAGCAGCCAAACAACAGCTTTAAATTCCTGCTGACCAAAATAGCATCGTCCCCGCTGGGGCCCAGAGTGTGCACAGACAAGGTGCCACCAAACCCTCTGTGTCCCCTCACCCCACCCTTGTCCCCACTCACCTCATGGTTGTGCTGGTGGCCCACGGCTATGGCTGAAAGTGTCTGGGCTTGGAGGTGGGTCTTGACCTTGGGGGGGACAATGCCAGGTGATAAAACCCTCCAATGCCCCCGCTGGGACCGGCTGTGGTCCCCCCATCTTCTTGGCAGATTTTGAGGGGAGGTTTCAGCCCCTCCAACAGACGTGGGGGACACAGCTGAACAGCCAAGTGGAAACTCCAGATTTTGAATCCCGTTCCTTTTACCCCTTTCACCCAGGGCAAAGGGACCCTGCAAACATCCACTGCTGGAGCTCTGCAACCCTAAAAAACTGGAGAAACCCTCTAAAATGGGAGGGGGGAAACCCCCACAATTTTGGGGATAATTTCCTTATGGGGAAATTCTCTGCTGGTTTCCTGAGGGGGATTTGGGGGAGAAAGCAGGGCAAGAGCATGCACAGCACGGCCCCACATTTTGGGGGGAGTGGGGGGGAATGAAGCAAAGCAAGTTGGGGGGATGAAGCAAAGCAGCGGAAGAGAGAATGCACCAAGCCAGTGTTTATAGGATGCAGCCAAGATGCCGAATCTTTTGGGGGTCCCCCCAGACACCCCCACACCCCTTGGGGCGGAGCAGCACTCACCAGGTACGCGGGGCTGCCCACGATGGCTCCCACCGCCCCGGCCACGGCCCCGGCGGCCACGGTCCCGCCGGGATACCCGGTCCAGCCGGCGTCCTCGGCGTGGGAATAGCAGTAGAAGCGGACGCCGTTCATGAGCCCCTGGTAGAGCAGCCCGGCCGCCAGCCCCTTCTGCAGCCCCCGCAGCCCGTCCGCCCGGCACACGGCCACGGCCGCCCGCAGCACCCCGCGGTAGGGCCGGGGGTACGTGCCCGGGGGCTGCAGCTCGCCCTGCAGCTGCAGCCGCGTCTTCACCACCTCCAGCGGGTTGGTGAGGAAGCAGGCCAAGCACCCGGCCGTGGCCCCCAGCACCAGGTCGATGGCCGGGGGCACTCCCCCGGCCGGGGGGCTGTTTTGGGGGGGGTACTGGAATTCCTGCAGGGAGTCGGGAGGGCGGGGGGCGAGAGTCCCCGCCGCCATCCGGCACCTGCCCGCGGGGGTGGCCCCAGGCTCCACCTTCCCGAACAACCGCAGGGAAAAAAATCCGGGGGGGGTGAGAGCGAGCGAGCGCCGCCTCCTGCAGACCAACCCCCCCCCCAGTCCAGCCCCCAATTTGGGGAAGGGATGTGGGGCAAAGGTCGGGCCTGGGGATGCGTCTCCGGCACCCCCCGACACCGGCGCGCCCCCGGCAGCCGCGTCCAGCCGGGCCCGGTCTCACGTGATGGTGCTGCCCCGGCGCAAATAGGGAAAAGCAGGCAAAAAAAAGGCGGGTAACATTGAAACAGAAACAGAGGGAGAGGAATTTTGGGGGCGCACGCAGTCACCCCCGCCGCCCCAGCCAGCCCGGGGACGAGGATGAGCACTGGAAAACTCGCTGCGCTTGTGACCACGGTGCGGGGGGGACTTGCAGTGGGCCTCGCCCGCCTCTCCCGGTGCTTTGAAATTGGAGCTTCCCGCGGAAAAATGCTGCGGGGGGTGGGGGATGTCGGTGTCCCGCCCCCCGCCGTGGATTCCTATTTTTGGGGCTGCGCAGGCACCCCCTGGGACCTCCATGGCCGAGGCACTGCGGTGCTTACTGAGGGGCAGGACGTGCGAACCCCCATACCCCAGACTCCTCCCCTGCCCCTGGCTGTCCCAGTCCCAGGATCTCCCAACACTTTGGTTTTGATGTCAGAAGTCAAGGAGGGGTTATGGGGACAGTGGGTGATGCTGGTGGCTGGCCCCATGGCTGTTTCTTTCTTTTCTAGACTGGACTAGATCTCCCCAATCTAGGGGATTGGGAATATCTCTTGGATCCATGGAAAAGCAAGGACAAAGACTCCTGATGGGTAATTCCCAGTTGAAGCCACAAACGTGTCCCACCGCAGGATTAACACTGATGGGGTTCAGGGAGGAGCTGGAGGTGCTCATCTTCCCCTCTTTTCATCCAAATCCCCTTCTGCCTGCCCAGAGCCATCCCACAGGCTCCAAAGTGATGGCAGGAGGAGCAGCAGTCCCAGTGTCAGAATCTGGCATAGGGCAAGGCTGAGTTACCAAGGTCTATTTATTTGGGGAGGGGGGAAAGGAAGCAAATGTATTTACATATACATTCAGTCATGTAAGTTTCCTCCCACAAAAAGGCCCCGTGAATTTATATTACATGAGAAGGTCTCCAGGTTATTATTATTGTTATTAGTATTATTTAAAAGCTGGGGCTGTGCCCCAAAGTGCTCGTTGTGGAGCGCAAGTGGCAATGGGTCCTCGCTGGCCACGGATGCAGTGAGCTGAGAAGATGGGGACATGTTTGGTGGTAGCCACCAATGTGACAACGTCCCTCAGGGCACCTGAAGAACGTGGGATTCCATCTCTTCTCCCCAGTGCACAGCGTCAGCATTCAAACCACAAACCGGCCACTGAGATCTCCTAAAACCATTTTTAAGCCAAATATTTGGCCCTGTTACTTCTTCCTTAGCCTCAAATCCCGTGGACAGGCTGAGAATGGCTCAGTGGTGTCCGGACGCCCCGGGCGAGCTCTCCAGGAGGAGGCGGGGCGGTGCCGACTCCTCCTCCCAACAGAGCGGTGATTGTATGAGCAACAAAACATGCACGGCAGCGACTGAGCGTTCCCGCCTCGCCCCGACCCTGTTCGAAAATGAACAAGTCCTCAGTCCTGCTCCCCACCAGAACGGCGGTGCTCGTCCCAGCTCACCCTGCTCCCACCCTCTCCCTCACTACTACTGGGACATTTTTCTGTGAAAGGCAAATTATTTGCCCCGTGGCAGCTGGACAAGGAGGAAGGTGCAGGTGGTGAAGCGTCTTGGCTGCTCCCAAAACCATTCTGGATGTCCCTGGCTCAGTGGAGAGCGTGGGGTCCACGCTGCAGGCACGGCCCTGGTGGGGACCAAGCAATAGCAGGAGGGTTTGGGGTGCCAGTTAGCCCAATACAGGCCCTGATCCCCAAAAATGGGCCCCCGTGAGCTGTCCTCCCCTGGGCAGGGTTAACACCAGGGGTCCCGCTCGGCCCGTCCCCGGCAGAGGCTGTCACTGCGCTGCCAGGCGCTGTCGATGAGGCTTTGGGCATCCTCGCATTTCTTCTTCACAGCGGCATCCAGAATGGCCTTGTGCTGGAGATCGACCTGAAACATGGGTGTGGGGTGTCAGGAGGGGAACAGACAACAGTCACTTCTCCCTCTTGCTGTAAAACCACCTCAAATCGACATGGGCAAGCAGCCTGTGTCATGGATATGGTGACAGCGGGGCTGACCCACATTCCTCCCACTCCTCCTGCCAGCACTGGATGCTCATGCCTTGTCTTGCCAGGCCCTAAATCCCACACCTTGTGATTATATGGAAAGGAGCTCCCTGGCTCTCCTGCCCTTTGTGGGAAATCTGGGTTCACCCTCCGGGGACAAATTCATCCCTCTGCCCTCCCTCACTCGATGAGGGTGTGAGGCAGGCCCACATGCTCACCTGGAAGATGTTCCTCCATGCGACATTCAGTGCTGACAGGAACCTCTCCAGTTCCGTAGTGCAACTAAAATACAGGACCCAGGGGGGCAGGAACTCCTTGCTGTCCTGAGCAAACTCCTAAACCGAGAGAGAGGCCAGATGTCAGCACTGGGTGCTTGCCCAGCCCTGGGCCAGGGGTCCAAAGCCCTGCCCTCACCAGGATGCAGTACTCCTTGCCGGCCTCCGTGGAGACGGCGGTGACGTCGGTCAGCTCCGCGGTGCCCAGCGAGCGGAAGAAGCTGGTCTGGCAGTCCTCGTGGCACGTGAAAGCCTTCTGGTCCGTCAGCACCAGGCAGCAGGGAACGCACGGCGTCGGGGCAACACCCTGGGGGATCACCTGCGTGGGGTGGGGAAGGGGGTAAAACCTGGCACCATGGAGCCCCATCTCCACGGGGTGGCCTGTGGGGAAATCCTCCTGGCTCAGGATAAAGCTGCCTGCTCCATCCTGACAGACATTCCTGCTCCCTTCGGCAGTGCCAAAGGGGCTCTGGGCAAAGGAGGGGGCTGAAGCACCCACGCTCGGGGCCTGTCCCCAGCTCACCCCTTTGGAGACAGCCTGGCAGAAGTACTGCATCCAGTCTGCCATGTCCTCCTCGTTCTCGGCGCTCAGCTCCAGGGAGGGCCGGTCTGTCAGGATCACCTGGAAGGAGTGGGGCCTGTCGGTGGTGTTGGAGCGCCGGCATCCCCCGCACTGCTCGCCGCTGGGAGAGAGGGGGAGGATGGAGATGAGCGGGATGGATGGGCCAGCACGGGCCTGAAAACAGCCTCTGACTGCCCTCCCTGGGCAGCACCTCACCCCTGTTCCCAACAAACACTCATTTCCCATCTGTAACATCCCCTGGGATTGCTCCAAGAACCATCTCCAGGCTCTTGACGTTGCAGGAGAGCTGGAGTTGAGCACAGCGGGTCTCCCAGAGGGATGCATCACCCTTCAGAGGCCAAGGCCCCATCTAAGGAAGGAAATGAGCCCATTTCCATTGGTATGCCCTGGAGCCAAAACAAATGGGCACCTGCCTCCAGGCATGAGCAGGTGGGATTCCTGCAGCATGGATCCAGCCTGGAACCCCCTTCTGGACATCCCAAGTAGCTCCTGCTCCCCAGATCCCCATGGAGTAGTCTGGGTGTTGTGTCCTACCAGCCACTCACCCCATGTTGATGGAGAGCAGAGGGGTGACGTCCGTGCGATCTGGGTACTGGTACAAGATCCCGTTGCTGCCATTTGGGAAGATGAGAGAGGGGGTAACTGGAGTCAGCCCAGCTCTGGTATCCCCTGCCTTTGGTCCCACAGCCAACCCTGCCCTGCCCTCCACCCACACAGTCCTGTGGGGTCACATTCCTGCTGCTGGGCACCCACAAACGGTGGCTTTAGCCACCAAACTGGTGGCTTGGCCCCGTTAGGTGGATAGATGAGTCCTCTCCATCTCCCAGGGAGCTCTCGGGCAGCAAACTGCTCCCAGTACCTTCTCCTAAGGGCTCTGTCTGACCCCAGCCCTGCCCCACAGCCCCAGTGCCCACCTGAGCACCACAAAGCAGGGCTTCCACTGCTCCTTGCCCAGGTAGGAGGTGCCTGCCTTGTAGTGCAGCATGCCGTCCTTGGTGACGGTGGGCTCTGCGGAGGAGCAGCTGCTGCTGGCAGGTCCCAGCGCCTCATCCATGGGGTCCTCCCAGTGAACGAGGCCGTAGAAACGCACAACCACGTTGCAGGCCTGTAAGAACCAGGAGAAGTCAAGGGAGTCTCCTGTGAGCCATCATCACCTGCAGTGATGGCAGTGATATCCAAACTCACCTCACACTTGGACTCCTGTGCCACAAACTTGGCAAGTGCCAGTTTCTCCATGGTGGCATCTGTGAGGATACTGGGATAAGGGGGCTCCCGGCACCCTTTGATCATGGCTGACTTCAAGGAGACCAGGAAGAACCTGAGAGGGAGGCAGAGATCTCTGACAAGGCTGGGGCAAACAGCCCTTCATCTCCCCCATACACTCTGGTGCCCAAGGGGCTCCCCTTAACCGTGGGCCTCTGGTCTTCCAGACCACAGAGTCACAAAATCAACCTACAGACCAAAGGTAATGGGAGGCTGCAAAGGCTGAACTCCAGAAAGGAAACAGGTGACACCAGGAGGTGCTCACTCATCCCAGCACAAATCCCAGTATGACCTGATGGTCACCTCCCTGAGCTGCCAGCACACACACAGACCTGGGGACGAGCCTTGGAGCTCATCCTTGGCATTTCCAGCTATCAGCTGGGTTCAGCCAGTGGCATCAAACCAGCTCCCAACCCCCTCACGGGTGGCAGGACTGTCATGAAGGGCTGTCTCTGGAGTCTCCCACTGTCCCCAAGTCCAAGAATTCTGGAGTTCCACGCTCCAGTTCCCCACTCACTCGGTGAGAGCCACGTCGGCAGTGTCGAGCAGGAACTGCTTCCTCCGGTTGGTGCACACCAGGGTCACTGTCTGCTGATCCAGCCCAACCTGTGCCACACAGAATGGTTAGGGAGGCCAGGCACAGGATGAGGGGCAACAGAGCAGGGCTGACCGGGCTTCTGGCCCCAGGGAGAGGGTCAGTGGTCACTCTGCTGCTCATGCAAAGACATGAGCAAGGTGGGCATCCACAGAGGTGGCACTGGAAGGGGCATCACTGCCAGCTCTCCCAGTCTCAAAGGTTCACTGTCCAGAACACTCTCCATGGACACAAACACACCCTCACCCCTGGACAGGTGAGAGCTGCCCCCGAGGCTGGGCTCACCGAGATGTAATCCAGCTCGTTGTAGGACACGGCCTCCTCCACCATGTACGGCTTCTCCGCTGCCCCTGGCACAGACACAGAGAGACACATGAAGGGGGGCACAGCACCCCCTCTGCAGCAGCAGCAGCGATGCTCCTGCAAACCGAGCCATGGCCCAGGGCTCCTGGGGGACAAGTCAAGCTGAGCTCCCTGCTGTGACCATGGGACCCAAGGGAACTGGCAGTGAAGGCAACGATGGCCTAATCCATAGACAGGCCATGGATGGAGCCTCCCTCCCTGCCACTGAGGGATGAGATACCTTTCCGGATCAGGTACACATAGCAATCTGTCAGCAGGACGTAGATCAGCTGCAGGTTCCCTTCCATGTGCCCCGTGCTCATTCGGATCATCTGCACGGAAAGAAAGGAGCTCTCAGCCCTGGGCTGATGCAGGCACAGAGCTGATCCTTTGATTGATGGAGATCCCTTACCCTGAACAACTGCTCCTCGTTCTCCCGAAAGACATGGATCATCAGCAGGAGGAGATGGTTGTTATCCACCCTGCGGAGAGAGACAGCAGAGGATGGACATGGATGTGAGGCTGGGTGAATCCAGGAAGGGCAAACCCCTTCCTTGTTGAACATGTCCATGGTTTGGGCACTTGTTAACTCCCCAAGACCTTCTCTTCCTGACCCTTTATGCCTCCTCTTCATCCTGAAGAAGGATGGGCTTTGCCCCCCAAACCAAGGACAAACAGAAAGCCATCAACTTGAGCTCAAGATTGTTTTGAAGATGCTCTTCCTGGTGAGCAAACCTATCCTCACCTGAACTCGGAGGGATGGGTCAGCTCCGAGGGGCTGCCCTGCCCTTCCTCCACCCCAGAGTCCTCAGCGCTGCTCAGGGAAGGGCTGGGCTGCTCCTTCTTCGGCTCACAGAGAGCCTGTGGGTTGGTGGTTTCTGTCTGGCTAGGCTGAGGTTCATCACTCATCCTTTCAGATTCCTCTATTGCCCCAACTGCTTCTCCCTCTCTCCTTTCTTCTTCTTCAGGAGCCTCAGGGCTACCAGAAACATGTGGCGGTTGGCCAGGCCCTGGAGGGTCATGGTGGCCACCACCTGGTGCAGCAGTGTTTGGACTCTCGACGGTAAATCGGTAGAAGTCCATGGGGGCTGAAATTCCCTCGCTAAAGTCGCCAGAGGACGATCCATCCGGGGTCTCCCCTGGCGTGCTGGTCCGAAAGGGCTGCCCGGGGGGCTCCAGGGCGGCGTTCCAGCCCCCAGGGTCCAGCTGCCCGTTGAGCCTGTCCATGACCTTGCTCAGGGGCTGCCCCACGCTCTCCATGGACGTGTCCTTCATCTCGGGGATGCGCAGGGCCAGCGGGCCAAGGGCAGCGCGCTCCCCGCCCTCCTCCGGCCCGCCCGGGGCAGCGGGGCCCCCGGCCCTCGGCGGCTCCTCCCTGTCCCCCTCCCCATCCCTCGCTGGCTCCTCCCTGTCGCTGAGCCCGTTGATGCCGCTGTCCCCGCTGGCCTCGGGTGCTGCAGGTGCCGGGTTGTTCACGGCCTCCTCAGGCTTCACTTTCTTCTTCTTGCCTGTCTTCTTCTTCTTGGCTAACCTGTTGGAGAGAAGAACGTCACCCCCTGTGCCTGTTTAGACTCTGCAATACGCAGGGAGGTCCAACAACATTCCTATGCAATTTTCCCTATTGCAGAGAAATCCTTCTAATTAGGAACGTCACTCAGTGTGCAGCCGTGTAGAGCCCCCATCTCTGTGCCAGTATTCATGAAACAAGGTATGGGCACTTTCTCCTACCTATCCCAAAAAGAGGTGTCACTGCTGACACAGCACCGTGGGCTTTCTTTCAGCTGTAAAGGGATCACAAATGGTTGTGGCACTGGAGTGATGTGGTAGAAATCCCTGGTTGAGATCAAGAAGCTGCGAAGCGAGGAGGTTTCTGGAGGTGGCAACACCATCTCCCCAGGAGAGGGAGATGCATGCCAGGATGTGCTGCGGAAGTGCTCTGGCACCTACAGCACCCAAACTGCTGCCAGGTCACCCCTGTTTGGGAAGCAAGCCCGGTGCTCCCCTGCCCTGTGTCTCCCATGTGGGATGATGTGTAAAACCCAGCTGCTCTGCTCCAGCACAGCCCTGCTGGGCGGGTTTGGGGAGTCCCCATGGCTGGGTGTGAGCAGACAGAGCCTTGAGCTCTTTGTCTGGATTGAGGGCTCTGAGGGATCCCTTGGGAAATCTCCCCAGCTGGAGTCAAACACCCAAACCCTGGCCAGGAGCTCTGCAGAGGCATCTCCTATGACAGGTTTGGCTACAGCTCAGTGACACACAGGAGGAGGGACAGGATGGGAGACAAGTTCCAAGCCCCAGAGCTGCTGCAAAGCTGCCACCAGCTGGAGAGAGCTCCAAATAAACGCTCATGGATTACTGTCAGCCCTCTGTCGCACACTGGCAGGGAAAGGGGGCGATGTGGAATCTGCCCAAGGGACCCAGCCCAGCCCCACAGGGCTGAATAAAGGCTGCAGCACAGAGACTGTCCTCGCTGGGACAGAAGAGATGGCGCATCCTCAACAAGAGGCGCCTCCTCTTCCGAGGCCAGCAGCTGCGTCCCTACCTGATGACCTCCAGCTCCGCGCAGCTCTCGGACTGGTCCGTTCCCTCGGGGGTGGCCTCTGCCTTGTCCCGGGAAGCCGCGTGCACCGGCGTGGTGTCGGCGGAGGACGGCGCCTCGGCCCTGTCCTCGTTGAAGGGGTTGTGGCGCTGCGTGGGGCTCCGCGCCGCGGCCCTGCCGCCGTTGGCCTCGGAGGCGGCGGAGCGCGGGCAGCTGAGCGTGTCCGTCAGGTCCCCGTCTGCAGGACACGAGGGAAGAGCGGATCGGCGCCGGCTCCTGGACACAGATCAAGCCAAGCCACGCACCGGGGTTCGGGGCACGGTGTGGGCACCACGCCACTGGCAGTGCCAGCAGCTCTTGGTGAGGATGGACAGGGAGGCCAGTGTGAGACCCTGCACCCCCTGTGCAGTTCAGGGAATGCCTGGACACAACAGCGTGGTCACCCAGGAGCCAGCAGCCGGATGGAGGGCAGAGGTGCTGTCTGTGGGAGCAGTCTGAGGGGTCTGGGGCCATTGCTCCTGAGCAAGGTGACAGCGAGCCACGAGGCTGCTGCTTCTCCCCTGCCGTGGCCATGGGAAGGTGCCCGCTCAGCTGGAAGGGCAGACATGGAGCCAGCCCATGGAGCAGCAATCCTGATGGAGCTGGATGCTCTCCTCTGGTCACATGAAACACACGTGGGGGCTGGAGCATGCTGGAGAGGGGACACAGCATTCAGCAGGCGGCACAGACAGGGCAGAGCACAAACAGCTGGGCCCGTGTTAGTCTTCAGAGGGAAAAAGAGCAGTGGAGAGTGGCTGCAGGAGTCATGCTAGGACTATTATTAATCCAAAATAATGGTTAAAGGAAAGTTATCCATGCCCTTCTCTTCTCCAGCACCATTCCTGGTCTAGTGGAAGGTGTCCCTGCCCATGACAAGGGATTGGAACAAGATGATCTTTAAGGTTCCTTCCAACCCAAACCATTCCATGATTCTGATTCCTTTCCACAGACAGCTAAAAAGACACCTTGGGAAGAGAACCACAGCCCTGGAAGACTGATTTGGAGTGTAGGATTTGAGGAGGAAAATGAAACCTCTTGTAAAACTCTAACCCAGGCAGTTTGTGCTGCATGATTTCAAAATTCTGCTTTGCTCTCACTGAAAGAGCTGCCCTGGAGCAGGGAGAGTGTGAGCTCTACCAGGGAACTTCATCAGGTTTTAAATCCTCAAATTCAGAGGGATCTGCCTTCCCACAGCATCCCTGGGCTTCAGCCTCCACCCAACACCCCCACTGGAGCTGTTGGTGGCACCCTGGGTTTGGAAATCTGGTTTGTACCCTCCAGAAACAGGTTAAACCACCTCTGTGACATCCCTGTGTGTGGGGTAAGAAAGAAGGTAGGAGGGAGTGTGTTAGAGCCCGAGAGCAATCCACATGGAATTCAGGCAGATTTGCCCAAATAGCCCCCAAATATTTGGGTGGTCCCATCAGGCTCCATCCAGCTTTGAGCTGCAAAGGATGGAGGGTGGGTGTGTTTCCTCTGGGGGTGAAGCAGAGAGGATGCTGCTCCAGTGGAGGATATGCACAGGGGCTGCATGCAGAGCAAGAGCAAATTCCTTTACCTGGGCAAGTTTTCTTGGCCATAAAGGCCAGAGGTAGCTGGTACATGAGTTTAACAAGTGGTAGAATTCATAAAAGTAACAAATATAGTGACCACTGAGCATGGCCATGTGCTGGAACTGTGGTTTCATGGGAGAAGTTTTGACACAGGACAGGATGATCCAAGGAAAACAAAACCTCCTAAACGAATTCCTGCAAAATGCCCAAAATTAAAGGCAGCAGAATTAGTTCAGCTGTTTTTCAGGGCTTTCAGGAAACCAATGATAGTGGATCAATTTTTCAGTCAGCACCCTGTGTGCTTTACCCCAAAGAGGAAATCCATGGCATGAGGGCAGCTGGCACATCCCACATTTCGGGCCTGTATGGAATTCCATCAGGACAGGGCAGTTGGTTGTTAAAGAAACAAACATGGGAACATGCAGCAAGCTCAGGAGGCAGCAATGCAGAGAGAAAACAAAAATGCTGTAAGAGATGAGCGTGTCCCACCTTCCCAGTCTCTGCTGGGCATGGCCTGCATTGCTGGAAAGACATCTCCAAAATCATAATCTACAAAAATGAGGGATAAAACTCAGGATTAGAAATACAGGTAGTGGGGAGGGAAGTGGGGAGAGGGGAAAGTGTGAAGGGGATTTGGGGAGGGAGATGGGAATGGGGAGAAACAAAACAATTGCCCACTGGTATCTGAAACACAAGATAAAATAGGGAATGTGGATGTGAATGGAAACCAGCTGCACTAATGGTTGTTCCTTCTGGAACAACCAGTGTTATGAGAGCTACAAAGGGACCAGGGAAGGGTGAAAGCCCCATTATTCAAGCTGCTGGGAAGCTAAACCAGATAAACAGTGTCACCTAGGACTTGATCCTCTATGGGAAGCAATTTAATCTCTCTGTGCCTCAGTTTCCCCACTTCACACTTACCTCCCATAGATATTGTGATGTTTGACTCATGAATGTTTGCAAAGCCAGGGATCTGATTAAAGGGGAAAACTTGTCCTCTGATCCTACAATCCCCAGTTCCACCTACACTCTCAGGGTAGAGACATGCTCCTGTTGAAATGATGAGCAGGGTAATAGTTACAGGGAAAAGTTAAATTGCTCCACACCAGAGGAGGAGCAGCAATTCCTGCCCTCCTGGGTCCTGGTCCAGCATTCCTACATCAGCACCAAATCCCTCTGTGCATGGGGAGACTGAGACACAAGAGCACAGCCACTGCCTGGACACATGGGATAGGCTGAGATGATGCCAAACCCAAAATCCATCTCCAAAATCTCCTGGATCTCTACTCCAAAGCCCTCTTCTCTCAAGCTTTAAGCAGCCATCCACCAGAAGGCTGGGGACACCTGGTGATAGGGACAGGCAGGAGATGTCTGGAACAAGACATGCTCTGCTGAGGGAGGAGCAGGAATGCAAACCCAGGGGTGCAGCACAACAGCTGCTTATGCCAAATCTCTGGGGACAGAGAACCTTCCTCTGTGATTTTTATTTCTAGGCTCCTTGTGCTGTCTACAGCTTCCCTGGGACACTGGAGATTTGACATGAGCAAGTCCCTAAAATCAAACCCTTTCCTGACTGCAGATTTGGTGAGAACAAACCAGTGCTGCGCTTCCAAGTCCTTTGTTAAAACAACTCCAATGCCCATCCCAGGCTGTTCTTTCTCAGCATCTTTAATACCTGCAGGCTCTGTCTTGCTCATAAAATGCAACTGGTGACCCTTATCTTGAGGAAACCCATTTGTGTGTGGGCTCAGTCCCAAATTCCCTGCATCCATCTAACAGTTCATTCCATTCCAATTCTATTCCAAAATCCCTTTTGCTCAAACTGACACAAAAACCAGGACAGGGCCAATGCATTTTGGATTAGGAACAGCATCAGCAGAGATGCTGCTTCATATGAATGTGGTGGGTGCAGGACAGGAGCTCCTTGCTCTGGCTGCAGCAGATTCATGGTGCAGACACGAGTACATGTCTGCCCAGGTCACCAGGAACAACATCCAGCCTCTCTGAAGGGCTAAGGGGGTGGGTAAGACAATTTATCAGGCTGCTCAAGATGTATCAAGGGAAAAAACCAACACCTCTGAGGCCACTGGCTGTCTTTCTCCCAGACTGAAGACACAGAGAAGACTCAGGAAACTAATACCCTGTGGGTGTGTGGACAGCAAAACAGTTAAAAACCTCCCCTGCAGCCCTGTGTCCTCCAGTTCTTGCTAAAACCCCCAGGATGGGAATGTGGCCTGGGGTGCCTGCAGGGAATGTCCTTCTCTCCCAGTCTGAGGCATAGAATCAGCACAGAATGGTTTGGGTTGGAAGGGACCTTAAAGTTGATCTAATTGCACCCTCTGCCATAGGCAGAGACACCTTCCACTATCCCAGGAGGCTCCAAGCCCCATCCAACCTGGCCTTGGACACCTCCAGAGATCCAGGGGCAGCCACAGCTTCTCTGGGCACCTGTGCCAGGGCCTCACCACCCTCACAGGGAAGAATTTCTTCCTAATACCTGATCTAAATTTCCAATCTTTTTGTTTGAAGCCCTTATTTTAAACCCATTCCCCCTTGTCCTGTCTCCCAAAGATGTAAGACAGGAGAGACTCCCAGTCTGGCTGCTGGGTCTCCTGCTTTGGTCTCTTCCAGTCTAAAATCTGCTGCCTTATCTGCAGGGGGTGTGGGAAGAACACAGCCCTGCCCACACTGTCCCAAACCCCCACTGACCCTCACTGGATGGAGCAATGGCACTGTCGTCCCATTCCAGGTTGGTGGAGGTGACAGAGTTGAAGGAGTTGAGGGAGAGGCTGTCGGAGCCGTGCACGGAGCTGGGCAGGCGCTCCTCGAAGTCCAGCAGGTGCTGAGGCTTGTAGTAATCCGGCATGTACGGGGCCAGATCCAGGTATGGAGCATCCTGCAGGGCAGGGAACGTGCTCAGAGTCAGGCTCCAGTCACTGATACTGGCACAGCTGGGGGGAAATGCCACCCCATCAAACCGTGGGACTGCCCCTTGAAGGTCCCTTCTCAGTGTCCATCTCAGAGGAAACCCAGCGGTTTTACCAAGGGTTATCCAGTGGATTTGTGTTTTCTGGAGGAACACCAGGGTTTTGTACCACACTTGCAGAGCTCAGCTCCTTTATCCCCATCAATCTGCCCTGCAGCTGCCTTGCTCCTCTTCCAAACAGTGAAGAACTGAGCAACAGGAATAAATCCCATTGCTGGATCCCCAAAGACCTAAAAGTCTTTCCCAAAAATCATCAGCGTCATGTTTTCAGCTGAAGGTCCACCCTGGACCAAGCAGAAGGATCTGTCCCACCCTGGACTTCCCCTGCTCCACATTCCCACTCTCCCAGAGCCAGGAAAGGAGATCAAACACTCACCAGGTCCAAATCAAAGCGGATGAACTCCAGTCCAGACACCAGTGTTAAGAACAAGGTCAGATGGTCGTGACTGCAGACCAGGGCGTTCCTGCCACAGGGAGGAACAAAAGAGCTTTACAGATGAGGGAAAGAGGAGGAGCAACTACAAGGGCCCTTCTGTTTCTTTGGGGCTGCCATAGATCAGTCCTGGAGCTGACAGCCCACTCCTTTCCTCTGTGGCCAGCCACTACGTGCTGTCCACAAACTGAGCTACAACCACATTTCCAAATGTCCAGCAAAGCTGGGTGCCTGGACAGGAGCTTAGCGACTCCTTGGAAATCATGGAAAAATATAAAGGGGACTGCAGAGTAAAAGCAGGAACTAGGAGAAATGCTTGCAGGGTCTCATAGAGATAAGAGGACAATGTGTTCATATCTAGGACCTTTAAATTAACCATGTAAATCCCCCAAGAAAAAAGATCGAACCCTGATCAACTGCTTGTCTCCCACTGGCAAATTCAGGCTGGTTTCTGACAAGGAGGGATGTCAAACATTGCCCAAAGAAGGAGCTGGGATACTCACTTGACATAGTACTTGTGCAGCAGGCTGAGGTTCTCCTGGAACAGCCTCAAGTAGCTCTCCAAGGAATTTTCGTTGAGGGCAAGGTATAGCCAGGCCCGGCCTGGAAGCAGAGCAGCAGAGAGATTTATCTGGAAACACCTGAGAAGTAACACAAGCCTAGAAATAGTCATGAATTACTTAAAACCCCTCAGATCATTCATTCTTATCATTTGAGGGGAGCAATTATGAGGGAAATCTGCAGGGGGAAATGCCACTAAGAGATTCATGATTTGGAGTAAAATTGGTGAGAGACAGGTGAAGAAGTAGGCACACAGCTGTGTCTCTCCAGCAAGATGGGAGCCCTGTCAGCAATGACAGGAAATGGGAGAAGCAGAGGGAGAATCGCTGTGAATCAGCCCAGGTGAGATTTGACACAAATTCTGGTGCAGAGAGAGGTGACAGTAGAGCCTGTGCTTAGCTCTGCTCTCACCAGCACAGGCCCAGGACAAAGCAGCTGTTTGGAAAAGCAGGCACAGAGGATCTGGGCACGGTCCTGCGTCAAAAGTGGCCTTGATCGTCCCAAACATCTGCTATGGACAACTTGGAGCAGGGAAAATGCAGAATCACACACATGACTGCTACAGCAAGATGTGGGGTGAGAGGGGATGCTCCCATCTGGCAGGAACCCTTCCCGAGGGCATGGCCCCACAGAGCTCCCATCTGCCAGGAACCCTTACCAAGGGCATGGTCTTAAAGGACTTCCATCTGCCAGGAACCCTTCCCAAGGGCATGGCCCCACAGAGCTCCCATCTGCCAGGAACCCTTCCCAAGGACATGGCCCCACAGAGCTCCCATCCGCCAGGAACCCTTCCCAAGGGCATGGCCCTACAGAGCTCCCATTTGGCAGGAACCCTTCTCGAGGGCATGGTCTTAAAGGACTTCCATCTGCCAGGAACCCTTCCCAAGGGCATGGCCCCACAGGGCTCCAATCCTTCCCAAGTGCTACCCTCTGCAAGGAACTCTTCCTGAGGTCAGGGCCCCACAGGACTCTCATCTGTCTGGAACCCTTCCTGAGGGCACAGCCTCTTGGGTTTCTGGGCAGCAGAAGCCAGGCTACACCTCAGTACCCGACCCTGAAGCATAGTGACATTATTTCCAGAGACCTCACACAGTCGTGGCAGGACTCCCACCTCCGTGGCACAGGCTGCCTGGGGAAGTGGTGGAATCACCATCCCTGGAAATGTTCAAACTACGTGTGGATGTAGCCCTTGGGGATGTGGTTTAGTGGTGGACATGGCAGTGATGGGCTAGTGGTAGGACTCGATGATCTTAGAGGTCCTTTCCAACTTTAACAATTCTGTGATTCCTTTGCCTGCGACCTGGATTCCAGTGGATCCCTGGATCCACCAGCAGCCCCAACTCCTCAGCACAACCTGGGCCTCCCCAAGTGTCCCCAAAGCCAGAGCTGGGGACACTGTGAATACTCACTGCGTCCCAGGTTGGTGGCCACGTGCTGCAGCACTTCAATCTGTTTGATGGCTTCCCGGCGTGTGAAGTGAACCACCAGCACCCAGTACCCCGAGGAAAGATCTTGCAGTCTGGAGGAAGAAAAATCCCAGAGGAAAATTAAGCAAAAGCTTCGTTATCTCCACCCCAATCCCTGCCTAGATGCTTTCCCCACGCTAAGGCTCCACACCAAGCTTTTTCCATGGGGAAAAGCAGCACCCCAGAGACGGGCTCCAGGCTCACCCGTACAGCAGAGCGTGGTCCAGGTGTTCACAGAGCCGCTGCAGGACCTTGTCATGGTTTCTGATGGCCGGTGTCTCATCTTCACAGGCAGCAAAGTAGCTCTGCAGCTGCAAAAAGAAAGGATGAGATGGCTGGAATGGCCTTCTCCAGCCCATGAGGAGCAGGTGGAGGTGCCGAAATGCTCATATCTAGCACTGAACAGTTTTTTGTGATCTCTCAGATACCTAACCCTGTTGCAGGTTTTACTTATGGGGTGTAGCTGATGGTTTTGAGAGGACCCTAAAGGCAGTAACTACAGGGAGACCCTTGCCCAGGGTCCCCACAGCAGTGCTGTGGTGGCTGCACAACCAGGTTCCCTCATTGTGAGCAGCCTCCTCCCTCCCAGCCAACACAACAGCAGGGTCTGGTGGTTCCTCTGCAGCCACCACAAAGTGGTTCAGAGCAGAAATAAACCCCAGCTCTGCTCTGTTTCTGGCTCTGGCATGGATGAGGCCTCTCCTCGTTTTTGCTAGAAATGCTAGAAATCCCCTTGAACCCAAATCCTGAATCCCTTCCCAGCTGACCCACAGGCCTCCTCCTGCCCCCAGAGCTTAGGGATCTATTTAGGTCCTGTCTCACACACCCTCGGCATCCAGGCAGGGAGATTACTTTCCTGGGATGTAATCTCAGCTGGACAGGCCATGGCTATTTGCTGGCAACATGCACGAACAGCTCAGCTGAGCCACAACAATATTAGAGACAATATATATGTTATTTTAGTGACCTGACATGTCTTTGCCAAACCTCACTAGATGACAGATGTGTAAAACCCAAAAAACTTGACATTACTGTGCTTGTCAAGTCCCCCAAAACAGGTTTCTCCTCCAGAATCATTACTAGAGAAGCTCCTTTTGGAAAAATCATCCAGTCATGATGTGCAGTTACCCAGGGGTCAGAGAACACCTCAGGGCCCCTGGGAACTGACCCCAACAACACTCTTAAGAGTATGAACATATCGAGTTCCAACACCCGCCTGGCCTGAAGACCTTGAATCCCTCTGGAGCTCTGAGGTAAGACGGCAGAGCCAGGCATGTTCCTGCATGGAGCTGATCCCAGCCCTTATGTGAGGGAAAACTGCTGAGCCTGGAGAATGGCAGCCAGAGCTCCCTGCCCGATGGCACAGCCCTGCTCTGCCTGTCCCTGTCGCTGTCCCAGCAGGGGAGTCCCCTGGGGAAGCAGATACACAACCAGGTGGTGATTGCAGAGGCACCTGTGGGTGTTCTGGACATCCTCAGGGGCTTTCACAACACCCAGGTGAGACAGGAACATTTCGGCTCAACTGTGCCTATCCATTTTTGGGAGGAAGCTTTTCCAGAAGATTCCCACTATTCATAGGCAGCCCAGACTGACACAGAGAGGAAAATGCCCTAAAATCCCACTATTTAAGAAAAAAATCAAGAGGTACTTGCAGCCAGTCTTTGAAGATGCAGCAAGGACACCAGAGGAAGAAACAAATCTATAATTTAGAGCCATATCCCTCAGGTGATGGATAGATGGAGTCATGGGGATCATCTCCAAGAGTTGGAGCTCATTAGAATATCCCATTTTTGAGAAAACTGAGGCAGAAGCAAAGATCTCACAGGACATGAGCCAGCACTTAAAGGCAGAAATTCCCAACTTGTCCCAGCCAGGCTGTGGGCTCTGCAGGGAGCTGGGGTGCCCTTGGAGGAGGTTCTGGGTGTTTCTGCAGCCCCTGTGCTGGATTGGGGAAATGCAGCTGTGGGGGACAGCTGAGGGGAACAAGAATAAATCAGGCATTTCGTTAGCTCACCACTGAATAAAAGGAGACACAGCTTGGGGAGGCCTGTTTGGAGGGAACTTGGAGCCTGTCTGTGCCTCTGACCAGAGGAATTCCTCGTGACAGAGACACTCCAAGCCTGGGCAGCAAAAGAGATGAAGCAACAGGAGTATTTCCTCTTTTTTCTTTCCTCCTTTCCCCCAAAATAACTCAGAACTTCATCATGCTCTTTCCTGCAGCCAATGCACAGCTCCCATCCCTCTCCATGGACTGATCTGCTCCTGTCATCCAAGGGTGCAAACTATTATCAAACGGCGGCTGTATCCACCTCAACATTTTTCCTTGGAAAATCCAAGTCTTCCCTCAGGAAGGGGTTTAGGTTTTGAAGGGATTGTTCTATGTTACACCAAGGGCTGGTGTCCCTTTTAGCTGCTCTGCAAGGAGCACTGAGCCTCCTGCTCTGCACAAACCAGCTCCCCCTGCACCCCCCTTCCCAGGAGGCTGCTGGAAAACCTGGCCCCATGGCCATACCACAGCAAACCCACCCCAAAAGGCTCAACCCCATCCCTGTGGCACATCAGGGATCAGAGGATGGGCTGCTGTGACTGTGCTTTGCTCAGTCATGGGGTCACACCAGCCCAGAGGGCAGGAAACACGTGCTCAGCAGTTTGGGATCGGGATTCTGGCACTCCGAGTCACGGCCTTTTAGGAGCTGTGGGTCACAGGGAAGCCACAAGGGCTCACTCCCACTGAGATGTGCCACCATGTCCCCATACAGCGCTGCACCCAAGGACGGTGCCATTCCCAGCATCTCTCCAAAATAAACACCAAAGGCTTCCAGTGCTCAGCCAAGGGCAGGCACGGCTCACTGGAGCACAATTCCCAAAAGACCTCAGCCACGTGAATCCCTGCCCAGCTACCCTGTCCAGAGAGGAAACAAGACACAGCAAGCCTCGGGATCTCCTGGGTGGAGTCATCCCTCCAGCCAGGGTGGGGACAGACTTGCAAAAGCTGATGGGGAGGTGTTTCTGGCTCAGGAAGAAGGGTGAAGACACACAGAGAAAAGTTAGGATGAAACAGCTTTCCCAACTGGGAAACAAAGTCCAGCTGCACCGTTTTCAAAGATCCAATGCCTAGATGAAAATTTGTAGGAATCACAACCGTGAGCATCATGAGAGATGATCCCAGCACCTGCCCCAGTGTGGTAATGGCAGCAGTGATGTGGCACTGCTCCAAAAAATGGCATTTAATAGAGTGTTTATGTGGAGTCTCCTGTAGGTTGTTATAAAACACACATGGATAATTGAAACAGCCTTTCCCTCTGCAGTCAGACCTGTCTGGGAGGTGGTGACCAAACTTCATGAAGCATCCACAAAGCAGCTCCCTGACACAGCAGTGTCACGGCAGTGAGCTGGAGCCAGGGAGATCAGGAAGGAGGCAAATAATTGGGTTGAAAACACCATCCCTGGGTTTCCAGAGAGATGCTCTTCCCCTCGTCTCCTCTGTGCCTCAAATCCAGAAGGAAGGGCTGAAGGCTGGCTCGGATGGGGAGCACAGCAATGCCTGGAGCCCTGACCTGGGGGCTATTTATAGACATTCCTGTGGCCAAAAGAAGCCCTGCTGGCATGCAGAAGGCATCCCAGCCATCCATCCACTGGGACCACTCCAGAGCCCCAGCCAGGTCTGAGCACCAGCACTCCTGGGACAGAACCTGCTCAGGGAGAAGGCCACAACAGCCCAGCCATGGGCTGAACGCACCTGGGAGAGCCTGGAGCAGAAGGGTGTTTGTCCAACAGGAACAGACCTGGCTGCCACTGGGAAACACTTGCACCTCTTCCCACCGAGGAGGAGAAGGAGGATTTAATTGCTGTTTATCAATCACAAGTTCATTTTTCTAGCAGTGACACACCCCACCCCACGCTGGCAAGCACTTCCTTGCACAATTTTATAACCTATTACTGCAGTGGTTCTCAATGAGTGTGAACATTTCCAGGCTGATCTGCAGAGCTCCTGTGTTGCAAGGGAAGCCAACAAATAATCAGGGAGGTGTTGTTGAAAGCCCATTCCCAAATCTCATCATTCTTGTGGTGGTTTTGAAATCCCTTCAGTAATTCTAAAAACTCACTGGAATACTGAAATAGTGTCCTGACCTGTTCAGGGCTGGCCACAGCTCAACTAAGTCCACATTTCCCCTCTGTAAATCTGCCCTGCAGATGTTTCACCAGCAGCTTTCCAACATAATTCCATTTCATTTGTTCTGCTTGGTGTTTCCCTGGCGGGACAAACAGGGTGGAAGAACAACAAACACCCTTTGCATTCCTCAGCTCCTTAGCTGGGATGGGAGAGATGAGAGGTGCTTCAAAACCCTCATTCCCAACCACATGGACTGAGGTGAGGGGTTTTCTCCAGCTGGAAGAGCTGAGCACCCTCAGAAGCAATCCTGGAGCTCCAGAGAGCACAAGAAAGGGCAACTGACCTTGTCCAAAGCAATGACAGCTCGAGGGAAGACACGCAGAAAGGGCCAGGACAGACACCTCAGAACTGTCACTTTCACACCCGGCCAGGGGAGTACAGACATTCAATGGCAAGTGGATAAAGAGGAGGCTGAACTCCTATGCCTAGAAAATTCCTACTTTTCCATCCACAAAAGCAGGCTGAATGCCATGGCAGGAGCATTAGTCTTTCTCATACACTTGTACAAAACAAAGCCCTAAAACTTCAGCTCTAACAAGACATTTTGGAGGTCACACACATGATCTGACTCAGAACTCCTAAAAATCAGCACCGGCCTCAGCTCCCAGATTCCCACCTCATGCACCTCACCTTGATCTTGGGTT
Organism: Chloebia gouldiae; assembly: GCA_003676055.1. Taxonomy (NCBI): domain Eukaryota; kingdom Metazoa; phylum Chordata; class Aves; order Passeriformes; family Passeridae; genus Chloebia; species Chloebia gouldiae. The sequence continues at coordinate 194,407 of QUSF01000139.1, forward strand.
TTTTTCCAGAAAAAACTCACCAGGCACATTCAGAGCATCAGCACTCGGAAGGTACCATGAGTGCCCGTAGAGCAACCTGGAGATGTAGAGGGACAGGAGCCTGACTCAAGTGCAGCTGAAGCCCAAAGCAAAGTTGCTTATTGCTGGAAACACTGAGCTTTGAAGCATTCCCAATCCAATGCCAGCAGGACTGTCACCTCCTGGGACACATACACATCTCAGCTCACACCCCCCCAAGGCTTTTCTGGGGCTGTCCTTCACTGTTTCTAAGCAGCAAAGCTTGCAGCAGGCTGGACTCACATGTGGCTCAGACAAGGACAGGATTTTTTCCAGTGGGAATTTTTAGGGAGCATCCTGTTCCTATGTCACAGCGAGCAGAGCAGGGGTTGAGAACAGAATTGGCTGCAGGGGAATAGGGGTCCCTAGGTGGGAAGGTGGGAAGGTCACATGCTCAGCATAACAGAAAAAATAGATTTTATGGTGAAAAAAACCCTCAAGTCCAGTGGCAAACACACCAGCAGCAAGCAAAATGCTGCTCTCCCAGGGAGCTGCTGCTCCTTCACACGCAGGGTATTGCAGCTCCGAGTCCCTCCCCACCACCCACGGCCTCCAGCCCCTGCTTAATTCAGTTACACCTCTTGGACACGTTCACCAGAAGTGGGGAAAGCTGAAATCACTTAACAGCCACCAAAATTGTGCAATCAGAGGCAGAGAGGCTTGGAGGCTTTCCTTTAGCTCCTTGGGAAAACCACAGCCAAATTTACCCTCCTAAACCTGCTGCTCTCCCAGCAAAATGCTTTGTGTTAGAGGGAGGAGAACAAATGAGATCTTTTAATTCCCAAAATGTTATCACACGCTTGTCCACCTTCAGCTCCAGAGCTGATTTTGGGTGCTATGGAGGTACCAGTTTAGGTATCTGCAGAACCCAATTCCCTTGAAATTGTGGATGATGAACTCTGGATCATCACCAGCCCTGTGGTGGTGTGAGTGTGATGACCAGAGCGGCTCCTGGATGGTCAGGCAGGGAAGCTTCCTGATCACTGGGATGAGGCAAGAGGAATTTCTAAACGGATAAACCTTGAAATACTGAAGCAATCCTAGCAATACACAGCTGTGATGAGAGCAGAACCACAGCACCAAAGAGACAAAGCCCTTAGAGGCCCACCAAAACACATCTGTGGACGTGTTGAAAGCACCTGAGTGACCCCTGTGTCTTGTCTTCATGGACAACTCAGGAACTCCATGAGATTGCTGCTACTTCACCCCCAGGCTTTTGGCAGCTGGGAAACCTGAGACACGTGGCAAAGGACCATGCAGGGTCCCTGCATGTGGTCCCTCTTCATGTGGTCCCTGCAGCAGCAACAGATGTGGCCTGGGGAGATGTGAGTGAACAAGAGGAAAGTCCCTGGCAGAGATAAAACCTCTGTGGTCTTTGAGCCAGAGAGGTGCTTCTCAAAAGGGAGCAGAAGGCAAGAGATGGCTTCACTGTTTTCACATCTCAGAGCTGCTGCCTCTGTGTTGGGCTAAATAAATGCAGCCAGGCAGAGATGAGCACATTCCCTACGTGATTTGAGTAGGGATGCTCCACTCCAGCATTCCCTGCTCCTCTCCAGGACTCAGGGGCTCTAAGCCATGCCCAAACCCACCCTCCCTCGCCTTGCAGGAGAAGCAGAGGTGTCACAAGGCAGAGCTCAGCAGTTCAGGAGACTGCAAAGGTATTTCAAAGGTACAGGGCTAAAAATCCAACCCGGAGATGGGCAGCATAGGCTCTGCATTTAACTCTCTGTGAGGGCAGTGGAAACCTTCCCAAAGTTGTGCAGAAACAGAGCAGAGCCAGAGCTTTTGGCAAGAACTCCTGCAACATCAGCAAAAACCACTGCTCTACCTGATTGACATGCACCAAGGATTAGCTGCTCCAGAGCTCATGGCAATGGGTGTCCTTCAAAGCCAGAAGAACGGCATGAAAATCAGAGAGGAGTCCCAAAATCTGTGATTCTAACCTCTTTTCTGGTTTTACATTCAGCTCCTGGAATTGTTAACAATAACACTAAGGACTTTGCATTTTCACCACCTAATGCCAGTAGGAGAGCACTAAACCCCTCCTGAGCCCAGGGAATATTCAGGGAAACCCAAGAGAACAAAAACCACCAGTTTCATGGACCAGGGAACCTGTGACAACTCCTGGCTACCCGGAGATGCTTGGCCAAGGATGGATCTGAAGTTGTTGGCATTTCTGGTATGTTTAGATTCCACCTGGGCAGCACCAGGAAGCTGCTCTCATCCCACTGCCACCACACACAGCATCATCTCCTAGAAGGAAACAAGCACTTGAGTGAACAAGAGCCTGCACACTGAGCCATAACATGCCCAACCCCAGTCTTCTGCCCCAATAAAGCCCTCAATCTTCACAAAAAACAAGGGTTAGGCATGAATCTATGCAGTAATTTGAGCTGGAGCACAGCCCTCTTAGCAGAAGGAGAACTGAGTGGGAAAAGGGAAAATAAACGGTCATAACACTGTCCATGTGTGCAGAAAGCATCACACTGTGAATTAATCTTTAGCTCCCAGGGAGGACACAGAGGACAAGCTGTAGATGGGAAATGAAAACCATGCTCCCAATTGTTTTGGAACTGAAGCAGCTCCCTGGTGCTGAGCTTTCCCAGCCTCTCCTGAAGCCATCAAGAGCAGAAACCTCTTGACAACTCTGGTTAAAGAAGCCTATTTTGTCTAAGTTAGGTGTTTTGTCTCACTTTTTTCAGTGGAGGCTGATTTCACACCTCCAACCTCACACCTCTGAAATCCACAGCAGACCTACCACTGATCTCGCCCCCCAGGGTACCTGGGAACCAGACAGAGAACGCCACAGGCTGGAATTAGCCTCTCCAAGCACATTTGCCACTTTTCCATCTGTGCTCCATCCCTCAAGTCTTTCCAGGAAAATAAGAGAAACAGACCTGTTCTCTGAGGTTTGAGGGATTTGCTTAGAATCTAAGCATTTTTTCGCTGTGAATTTGTACAAAATCCACACACTCATAATCCCAGTTCTATCATTCAATTTTAGAAGCCTTCTCCACAACCTCAAGTCAAATGCAGTGTTCTCTTAGGGATCAGTGACTGCCAGAACAGTAAATCTAAAATTCTCAGTAGCCAGGGTTCCAACATGCACCAATTCCCCACCCTTAAAATCCAGCAGCACGGGCTAAAAACTGAAATCACAGCCAGGTACAGTTGCAGCCTGAGTGTCAGATTCTTCCCAGGGCTGTGCTGCTGCTCCTCTCCTTCCCCATCTAAGGCTGCTGAGCACAGGGTGCTCTTCCCTGGGTAGCTCCATGAAAATATGAAATTGTTTCCTCCCCTTTGGCTCTGCAGCTGAGAAAAGAAAACCCCCACCATCACCACAGACACATCCAAATCCTCCATTGCACACCTGCATTGCTGGTGAAAGGAAGGAGTGAGCAACCCACACTGTGAGAAAGCTTCTGAAATCAGAGGCAGGATGCTTGGAAAACTCCTCCAAGCCCCATGACACAATTCCAGTGCCAAGGAGTTACTCAAGATGAGGATGATGGAGAGCAGGATTTCCCAGCACAAAGCCAGTTCCTCCCTTAACCTCATACTTTACTCTTGCCACTCACAAGGAAAAAGAGGACCAGGGATTTCAGGTTGAAGTGGGAGAGGTAAGCACTGGGAAAAATTAGCAGCTCCATAATGAATTTCCCTGAGGAAGGAGACCTGCATCCTGGGGGTAAAAAAGCAGAGTGGAATTTCACCATGGCCTGAGTTTCGTTTCACTGGGATGGTAGAAATTAATCCATCAGCCTGAAGTAGGCTCCTACACTTCCCTGAGTTTTTCTCTGAACAAGAATGAGCAGGCAGGATTAGAAAATCCCAACATTTTCACTGCTGGACCAAGACAGGAGTCGGCAGGGATTGGGTAGGCCAAGGTGTGCTGGCAGAGCTGGAGCTGAAGAGTCCTCTTCAATCACAATAGTAGTTACAATAAACATGTTGATTTTTTAGCATTTCCAAATGTGATCTTCCAAGGATTTTCTGAATGCAAATAAATTATGTCCAACCAATCTTGTGTGGGAAGTTGTATTCCTTATACATACAAGGAAACTGAGGCAGGAGCGTTGCAGAGCATTGTGACAGAGCTCAGAGCAGGCTGAACATTCACGGATTCCAGATAGATGTAAGATTATCCTTACTTTTTAGAGGACAAAAAGGCAAGACACCGGAGGTCAGGGTCATCCATGGATGAAAAAAACTGGGAGAGGCTTGTACATCCATCCTACACCCCAGAGACAGTGTCCAGCCATCCCTTTCTTAATAGCACCAGGAATTCACTCATGCTGGTCTTCATAAAACAAGTTTTCATGGATGAATCTGTGTCAGGACACACTGCAGGAAAACTATTCCACAAGGCAGAGGAAACCCAACAGCTGGAGAAACAACAGCAAGTCCAGACAGCCTTTTCCCCAAAACATGGGACAAACACAAATGAATCTCCCGTTGCCTCCTCAAATGGAGCAGGGGTTCCTTGTCAAGGTTGCTTGGAGCTCATGTGTGGGCCAACCCAAAACTTCCAGCATGTCCTTACAACTCACTCCTTTGGCCTTCCCAAGGATTTCAGCATCCCAGTCCCCTCTGTGCCGGCTCATGGATGTTTCCACCACCAGGATGGGCTTTAAGGAACCATCCGAGAAGAAACGAGGGGCAAGAAGGTGAGAGGACACATGTTCAGAGCCCTGTTTTGAGGGCACAGAGCAGGGAACAGGAATGAACCACACATCCCCTGTGTCCGTGGGAAGAATGTCCCAAATCCTGCCCCTCTATCCTGTGCCCCCTGCAGGACATGCCCGGCTGGAGGGAGAACCTCTAGAAAGATGGTTTTAGGCTGGACTCCAAATCCCTCCTGAATAGAACCCCAGGAAAAAGGGTCTCCCTAATCCTGTCCTTTGAAACACGGAATCCCAGGCAGGAGAATCCCAGTATATCCCAGTCAGCTAAAACAGAGGGTCCTGGGGGTGACCCTGGCGGTGTCCCTTTGGCAGGATGACTCCAGACACCAGATGAGCCACCCCTACCACCAGAAGAGCTGTGTCCAACTTCACACCCTCAGCACAGGGGGTCTCCAAGGACTCTCCCAAAAGTGTCCACCCCTGGCAAAGGGGATGCTGTGTGCCCTTGACCCCACGCTCCTGTGCCAGAGTTCATCAGTATCCCTGGGATGTTTCCTGGGTGTGAGGGTCTGTAGGATTGTCCCCCAGCCCCACACCTCAGGCAGGAGATCCATAGGGACCCATCCTTCAACCCTGCACCCACGGCAGTGGTGTGTGTCTGGGGGCTGCCCAGGAGTGTCCCCCAGCCCTGCACTTGTGCAGACACAGCCCCCACGGCTGTCCTGGAGCCGTCCCCAGGCCCACAGGACAGTAAGGGGCCCCAGAGCTGTCCCACACCAGCTGAGGGGGGGTCCCCATGGATGTCCCCAGGCCCAGGGCGCTTGCAGAGCAGGGTCCCCAGGGCCATCCCCAGCCCCACGGCCCCGCAGAGGAAAAGTCCTCCCGGCTGTCCCCAGACCCAGCACAGGGAGGTCCCCACAGGCACAAGGAGAGTCCCCAGGGCCCTCCTGTCACCAGCGCCACCAGAGCACAGCACCGGCCGACCCGCCGGAGCCCAGGGCTGTCCCAGGGCTGTCCCCAGCCCCGGCGCTGGGGTTCCCCGGGGCTGTCCCCAACCCCTACAGCCCCAGCCCAAGGCTGTCCCCAGGCCCAGTCTTTCCAGCGCCGCAGCTCGCTGTCCGCAGCCCCCGCCGTGCTCCCGCTCCCACCTTCTTGACGGAGAGGGAGATGTTCTCCAGGATGCGGTCCTTCACCTCCGCCGGCTCCATGGCGCCGCCGCCCACCGCCGCCCGCCGCGCCCGCCCGGCGCAGGCCGAGCGCCGTCCCGCCCGCCGGGCCCGCTCCGTCCTGCCGGCTCCGTCCTGCCGGCTGCCCCGGCCGGCCCCGGGCTGGCGGCTCCGCGGCGCTCAGCGCGCCATGGCCGGGCGCGGGGGCGAGCGGGCCCCGCGGGAGCACAGCGGAGCCGAGCCGCGCTGGGGCCGCGCTCCGCCGGGAACTGAGGTCACGGGGAAGGAGGGAGGGACGGAGGGAGGGAGCGAGCGGCGCTGCCCGCCCCGGGCCGGCAACGGCACCGCCCCGCCCGGGGACCGGGGGCCGGCCCGGCCCGGCCGAGCCGAGCGGAGCCGAGCGGAGCCGAGCCCGGCCCGGCCGAGCCCAGGACGGCCGAACGGAGCCGAACCCGGCCCGGCCGAGCCCAGGACGGCCGAACGGAGCCGAACGGAGCCGAACCCGGCCCGGCCGAGCCCGGCCCGCCCCAAATGGCGCCCGCGGTGTGGGGGAGGGAGGGACCCTCGTGACCCCGCGAGGAGACCGCGAGGGGACCGAGAGGGGACCGAGAGGGGACGCGGGGCGATGTGCCACTGCGGACAGTGAGGGAAGGTGGGACTGGGTTCCTCACAGCCCGGGGCTCAGTGAGGGGACGTGATGTTGAGGACAGTGAGGGCATAGAGGGAGGTCCTGAGATTAGTGAGGGGATTGGGGGGGAGATAGCCTTGGGTCTGTCACGGCCCTGACCTCAGTGGGGGGAGATGGCATTTGGGAGACTGCCATGACACAGTGAAGGGACACAAGAGAAGGTGGCACTGGTTCTTTCCCAGCAAGGAGGGATGTGAGGGGAATAAGGGGATATGGTGTTGGCTCCCTCGCAGTCCAGGGGGACAGGAGGGGACAGTGCTGTTGGTGCCTGCTGAGTGGACACACACTGGGTTTGGGGACGTGAGGTACACACCAGCGCCCAGCTCAGCCAGGGCCCAGCCTGCAGCTTTGCTGCACTTTGGGGTGCTGGCCTCAAAGGAAATTATCAGTGGTAAGGGAAAAATGAGGGATCCATATAGCACCCCACCACCTCAGCCTTCAGCAGTGTTTCCTTCAGTTCTGCTCCAGCAACATGAAATGGGGGATCCAGCTCTTTGCTGGGGTCCCTGTGCTCGTGACACCATAGATCCCAAAATGGGCCACATTGTTGTTCCAGCCCAAGCCTCCATTGGTGGGAAAAGTTCTAAAAACCTTAAGTACCAGCCCCATCCACTATCACAGAACAGAGATGGGAGTTGATGAAAAGACTTAAGATAAATTACAAATAAAACCTGAGGCTAAGGTGAAGGGTTGTGAATTTGGGCTAGCCTAGCACCTGCATCACCCGACCCTGGTAACTGAAAATGTAACTGAAAGTAAAAGCAATTTAAAAAATGTGAAAGCCAGCAGCTTCCAGGAATGCATTCCCTGCCATTCCCACCCCTTCCTACATAAATAACCTGCTGGCGGAGAAGGAAAGGGCTGAGCAAGGGCTTGGATGGAAAAACCATGCCAGGCCAAGCCTGCTCTTTCCCTGCAGGAATGGCCCAGCCAGTTTAACAACTCTGGAAACCATGGGGGAAGGGAAGGGAAGGGAAGGGAAGGGAAGGGAAGGGAAGGGAAGGGAAACTTGGGTTAGAACTGACCCAAACCGAAAAACTTTTCCCAGCTCCCCACCAGCCTCTGTAGAAGCAGAAACATTGCATTAAGGGGGATCCTAAGGATAAGAGCTTTATTTGAATGCGAGGAGGAAGATGACTCCTGCTGAAGTGGGGGTGGGGGGGGGTATTGGAGCAAATCCTGAAACACCCCAGCCTGATCCCCCACAAGTCACTGGGGAGACAAAAGTCAGCTGCTTATACAGCAGCCCAACAGATCCCACACACCAGTTTATGCTTTCTTGGTGAATTTTGAAATTTAAAGCATAAAGTATAAGGCAAACAAGCTGTACAGCACCAGCAGGTACATGCATCCATTTGCATTCCTCCTTGTTCTGGAGTCACCAGGTGCAGCATTTATACCTGTAGAATCCCATGGAGGTTGGAGTGAGCTTCAAGGTCCCTTCCAACCCAAACCACTCTGGGATTCTATGATAGAACAGACTTCCTGGTGTCCTGCTGTTTTCCTGAATGTTTTGAATGCCCCAAGTACTTGTTTTACTTTGAGTAAAATGAGTTGGTTATAATCCCGTAAAACACCCACCACACAATTATGGATTTACATGGAAGATTGCCCACTCCCAGCATTTAGACAGCTCTCATTCTCAGAAAAACTTGGGGGATCCATCCCACTCCCACCACATGCTGGGTTGCCTCCTACCCTCTTCCCAAGTTTTAACTCTTTGCTCAATATTTGCAGCCTGAAAGTTGGCATGGAGAACATGATCCCCAAGGAGAAGAGCCACCAGGTGCTTGCCACGGATGGAGAGTGAGGAAGCAGAGAGTGAGTCACTGAGGGGAATCCCCCCCGTGCAGCGAGGTGTGTTATGTGCAAGATACTCCCAAGATACCACCCCATGCAGTGCAGTCATGGGGCACCTCAGTAACATTGCCAGTGATCCGGAGGGAAATTAAAGAGGCACGAGAAACACTTCAGGAATTGCAGTATGGATTCCATGAGGAAAAAAATTAGTATTAGGAAAACCATGGAAGAAACTGCTGGGTTATAGGGATAAGTCAAGAGTGAGCCCATTTCTACAGGCAGAAGTGGTTTAATTTTAAACTCCCTTCCATTTCCATTTGTTATCAAAGAGACCGGGAACCAGACATTCCTTTGGCAGTGACTGTTGGGAGGGATTTCAGTCACCAACCACTCACATCCTTGTGTTTGACTCAGTGCTTTATTGGCAAGCACACAGCACCTTGTAATTAGCACATGTGGTTGCTGGAGGTAATTATGTCATAGTGTAGTGGTTACACTTCCAGGGATCCCAGCACCCCCAGCATACCCCCAGGGAATAAGGTACAGCAGAGAATCAATGTCAGGTCACAGTGAATCAAAAGCCAGGTGGGCCAGCAGGATTTCCCAAATCCCATTCTGGTGACAAACTGGCCCAAAAAGTGGTTACCTTGGCAAAGCCACACCACGCACGTGTTCGGACACGGGACTGCAGAGGGGTTGGGCAGGGGCTGATGAAAGGCACTGCGGAATTCCTGAGCAATGGCTCAGTCATGTTCCTTCTGCTGACCATTCCTTGAACTATTCTGAGGTAGGAAATTGCATGAAGGAGCACTCACCTCTCTGCATCCCACTCCTGCTCTTAATGCAGATGCTGCATCCACGTGACTGCTCAAAAAACCTCCAGCTGTTATTTTTAAACTCCAGATCTCTGCAGGAAGTTTTTAGGAAACCTCTACTCCTAAAGGCCCACAAAAGAGAACCAAGGAAAACACCAACTTGGAATGCACATTTATTGCATGGGGCCTGACCCTCTCTTGGCTGTATAAAGACTGCAGATTTCAGGGCGGCAATGCCCCAGTTCATGGAATCCCAGAATGGTTTGGATGGAGGGACCTTAAAGCTCATCCCATCCCACCCCCTGCCATGGGCAAGGACACCTTCCACCGTCCCAGGCCGCCTCCAAGCCCTGTCCATCCTCACCTTGGACACTTCCACGGATCCAGGGGCAGCCACAGCCCACCCTTGTTAAGCTTCAGGACATCAGGCCAATTCAGACTGGTGCAATCCCAAACATGAAAACTGTGTCAATGATAATAATTTTTACACATTACCAAAATAAAACCATCTTCATCAAGCAGAACAGACAAGACCCAAGTGCTCAAAGTAGTTTTGAACCAGAGCATTCAATCCTTAAATCATCTCCCAGCAGAAGAAATCAAAACAATCAAAGCAACCCTTTGGCCAATTTATGATGAGGCTGTAGCAGCCCTTACATCAAACCTTCCCTTTACCCACTCTGAGAGCTGAATTCAAAATGTGGTTTTGCATAATTAATGACCCCACTTAGTGACAGTGACACCAGCATCACGTGCAGAGCTGTGAACATGTGAGGAGGAAACCACTGCCCAGTTTGGCATGGTCACTGAATCATAACCCATTGTGTTTGTGTCTCCCTCACATGGCACCACCACCTACAGCTCTGGTTAGCGGGGATTTAAGATAGCCAAAACCTCAGTGCTGTCTCCAGGAAAAGTAGAAGTTTTTTAGGTCTGAAAAAGGAACTGCTCCTCCATGAGAGGACTTTAGGGTTAGTGACTATGCCCCAAGTTTCAGAGGAGGAATATCCTCTATGCCTCCCTTGTAAAACCTGTTTCTAACTAAAACTCTCATGAGCTTTGCAGGACTTTATATGCCAATTTTTAAAATGTCCCAAGAAATTAGCTTCCAGCTCCAGAAAAATAAAACCATCTGCTAACTGAGCTGGAAATGAGGTATTCAGGTAGGAGACAAGGAGTGTCCCATTCACTTTCCCAGCACACAGTGCCATGGCCAAGTGCTACGTTTTGTGTTTACTCTGATGCTTTTCCAAGTCCTCCATGAAGGACCCAACAGACCATCCCCAAAGAAAGGGAATACAGGAATTTCTCAAGTCTGTTCTCAGGCCCTCCCAACCTTAATAATTTTACCCACAGGTTTCTACTCATTCTGTTGAAAATGGCAGCATTTATGTTACAGAAAATCCACTGGATTTGGGAAAAAAGGCAATGAAGGATTTGAGTGCAGAGCTGCCAACCTCAGAAATACAAATAGACCAACCAAGCAACATTATGATAAAGTGTTTATTCATTTTTTTAAATATCAAATTTTTTTACACATAATTTGTTGATAAACAGTCCCCCGATATTAAAAAAAAATCAAAAAAGAATCAAGTGTGTATTACTTTGGGCAGAACCACATCCCATTGATGACACACCCACTCCTCTCTTCAGCCACCTGCGAGGCCACAGCGTGTTCAGCCCACAAGAGTCAATGACACAAAACGCAACCAGCTTTAGGATTCCTGAGTATTGATTCCCTCAAGTTCCCTAAGTGAGTCTGTAAAACTCTGAAGCATCAGTCAAAGTGTGACCCAAACTGCTGCGCTTTGGATCACGGACTAAGCCTCGTCTACACAGTGCGGGAAGAAATCTCCAGCGCTCAGAGGGGAATGATGTACATGAAACTGACCTCGTTTCCCAAGCTGACTTCCGAGAGAGGCAGGCAGAAATACCTCTGGATTTCTCCTCTTTGAATTTCTGTTAAGAGTTCTGGGGAGCCGTTTGGCAGGAAGTCCAAGTCTGGTGAAGAAACCTCTAAGACCTGTTCCTCCTTTTGTTCATCAATGGCATAGTTTTACAGAAAACTGATCTGAAGTTGAGCATTCAGCAAGTACACTTAAATATTGCTACTTTTCAGAAGAGGAGACAGCAAGAGGAAGACACAGAAGAGGGGAACATGGAGGACATACAAGGTTAACAGTCCTGGAGACCGAGTGTCTACATAGAAAGTTAAACATACACAGCAAGGAGGCAGAGATTGTCACGGTAACAGCTCTGTCCTGCAGCAGGTAAACATGCCAGGGACAGTTACCAGGAATATTCCCTCCTCTTGTCAGAATTACCCATGCCCAGAAACTTCCAGATGTTTTCCACTAAACATCACCTCTGTGTTCACCTGTGGCCTCGTGTACACAAACACACAGTTACCAAGAAGCCAAGTGAATTCCTTCAGTATTTTTAAGGAAAAAGTAAATCTCAGAAACCAGGACTGGCTCCAGGGCACACCCAGAAAGAAATTCTACAGACCCACATAGGTCCCCACAGGTGCTGGCAGCTTTACAAAGCGGCTTCCGAACACTGCTTTACTCTCTAGAGCTAGACTGCCATGGTGAAATCCCTTTGTTAAGTGATGTGACATGAGGACACTACAGCAGTGATAAATAAAGAGGGGGAAGAGAACAAAGTGCCTGATTTTAGGCCGGAACACCTGGCTTCTTGGAAACCTGGACAGCTGTTGGTGGTACCTCTATCGCCTGCTGTAGCCAATAAGCCACAGCACTCTGCCATCCCTCCTTTCCTGTAAATACTCCCCTCTGTGGGCCAGGTCAGCACAGGGACCAGTGAAGGGACTGCTGGAGGCTGAACAGAGGATGTGCGTGTGCATGCAGCAGAGAGGACACACATTGAAACAAAGACAACTTTTAGACAGCGTTCGCTAAACACACATTCTATTACATTTTATTTTGACCTTAAGTACTCACTACTGCCCCAATTTTATACTAGATCTTGCTCCTAAAAAAATCATTCACTAATTTAGCAGCACTAAGCCATTCACTCAAAGCGAAGTCTGGAAATGAAGAGATTTAAATCACCAGGCTTGGACCTACTTGATAAAAGAGTTTTAGAAATATTTATCAGTTGGGGGTCAGGGTTTGTTTCTAGAAGTTTGCAGAGAGTTACCCATGGAATTCTAGCACTATGGATAAATGCTTCCATACAGCTTTGGCAGAAGGGCAGGATTGAAAACTTTATATTTGACAAGGAATAAAAGTGAGCATTGAAGCAGACTGGCTGATGCTCTAAAGCTTTTATAGCATAAATTCTGTATGCGCAGCCTAAGTCAGCATGGCCATGAGAGCAGAGCCTGTCACCAGCTTGGTGCAGAGCAGCACCACTTGGGCCAGCTGAGCAATGGCTTCTAAAACAGAGAGAGTGATACAAGGGGCTAACACTGAGTAGCCAACACTGAGTAGCCAACATTTGCTGCTCCAAGCAGCTGGCAGTACATTCACCCACAGGCAAAGGGTGCAGGTTCAGCTCTCCCGCATCCAAGAGAGCCAACCTGGCCGTGGCTCCTTGCGTTACTTTGCTCCCAGGGCCACCTCACCAAGCCCTGCAGTGTGAATAAGAAGCAGATTCAGCCATCTGAAATCGCTCTGGATCTGGGTGCCTCATTGCTGCTGCTTCTGATGGTGAACCAGATGCAGACAGGAATGGGTCTGATGGATCCTATTTCCTAAGGCTTCTAGAGACCTGCTGACACTGTACTCCTGTACCAGCCCAAGCTTGCCCTTCACAGAGGGGCTTCCACTGATTTGAGGTGCTCATTGCAAGAATACTAAACCAAACCTTCAGCAGGGGTAACTCTACCACCTGCCCAGTGACGATGAGAAAGCTGCAGTCTGGCCTCAGTAACTCATTTTCAGCAGACCCTCAAGTGAATCACTGGATGCTGCTCCAGACAGCCAAGCACTGCTTCCTACACGGAGCGGTGCCTGCTGCTGCCATCACAAGCAGAGGGATGTAAGCTAAACCTGTGTGGGAGCTCCAGGTCTGGGTGGTACTGTCCCAGCTCATGGAGATGCTCCATTTGACAGCAGAATGCCTTAAAGCCCTTTATTACTCCAAAGGATCTCCTAGCTGCCCAAGTGTCTGAGGCAAATCTGACACCAGCACTCAATGACAGCACAAACTCCTATGAGGTGACAGATGAAACCAAATCGGTGCTGTTTTTAAATGCCACCAGCATAAAAACAGCCCAGCACACAAACAGGAGACCTGCTAAAGCAACAGTGAACACAAACACCAGGACACAGGCCTGGGACAACCACAAGACCACATGGAAGCTATGAACAAAAATGTATCTGGTGCTGCTGAGCCTTCGCTCCAGGTTTAGCTCAACGTGTCAAGTTCAAGACAAACACCTAAAACAAAGCCACTTCTGAGATTTGCAAGTGGGACTGAATCAAAGCTCCTACTTAAAATTTGGTTTCAGCCATGCCTTCCTTTCCCTTCCCCAGCCCTGACAGAGTTTTGGGGCTTTGCAGAGCATCACAACGGAGTTCTTCTCCCCTCAAAAAAGCATCTGGAAAGGGCTTCCTACAGCACAGCCTTGGTGAGGCCTCTCCACTCAGGTGACTCACCAGAGGTATCCCAGAAGGCCACGATGGTTGTAACGCAGAAGCCACATCAGTGCATTTGTTCCATGAACCCTGCTGGGGAGCCCTTGCTCTTGAGGAGGTGTAAGATCAGCACCCCCAGCCATGGCATTCACAGCCATGAGGCTGATCAACCTCAGACATCCAGACAAACCACAGCAAAGCAGATTCTTCCTTCTTCCAATCACAGCCCTGTTTGGAGCCACTGAGATGAAGTTCATTCCTCCCTGGGCACAGGGAGATTTTAAGAGTCGTAACACACAGTTGGTTTGTTAAACAAATTCATCATTAAGGTTTAGCCTTAAACTGGTTGAGCTTGTTCTTTTTGCATGAGGAAAAACATGATATGGGCAAAGCTAGAAAAAAATGTAAATACTTTTCCCTCCCCCCCCATCCCTGCAGTTAATACCAGCACATCTCCAAGTAAGTTAAAACATATCTTCTAAGTTTTGGTAGCACCAAATTCTATCCCTTCCCTTCTTCTATCCCCATGTTGTAAACTGGAATACACTGGCCCAAGAGCATCACAGAATATTTTGAGTTGGAAGGGACACACAAGAATCACTGAGTCCAACTCTAAATCAAAGCATAAAAGGGTTTGGCAAAAATAAGCATCAGCCTTCCCCATGCACACATGAAAACCCACACTCCCAAAAAAACCCCTCACTCCTCTGGCAAAAGCCTTGCACATCCAGGAGCATCTACACACCTTTAGTAGCTGCCAGAATAATTTCAACAGCTGCGTTCCAAGGAGTTGCAACAAATCCAGAGTCCACACTGGACTCAGAGTGCACCTCCCCTCCTGTGCACGTGTGGCCAATTCCCATCACAAACTGCTTTGTGCCATACAGGGCAGTGAGTGCAGTGGCTGCTGCTTTGTATTCATAGCACTGGAGCTATTCTAAAATCATAAATTTAAATAAAAGTAGTAATTTTAATCCAGTATGCATGATTAAAAGCTATCCTGTCCATGCAATGCAAGGACATTTTCTTTCCTTTCAAAGCCCAAATCTAATGAGTGAAACAGAAGAGATGTTTTACTTTGGCTGCAAATAATTTAAAAATTCTGGCTCAATGCTCTGCTTGTCCATTGTGGTGTGTAGTTGAGATACTCCTGTAGAAGAAAAGATTCCCCCAGTCAGCTCCCTCTTCCACAGTTATGTGGGAACAACAATGCTCTTGGCCAGCAAAATGAGAAGAGCAAGATCTGCGTTTCCACCCGCTTGTTCCAAGGCCTGGAGAGCTTCCTGTGGGGTAAAACCAGCACCGAGGATCCGGTCGACATCAGCCACAGGGAAAGCAGGGGCTGGAGAAGCCCCTGTGGTCAGTCTGGTGTAGGCAGCTGGGGGGCTCAGCAGTGGTTCCTCACTCCCAGCCAGCGGCCACGGACCTGCAGGAGCAGCACTGCCACTTCTCCCAGGTGCTCCTGTGACCAGGCGCCAAGTATCCTGTGGTGCTCCTTCACCCGAAGCAGGTGTGGAGGGAACAGGCATGCTCTGCTCCAAAGCTGGACTAGGTGCATTCTGAGAACCTCCTGCCAAAACCTCCCTCTGCTCTGGGCTCTGCTGCTGGTGAGGGGTGGCTGCAGAGCTCAGCATGCCCACACTGCTTTTACCTGAACCCTTCTGCCTCTCTAAAGCACCTCCCCCAAGCACAGGCTGCCCAGGAGCAACAGGCCTGGTGCTTATGTGCTCTCTGCCAGAATCACAAGGCTGGCTCCCCTCTGTCCCTCCACCCTCAGATCTCATCTCAGGGAAGGAACAGCTCTGCTCCTGGCTGACTGGATCCAAGCCTTTCTGCTCACCTTCAGGAAGTCCTTTCTGCTCACCTTCAGGAAGTCCTTTCTGCTGCGCTGCTGGCTCTTTGTGAACCATTTCTAGCTGCGAGACTTCTTCTGAGGCAAGGATCTTGCATTCTCCTTTCCGACTGACAACCAAGAGTTTGTGAAGCTCTTTCAAGGCTGATGCTAGAGGGAAACATGGCTCTTCTGAAGGTCTTCCTGGATCTGTGTCCAGCTGTTGGGTGCTGGAGGGGGAAGAGCTGTCTGCTGCCAAATTAGCCAACTCGTGATACTCTGCATGAATTTCACTAGTGCTTTTAGACTGCAGGACATCACTGGTGGAAAGTGGATCACTCAAGGAGGACGGAGACTTCAGCAACTCCACCTCCATAGAGAAGGCCTCTGAGTTTGGGTTGGATATATGTCTGTTCTCAGTCTGCTGCTTCTGCTGCCTTGCTGAGCTCTGTGCTTCAGCTGCAGCCTGCTCTTCTGCATCTATTTCCATGGAGGCTTCCATGTGCACATGGCTACAGGAGGCTGACAGCTGGATACTCCCTTTCACACAGGAAAGACCTGCTCTCTCCAGTCCACCTCTCATTTCCATTGGAGGATTTTCTGGCTGTTTGGCTTCTGCCACGTCAGGTTTCTCAACCCCATCAACACAGCAAGGAGGTTCTGGGTCAGTTGTCTCAGTTTGTTCCTCAAGATGTTCCTTTTCTGGCTCTTTGCACATCCGATGGTCTGTAGGAAGCTCATGTTTTTGCTCCTGCTTTGAAGACAGATAGACATCTTTATCCTGCCTATGTGTGGTAGCAGTGTCATCCAAATGGACTTTTGTCACTTCCAGAGGATGTTCCTGACCATGATCTTGTCCTTTAGCATTACATTCCTTTAAAATGTCAGCACTAAACGTTTCTGTGAGTGTCTTCTGTGAAAGGCAAGCTGGATTGGAGCAGGTCCCATCTCCGGTGTGCAGAGAAGGGTCATTATTTGCCAAGGAAGAGCTATTGGAATGATGCTGTAATACCAGAGCATGTTCTTTTTCTGGGGTTATCTGGTGTTCAGATGAAGAGTCAGAAGTCTTGATGGCTCTAGGATCAATGGGCTCTGCGAGGCTGGATTTGGATGAGCAAATTGAAGCAGGGGCAGAGACAGAACGATCAAGTAACTGATTTGTGGGATTACAGATCTTGGAATTTAGTCCTGAAGACTGGACTGGATTTTGAAACCCATCAGAAGCTGGTAATGAGGGCATTTCCAGTGAGGTAGTTTCTCTGTCACTATTCTCTATGGAAGACAGAAGGAAAGGAGCAGTCAGGACACGGCAGAAGCACCGTTGCACCACGGCAGCACAAACTGGAATGGGTGGCTCTAAATACCTGGTCTGTGGCCCACTCCAGCTGCAGTAAACACACACTACATGCATCAAGGCTTCCGACGTTCTGTTTGGATTAGGAAACAAACACACCAAACTCGTGTTAGCATTCAGAGCACACACCATGCGTGGTTACAGTCCTGCACAGCTCCCCT
Source organism: Chloebia gouldiae (assembly GCA_003676055.1). Classification (NCBI taxonomy): domain Eukaryota; kingdom Metazoa; phylum Chordata; class Aves; order Passeriformes; family Passeridae; genus Chloebia; species Chloebia gouldiae. The sequence goes on from QUSF01000139.1 coordinate 211,508, forward strand.
CCTGACGGTCCAGCACAACGGCACCGAGGCTGCAGGAGCTCCTGCCTCCCAGAAAGATTCTGCCTGGCAAATGTGGCACATCAAGGCAAGAATATCTCAGCCAGAGCACAATTTATAGGCTGCTCGGTATTGTCTATGCCACAGAGAAACTCTACACAGTATAACATGTGTCTAGTGCCACTTGTCTGTTCTCCCTTTGGCTGGAGATACTCAGGACGCACATTTCAGGGACATGGGAACTGAGATGGCAACACAGTTCTTGGGTTGTGCTCCCAGCAGTACCATCAGACCCAAGAGAAGCTGTCCAAACACCAAACACTTCCCTTTTGCTGGCTGCATAAGGGAAGTGTACAAATTGTAGTGGCAAAGAAATCCCCCAAAAGAACTCCTGCTCAAGGCTGGAAAGAGCAAAGCAAAGGAGAAGCACCCAAAAGTCAAGCCCAGCTTGCTCCTTCCTTGTCCTCAGAGAGCTGATGAATTGCAGATCTCTATCAGAAGGACCAAACACTGGCTGTGGTTATCAGGGGAGATTAAGTGACCTTATCTTGCTGACAGTCTGATCTCGCTGATGTATCAGCGCTCGAGCGCTCATTAAATCACTCGCACAACCTTTGCAGGAGTGCCTGGCCTGACAGCACAGCCCTGTCTGCCCAGGATCACACACCCAGGCTCTGAGCTCTGTGATTTCTGCCCTTTCCCTTCCCAAACTCAGTGGTCTTAAACACACACCACTGGATTTCCTGGAGTCTCTTTTTACAGGAGTACTGGGGCACAGCTTGCCATGCCTACACCTCCAGCCACCATTCCCTTTAAATTCCACAACACGACAGAAATCTGCCTTTCTGTCCTCAGCATTTTATTCTCTGTTCCTTTTATTCTGTTAACTAAAACCAGTGCAATATCTGCCGTGACACCACCCCCCTGCTCATCTTTCCTAAGGGTGGCAAGAGCTTTGTGACAGAGGATATGGATGAAAGCCAGAGGGATCCTTCCTGTTTCTATGTGGAATGATTACATTCGTGCTCTCTGCTCCCAAACCAACCCTTCAGGGAGGAAGCAGAACTGTCTTTTGACCTGCTGGATCATTAATTAGGGTCTGATCAGACACAGTGGGGATTTGCATTTAGGTAGCAGCAGGAGCTGGTTTTTAGTCAAGCCCTCCTCAGTGTCATCCTTCTCCTGGGGTAGGCACAGGAGCTGTCCCAGCCCCACCAGGGATATTGATCCAGCTAAAAGCAGGAACAAACTCTTCCCCCCTGAGTGCACCATCAGGGATGAATTCCACTCTGTACCAGGAACAGCCTGAGCTGCTTGTGGTGGCAGTGACTTGGACTGAGGCTGCCTAGATGAAAAGGTGTGTGTGGGATGAACTGCCTGGCTACACTTCCTCCTCAGCAAAACAGCTCCAGTTCTGTTGCCAGGTTTGTAAATCCTCCATGAGTTCCTCAGTGGTGGGAAATTGGCACAAAAGAGCATTTAGCCCTTGGAGATAAATAAGGATGTGGAGGTCCTGGATCTTAGTGAAGCCCACCAGCACTCCACCACCACCTCAGCTGCCTTCCACAGATACTGAATGTTGTGGTTTGATATGGAAAAAAGAATTTTTTTCCAAAGGAAGAGGTTAATTTAGTTTGGGGTCAGGGATGGATATTAATATTTAGAGTGACTAATTGAGAGTAGATATGTTTTTGAGAATATAGAAGGGTTAAAAGTAAAATTTTTAGGAGAATTTTTTTTTTGGTTTGGTTTTTTGAGAAGTTATGTGGGAAGTTATGTGGTTTAGGTTGAGGTAGGTTGAAGGGTGGAGAGTTTAGAACTGGTTTTGGCTTTTTGTGGATGGAATGGTAGAGAAAAATTTAGGACGTTTGTGTTTGTTTTTAGAGTCTCCTGAGAGAGAGAAAGAAACAGTGATAATTTGTTAATAGTATACTGGTAGAGGAAGTAGAAGTGGGGGGAACAGTGTGCGAGTTGGAGCTTGGGCTGAGAACTATTTAGGGCATTGAGATTTTTAATTTTTTTTAAGAAATGAATGATTTGTGAATTTTTTTTTTTTTAGTTTAAAAGAAAAGAAGAGAGATAGTTTGGGACTTGGGATGTTAGGGAAAGAAGATTAGGGGAAAGATGATGGAGTAATTTTTAGTTAGATTTTTTTTGTCAATTATAGATTGATTTCTTTTTAAGAGAGATTGTATTTTAAGAAGATGTTAGTGAGTTAAGAGATTTGTTTTAGTAGTTGAAAAAAAATAAGAGTAGAGTAAAGAGAAAAGTTAAGGAAGTTTGTGGTAGTGTTTTTTGTTTTTAGAGAAGAAGAAAAGATTTTTGTTTTTAGACTTTTAGTTTTAGGGGGAAATGGGGGTGCTGGCATTGTGCCAGTACCAAACCATGACACTGAACCACCAGCAAAGCAGCTGACAGAAATCATGAGGCTCCCTAAAGTGGACTTGAGGGAATTAAATAAAGCTCAGGGATAATCCAGGTGCATTCAAAACAAGCACTTTAATAGCCTCCAGGTGCAGGCAGCCATTTGTGTTGTACCATCTCCTGGAAGCCAGCAAAAATTCCTGCTGTTATAAAAGAACACACGTGTTGTGGGGAGCTGAGCTTCTTTGAAGCTGCATCACATCCTCTTTCTGGGCTTCTTCCATTTTCTTTTTTTTCCTTTCTTGGTTTTCTTGGTACCATCTAGCAGCAACTCAAGTTTTGGAAGAGAGAAAGAAGCAATGTGCTGACATTTTAGGATACAGCCAACAAAAGCCTATGGACCAGAGGCCAGTACTGCGTCTAGAACTGTTAGGACTGTCACAGTCAATCTGAACAAGAGCCACTTTAGTTCTGTACCTCGGTGTTCTACAGGCATTAAGTGAACACACAAAATGGATTTCCTATTCCCATAAATCTTTTACATTCCTCTAGGGCTCAGCATCAACGGAAAGTGTCCGAGTGCTGACTAGCCTGAGCAAAGCCTCATGGTCTTTAGAACCATATGTGGTACATAAGCAGATTGGATTTAAGTCATTTCAGGCACTTTTCTGGTTAAAAAACTTGTCTAAAATGCTTTTATTGTAAAGACTCATAGTCTGGGCTGAGGTTTGCTTGTTATTTAGTTCTCTTTCAACAGAGAACTAAATTCAACCAACCACAATATCTGCAAAGCCTCATCCAAAGTAGAAATATATTCCAAAAGCTAACCCAGGCTCCACCAGGCTCCAGGTTTTCACAAGAAAAGAACTAATATTTACACCTGCCAGGCTGTGGGAACAGACAAGAGCCCAAGCTCCTGAGCCTGGCCTTTAGTGACATCAAAACCCGATCACAAGGTCAAACCCATGTTTGTGTTTCTCCCTACTGGCTGCAACTTCAGTTAATAAACATTCGAATTTGGCTAGAAAAGTCACACATTTAAACTATTTCTTACTGATTCATTAAAGCCAGACCTTCCTTCTGATATATTTTTTACATTTCTGGAAAACTTATATTCTAAGGATATAAGAAAATAGGCCAGAGGGAGCAATAAGTGCAATCCTGTGCTCCCCTTAATGTTATCAACTTCATTATTTGTAACTAACTGCTTACTCTTTGGGTTGTCAAACAGTAACTGGGAGGTGGTAAAGAAAATTTTCAGTGCATTTCAATTATATAGATGTAGATATAGCTAAATAAATGTTAGTATGTAATAGAGATATAAATATACATAATATATGGTTAAATCTTTTTTTTCCCTCTTTTCAATTTTAAATATAGGCACGATAGAGTCTTCAAAAATTAGCAAGAAAAATGTTGAAATCAACTCGATCAGCAAAGAGTTCTACATGTGTGTAGGAAGCAGAATTTACTGCATTCTTTCAGAGGAAAAATGAGCAGTAAAACTCAAATGTCTCTAGGGAACTTTTGGATATAAAATGTTATCTTTAAAAGTTTTGGAAAAGGCTTAAGGAATACACCCTGAGGTATTCCCAGCTCCTCTGGAACAGCAGGAAAAAAAAATTAATTTCCCCTTCAGCTAAAAGCTGAATTAAGGAAGGAGTTGAAGAGAAAATTTGAGTTTCAGACTGGTTTTGACTCCTATTTCAGCTTTCAGCTGAAAAGATTCAGCTTTTTATTTTGGCTGAAAATAAAATTTGAAAATAAATTTTGCAGCCACCATGTGGCCATCACATCTGTGCAGCATTTGGATTCCAGGGACACTGGGAACAAAACTATAGGAGGGTGAAAGTTCTCTTTGCAGGTCATGTTTAAGGATGAAGACGTGAATTCAGCTTTTGAACCTCAGAGCAACTGCAAGGAGGCAATTCCCCCTCCAAGGGCACGAGCACCATTCCAGGGAAAAATGCTGAAATAGTGTGAATTCTAAAAATTGTCATGAACTTTTGTCACTGCTACAGCTGCTCTATTTTTACATGGTGCAGCCAATAAGAGCAGGGTTTTGGGAGCCTCCCCAAAGCTGTGCTCACACGAGGCTGCAGCAGCAGTACAGCTGAGCCACGTCCCTGCCGGGCACTACAACGTGATCCTGGCCACAGACAACCGTTAACCTCCACACCTTGAAAGCCAGGAAACCAGAGCAGGTGGAAAACTGCAGGGAGAGCACCAAATAAACAGCTAACAGCCCTGAGTGCCTTTGTGCAGGTTCTGCAGCCCAGAAGGGAACAGAGAAGTGCACTCAGAGGCCACGAGCAAGAATAAAGCCCCTTCTCTCCACCCTTAACGAGCTGAGGCTGCTCCCAGAAGCTGGAAGGGGAACTGCTCACAGACATCCTGACATGCAGCAAAGAAAAATGCAGCTATTCCTATTTCCAGTGGGCTCCTGCCGGTACCTGCTTCCTCTACGGATTTCTGTATTGCCTCTGCGAGCTCCTGGTCGGCGATGTCCTCGGGCCGCACGTCGTCGCGGCCCGCGCCGTACGCCAGCCGCGCGCACTCGGGCAGCTCGCCCTCGGGCAGGAAGGAGGTCTGCGAGCCCGTGGTGCCGATCACCAGCACGTTCTTCTTGAGATCAATGGAGCACTGCGAAAGAGCGTCCACACGTCAGGGGCCTGGGCAGAGCCAGGCGGCTCCCGGGGAACAAGGGAGACACGAGGTCAGGAGACCTGACTCCAAGAGAACGGCTCACAGCAGGTAAGGGTGGGCCAGGAGAATCAGCGCTAACCAAAGGGCCCTGTCTGACTCCATTTGTAATAAATCATTCCATTGGAAAGCTCTGAGCATCTCTGATCAGAGCAAAAAGCTCCAGGCAGCAGCCAGACACCCCAGAGCTGTCCATGATGGATGTGGTTCCAGGCTGGAAGATAATCCACCATCAACTGTCCCCAGGAAAATCCTATGAATTCACAGGCATTTATGTTGCACTTCTCACTAAACCTACAAGAGCTAGGTAATTGTTTCAAAAGAGGTTTTGATACCTGTAATTGTTTCAAAAGAGGTTTTGATACCTGATGTCTCTTAAGCATATCCAGTCCTAGGAGCATGTCCATGGGCTGCTCTTCAAGGATTGAGAAGGAGCATGCCAGGAAATCCCCTTCAATCTGCACCTGAGCTGAAACACAAGGCAGAGAAGTTCCTACTACAGCACAAAAAAAATCTGCTTTCTGCTCTTTCACCTGGGAAGGGAAAGGTCTGGGAGAATCTGAAACCAGCACTCTGATGTACTGTTTTGGTGACAGAAAGTCTGGCCCTGTGCAAGCCCCAGGACTGCCAGGCCTGCCATGGTCCCACAGTAATTATTTTAAAAGCTGATGTGCCTGAGAACCTCCAGTCCTGCTTCTCTGACCCTCCAAGCTTGAAGGGCTGCAAACAGTTTATTAGAGCACAAGTCTAAGCAGCAGCAACAGCAAACAGAATTGATTTTTCAGTAATAAGGGCAGTATCCTCCATCCACAAAAGCTGCAAAAGAGCAGAGAGAGGCTTCTCTTTCCAAAGGAACAGCAAACACTGCACTGTGCAGGAACCCTTCCTGAGTAGATACTCTGCCCAGCAGTCCCACCTAAAACACGGAAGGTCGTGGTGTTTCACGTTCAACTCGGGTTCTGCCCCCAGAGAACATGTCCTCTACATGGGCAGGAGCTGGAACTCCCCCACCCCAAAGCATTAAATGAGACAGAAAACAGTCCTGTGCCCAAGACAAACAAACACATTGCAGATGCACTTTGATTTTACTCTGCAGGAGCTCCTAGCAATTACAGCACCAATCCTCAGTGCCAAAATTCAGGAAATGCAGTCAAACCCTTGCTAAAGCTGCCCCAAAAAAGCCAGTACTTACCTAAGTGCACTCTACCAATGATTTTCTGTGTCCCAACACCCTTAGCAATGCCAGCCCACCGCCGATCCACCAGCCTCATGATGTTGCACCTTTCAGCACAGGCTTGGCTCATGATGGTCATCTGGGCACCTACCAGCAACAGAACTCGTGTTAAATCCTGATGGCTCAACACAAACTTATTTTCTCCTGGAAGAGCTTAAAGATATGACACTCAGTGGCTGGGAAGCCAACCCACCTGCCCCAGGGCATACAGGCTTCCTGTGAATCCCACTGTGCTGACTTGGCTGCCCATGCATGGGTCAGCACTGACCATTACTGTAGGCATGGAACAACCCCAAGAATTTCCCCTTGCAGGATGTGGATGGGAACCACCACATAAAAGGCATGTGAAATCCCCGTCTGTAAAATGAGATAAGACACATGCACATGGCAGTGACCTTCCTGGCACAGATGTCCCAGAAACTCTCCTAGGAGCCCTAGTCCAGGGTGTTCCCACACTGCTTCTCCCAACAATGTGCTTTGCTCGCGCAGGCTGTGCTCAGGGTTCAGTAAAGTGCTCCAAAATCTTGTCATGCAGTGCTTTATTGTAGGATTTTTTTTTTTTTTTAACTACTGGAATGTTTACTGTCGCTCTCAGTGATGGAGAGTGTGGAGAAAGCACCTGAGTCCACAAAGGCTTTCACGGGGTGTCCATTGACTTTGCAGTTGATGTAGAGCATTACCACCTGCCCAAAGCTCTCAGGTGCCTCTTCCATCGCTATCGTCATGTTCTCTTCAATGTTTTGTTGCCTAAATTTTGTGGAGAAGAGACAGAAAGACCAAAATTTCTGTCACTCAGACCTTGTAACATCCCTCTGATTCACAGACAGACCTGGAAACCTGCTGCTGCTCACCTTACAAACACACATCTGAACCACAGCAAAGGCTGCTTCCTTAGTGAAACACAGACCTGGGAGCTGAAGATTGCTAGGAATGATCTCAGCTGAGTCCAGAGACGCTGAGTGATTCCCCAGCAGCCACTGTCCATTCCAGCCCCTGCCTAACTCACACCTCAGCTCCTGACAGCCTTGTGCTGCCAACAGGAACCTGACATCCATGTTAACCTGGAGAACTCAGAGCAAAAAACCTGTGGATTCATTAGTCATGCCAAGAGTACATGGAGATGTTGCCAATAGCTACATCACTGGAATCCCACACAGCAGCTGAACATTAAAATCCTCAGGTTTCCCTGGTATCTTTCCTTTTCCAGGCATAGGAAAGGAGGGAGGTGAGCAAAATAGCAGAAAGAACACCACCATGAGCACCAGCCCTTGGTGCAAATTCAAGCCAACAGAAAAAATGCTCTCCAAGAAATCCCTCACAGCCCCAGGGAAATCTTGGAAGTGATGGCAACTGCAGTGACTGCATCCAAAACAGCTTCATCTCCCCAAAACAGGGGAAAAGGCTTCAATTCTGATGCTATTTCATTTTTCGCTGAGTGGGGTGTGAAATCTGGGGATGGCTCAGCCCAAACAGCTGCAGAACCTTGGGTACATCCCCTTTATCTGTCCCTCACATATCTAAGGAAGAAGAGAAGCGTTCTTGTGCCTCTGAGCAATGTTTCACTACCTACAAATGTCTATTTTCTGCATTGCTGAGTGTTTATCTGGCACCAACACCTTGTCAGTTGTAATGTGAGAGCACTCCTATCACCAGTGAATTCTGGCTCTGACCAACAATGGGTCTGTATCAGACAGACACTTTGTTATCAGGGGAAAACCACCAGCCATGAACTGACTCCAGGATTTACCACTCAGCTGAAGAAATCAAGCCTCAGCCCAACACAATTACATCTGGAAGGCAGCAAGAGGGATGGAGCTGATGAGCAGGATGCATTTCTGCAGAACCTCTCATCAGTGAATTGGCCAGACACAGAACAATTAGCAGGATGCAAAACCAAATCTCGAGGGCAGCTGGGAGGAACAACGCCGTGTTGCTGTGCAGAGCTCAGCTGGGAGACAGCACCAGCCCAGCTCTTGGGTTCAAAACGCCCCAGGCACCAGCCTCAAGAGGAGATGTGCTTTCTACAAGTGCTCCAGTGCCAAGAGCAGAGCAAGCTCAGGCAGCTCCAAGACGTCACACGCACAGACAAATGCTGTCACCTCGTATCACAGTCAGTCCCAGAAGGGTTTGGGTTGGGAGACACCTTAAAGCCCACCCAGTGCCACGCCTGACATGGGCAGGGACGCCTTCTACTATCCCAGGTTGCTCCAAGTCCTGAACACTTCCAGGGATGGGGCACCCACAGCTTCACTGGGCAACCTGAGTCAGGGCCTTCCCACTCTCACAGGGAACAACACTCTGATCTCAGCAGGACACATGTCAAGGATGGGGTGCACTGCCATGTTCCCAAATCCCAACCTTCCCACGTGCACAGGTGGCCCAGAGCAGTGCCCTGCAAACACTCCTTGATATGAGGAATGTGTTTAGATTCTGCCTTCTCTGAGGAAAGGATGGAAGCACAGAGCAGTTTTTTCTCCCCAGAGAGGACCCCAACACCTACAAACCACTGGTTTGTTACCTTATGTCTTCTTCTATCTTGGCCTGTGCCTCGAGATCAAAGGGGTCAGCAGAATAGAGCCGGATCCTCTCCTGCTCACGTCGGGCTCGGTCCTGTTGTTGCTCCAGCAACACCCTGGTGAATTTCTCTGCGGGAACAAGGAGATAAAGAAATGCTTTTTACTGGAAATTACTCTTGCAAATCAAATTCTGGCACATCAAATGCTTCTTTTGATGCCAGATGAGGAATAGACTCAGCAGCACACAGAAAAACATTCCTCTGAGGGCAGTATGGATGGAACTCGGAGGATCAGTGGCAAACCTGGGAACCTGCTGAGATGAAAAGCAACTGGACAGAGCTGGTTCTCCTCATGTCTCTACCCAAACACTGCACAATCAAACTCAATTTCCTGGCACATACATTTTTATAGGGAAAAAAAAAAATTAAAACCACACAAAGGTTAATGACAAAACTTCTTTTAAACCCAAGGAACACAGCAAAACCAGAGATTATAATCCCTAAAGCTGAATGCCTACCATAGGAACCAGGGGGTGTTAGCCAGGTCTAAATGCATATTTTAAGACCAGTTTTTAGATTCCCATTTTCCAGATGGCCTCTGGCCATGCATTAGTACTTGAATGGGATCACGTACGTCCCCAAAAGGACTTGGCAGTCTGTGCAGGTCTGCACAGAGGGAAGGTTTGGGTTTGCTTCCAGAGATGCCGTTCCCAGGAAGCAGCTCTGGCTCAAAGGCTGTTACGTGCTCAGGGAGGCATTGGGTATATTTGACTGTTGGATTTTTGAAATCAGGCTTCTGTACAGCAGGTGCCTTTATCCAGCACAGCCACAGGGCACGGATCTATGCAGATATTTGGGAATTCAAGCTGGAGCTGAGCTGGATCTGTGCCCAAACACTGCCAGCAGCAGCAGTGCAGCACAGCAAGGGAAAACCAGCCCTGACCACTTCCTCCTAAGAGCCCAATGCAGCAATTTGGGACTGAGAATGCACATCTGGGTCAAAGCCTGATGTGCACAGACCAGGCAGAGCAGCAGAGGAGCCTGTTTTGGGTATCTTGGGCTTAACCTCTGGTCTCCTATGCCAAGAACAGCACCCCTGCTTAAGATGATGGGAAAATCTCCCAGCAAGATGTGTGAAAAAGCCTGAGAGTGCAAAGAAAGCTTCAGCACTGGATATGAACTAAAGGCAGAGTTAAAAACAGAATAGGCTGACAATGTCCCTGGAAGTTCCTCTCCGGTTTCCTCTAATAGAGAGAAATCACTAAGATGTAACCCTGAGAGTGGATAAAATCTCCTGCTAGAAGCTCCTTCATTTATTTTTCCACACTCAACTATTTCCCGTCTACTGCAACCAAAAACTCCTCTCTTTTCACACCAAAAGAACACCAGAGTTCAAATCTTTCACCACAGGAAGAAAAAGGGACCAACATCAGCTGCAGAGGAAGGTTTCAACTGTGCTCAAAACACACAGACACTTCCAAGATTAACAGAAATTTACATGTTTATGACTATTTCTATTGAGAAAGTTCCAAAGACACCATTTGCTTGTTCTTTTCCCTCTCCCTTTCTGCAGTTCACTTCCACAGTACAAGAGCACTATGGACAGAGCTGGGTTTGGAGTGTGCTGCTCTCTGCTCAGAGTCCCAGCAGCATATGGGATGCAGATAAGACACCACCTTTACTGGAAAATGTGCAGTAAGGAGTGTCTTAATGTAAAAATCAGGAGCTGAGTCACTTGTGTTCACAGACACAATTATCTGTGCCACTGATATTTCTGAGTAGGAGATATTAAAGAGGATATTACAGATGCCAAGCAGGAGAAATACACCCAGAAATGAAGGAACTCTGTCTAGAATGCTCCAAACTGACACCTTTACTCTGCACACAGGGAACGTGCAGCACACCCCAGCCCATTCAGCAGCTGACCCTGCCCAGCTCACCGAGGTCCCCGCTCAGCAAGGCCTCGGCCAGGGGCGGGTTGCGCTCCTTGAGCAGGGACAGCTCGTGGGGGTTGGCCAGCAGCATCTCCCGCAGCAGGGCGGGGTTCTCCAGGCCCTGGGGGAACGAGGGCGCGGCCGGGGGCGACGGGCGCGGCCGCTGCGCCGGGGCCGGCGGCTGCTGCTGCGTGGATGTCCCGGGCACGGCGATGCTGCTGAAATCGATCCTGGGCAGGCCTGAAAGGAAGAGCACACGTGTCGGTGCTTCATGGTTGCAGTTCTGCTGGGAAAACCAAGGGAAGGATGAGCTGCCCTCAATGCTGCATGAGAGCAGATTCTGTGAGCAGCAGTTCGTCATGGAAGCGCAGCCACGTCCCTGGGTTACTGGGTTAGCAACGCTGGCGCATTTATGTAACTGGTCTCGTCTGTCTGCCCCATTTCTAATACCCTGAAATGCACTTGCTGACTAGCTACTCCCAGATTCACAAATGTGAATCCCTCATGGAAGAACTACAGGGCTAAACCCAGTGGCTCTGAGGCACTTCAGAGTCTCTTGGGTTAAAAAAAGGCAGAAGAAAAAAAAAAAAGTAGTAACGTTCCTGCAGACCTGCATTGCAGGTACCCATCCTCCAGCTGAGACAGGACAAGGACCTCAGCAATGCTCCCACGCCCTTCTCAGCCCGTGGCACCTTTTCTAGGGATGTTTTATGTCTGGGATTTGCTAGGAGTGGCTGTAGAAGTCAGGACAGAGGTGCTGGGCTCCACTCAGGCATTCCCAGAGGAGCCTTTGGCATGCAGACATGATTAAGCCACTGTGTTTGGCAAGATGTGGCTTCTCAGGGAATCTGCCACAGGACAGGTTCAGGACACATGTCCATAGAGGCTGTTCCTGGGTCTGAGCCACGCATGCCTGTGCCATCACACGCAGTGGGAAGGGAACCGGTGGTTGTAAGGAACCTCACACACCTTTACGAAACCTGTTCTGAACCAGTCACCTCCCCACTGCCTCCACACTTCCCCAAAGGAACAGTAAAATGGTATTGGCTTCCTCAGAAGAAAACACTGAATCAGAAACCCTCTGGGTCATTTACAAGCCCCCCTGACTCACCCCAGCCACCTTACCCCCCTGAGCACTTTGTGCAGAAGGTGCTAAAGGACACTGACAGAGCTGGTGTTGGGTAAGTGTTGATGAGTCTCTGCAGGCTCAGGCAGAGCTGGCACGGAGCCTTTCTCACCTGGGAAGCGCATGGAAGGCCGTGGCTCCACCGTCTCCTTCTGGCGCAGGATCACCACGTCCCCGTCCTTCAAGCCATAGGAGGCCAAGGACCTGTTGTTGTCGGTCAGCGGCCGCTCCGCATAAACGATCTGTGCCAGGAGAGCCACCAGCACCACCGAGCAGAGAAAACGTTAAAACAAAAAGCAAGATGTTATTTTGTTGTAGGAGAAGAATAAAACCATTCCAATAAATCCTGCAGATCCATCTCGAGCTTCAGAAGGGAAGGTGTGATGTCCTCACAGGCCCGGCCTCAGGCACGGCAGGGCCTCGACATGTTCCTGGTTGGACAACACGGGGCTGGTCTTGCTGAAATCCAGCTGTGGTTTGACAGCTGGCACCATGGAGAAAGGCTGGTCTCCCCTGATCAGAGGCCAACATCATTACAGGGAAGCAAGTCTTGACCAGGACTGTCTGTCCACATTCCCAAACTCCACAATTACACAAGCCATGGGTGTTTTCTGCAGCATTCCCTGCCTCAAGTCAGCACCCACTGACCCTGGACTAACTGCAGACGTGCCAGCAGCGCCAATCCAAGGATGAGCCAGCCCAACATCCATCATTCTGCCTCGTCACAACACAGCTCCCCAGAATAACCAGTTTTACAGGGACTTCAATCAGTGCTTTCCAGTTCACTCCAGTGATGCAACTCTCCAGACCCAGAGTACCCAAAGGCTCTGCTCCCAAGACTGCCATCAGTCCATGCAGGGAATTGCTGTGATTACAAAACACTAAGTCAGATCCATTTCTATTTTGATAACCTGGTTTAACACGGGGTTTGCAGACTAAACATAAAATCACTGAGATAAAGGTGAATAATCCCCATGGAACATTTCCATGAACATCAGGCCTGTAATACCTACAGAGGTCCTAAGTTGTGGGAAAGACCAAAATGTAACATAAAGTTGGAAGAGAAGTTCCCAGAAATGGTATCTGGCAACACAAATGCTTCTGTGCCGTCACTGGAGCACAGTGAGGCCGGGAAGATCAGCCCAGGCACCTCCTGCCCTGGCAGCAGCCCAGAGTATGGAGAACTTGGCCTAAACCCCTCAGGCACACGATCAGATTTCACAAATACCACCTTGTTTAGCCAAACCTCCTCTCTTTGGGGCTGGAAAAGGCCAGTTCAGCAACAACACGTTTGCCACAGGTTGGGGCTGGCTGAGCCACTCGGGAAGAACTTTCTCAGTCCTGGTGTGGACGGGCTGTGGCTCTGCCTGATGCTATCACAGGGAGCAGATCCAATGAGGTGCCTAAAAATCAACCACTACCTATCTTAAGGTCTGGCTGGCACTACAGACTTTCACTGCTTCACTCCAGCAACTCCATCATCTTACACAGACTCTCCCTGCGGCACTCAGCAATGGAGACCCATGACCAGCAGCAGTGCCAGGCAAGACAAGGCAGGAGGAACACAAACCACCAGAACCTCAGGGCAGCGATCAGAGAATTGAGGAAACGTGTGATGGAACCAGGCACGAGCTTCCTGCCTCCTCCCCACCACCGGAGTGTGCAGCCTCAGCGCTGCCTCACACCCCGGCTCCCCCCCAGGCCCATGGGCAGCAATTTGAAAGCGAGTGGCCTCCACCCCAGCTGGCACCACCAAGGTCAGCTGGTGCTGGCAGAGCCCGGCACAGCCTCTCACGTTACCGGCCTGAGTCGGTGCCACCGCAGCGACAGCCAGCATGTCGTAAATCCCAGCTGCACACCCAAATCTGAAATGGCACATTCCCTGCGCAGACACTCTGGAAGAGACAAGTTAATCAGTTTAAGTGAGGCTTTACCTCTCATCTTGCTGGGATTGGATTTATGAGCATTCGGCCTTACATTCCAGACAATGAATTAAGCGCCTGGCGCTCACCACGTCCATTAGCAGCACAGATTAATCCACTCCTGACCCATTCTGCCCCAATCTCAAAACAAACTGATTGGATTTTGCTGCCTTTTGACTGTCTGGTTGGTGGCAGTTCTGCTGGCTGGCAGGCACCAGACACGGGTTCTTCTGGAGGTGACTCAGACAGGGATGCAGGCACCGATGGATTCATTGTGCACAATGCCAGAGGGTAGGACCTTCCTATGGAGCGGGGAACCCCAGCCAGGAGTGCTGGATACCACCTGCAGCCATCAATCAAGCCAACTCCTGGGCCCATCAAATATTCCTGAGCACGGCACAGATGGAGGGCACGCAGAGAAAATAAATGAAGGGAAGGAATGAAGAGTGTGGCTCTGCTGAGAGCCTCCTGTCCCCTCTCCCGGAAAGCCAAGGCCTTGGTGTGTGGAGGAGATTGGAAAGTCAGATTATTTCCCCTCACCTCGCCCAGCTCCTCTTATCACCACAGCCACCAGCAGCTGCCTCTGTTATCTCAGACCTGTGCCCACAGCGTCTCTTGGACACCTCACAGCTCCCTGCCCCACCCCAAACTGCAGCACCCGGAATTCACTGCCCAAACCAGCAGAGAACAAGGCTGGGATTAACCCTCCTCCACATACTGAGTGGTTTACTCCACCCTGCATGACCCTCACAACGAAATTCATCCTCTCTAGTGCCAACACAGCACCTTCAATGCAACATTCACCTTGGCTAAGGAACAAGGGCAGAAAACAGTCAAGTTTGGTAAATGTAAAACTGCCTATTTGTGATTTAAGAATGCAAAACCCTTGGACACAAGAAGCTGCTTCTCTGATAACTTGTATCTTTATAACTTTCACACAGGAAGTTGAGGCTGGAAAAAATCAATGAGGCTGGAAAAGCCCTCCAAGATCATTAGGTGCAATCCCCACCTTGTCCCCAGCCCAGAGCACTGAGTGCCACATCCAGCCCTTCCTGGGACATTTCCAGGGATGGGCACTCCAAACCTCCCTGGGCAGCCCCTGCCAAGGCCTGACCACCCTTTTCCCATGAAGAAATTCCTCCTATGTCCAACCTGTTCTCCCCACTGAAGGGCCTCAAAACACCTCACACACACTAGGCAGGAAGAGAAGCGAGAGGAGTGATAAATATCAGCCTGGCAAACACGGCACGACGCGGCACAGGATGATGCACGGGTGGCAGATGGATGAGCAGAAGGAAGGCAGAGGTGGCTACAAAAGCGCAGCGCTGCTCCCCTCGCCCGGGGCTGGCAGTACCCAAACCCCACACAGGTCAGCTGGGCTGGAAAAACTCAAACAAGGGAACTCCTGACAAAAAATACACACAGAAGTGACCCCTCGTCACCCTGAACCAGACCCGGAGCTGCAGGTCAGCCTGACACAAGGGACAAAGGTGACAGCGAGGAGTTTATGCTCCAGTTCATGCCTGGAGATGTCAAAGGCACTGCAGAGTCCCCCATGCAGGGGCTGTCCCCAGACCTGGGAGCTCACTGATGGCTGTGGCAGACACAGGAGGGTTGATTTGTGTGAGGTAGGTTCTCCCTTTCCATCTGCCCAAAATCAAGAGGTTTTTTCCTAAAAGAGAATCCACCCTACCCAGATTTCCTACCCCTGCTCTGAGACTGTTTCTCTGTCATTACCAACCTCCCATTCCAGAAAACAAGGCTCTCCCGAGACAGAGGGAAAGCCAAACGTCAGGAACCTGCTGGGTGAGGGACACCACAGCCCCAGGGCTGCCCCTGCACCAGCTCTTCCAGCGCTGACTAATCTTGGCTTGGCTGGAAAAACACTTTGTTAATTTAGGCTGGGAAAAGGCTCGGGAAGCAAAAGCCACCACCGCCAAACTCCACAAACTCTGCCAGGCACGACCGGCGCCGAGGAAAGGAGCCGACACCGCCCTGCCCAGGACAAACGGGGAGGAACGGCCAAACACGCGGGACTGAACCCAAAACATGAGCAAAGCCCAGACAGATGGCCCAGAGCCGCCCCCAAAACACAGCCTCCCCCACGTTCTGGCACACGAGTGAGCCCCGAATCCCGGCTGGAGGGGGATATTTGCTGGGAAAAACCACATTTGCCTGTTCGGTCCCCACTCCTGTGTGGAAAAAAGGAAGGAAAAGACTCAGTGTACCCTTCCCGCCCCAGAGCGGGCAGGGGTTTGATGGGATAAATAAATCCTTTCCCAAACATTTCAGCCCCGTTTCCCGGGGTCTGAGGATACCGCGGGCCCCCACCTTCCCCGCGCTCCGACTCCCGTTCCCCTCGCTCCAATTCCTGCCCCGTTTAACATCAAATTCCTCCGAAACCTCAACATAAAACAAACCAAAACAAACCCACATTATTTTGTCCCTTCCAGCTGCGCGGCGGGCGCGGACCGAGCCTTTCCCAGAGGGAGCACAAGTCACCGGGGACGCGGAGCCCTCGCCCGAGCGGACTTTGCGTGAAAAGCGAGGTGTTTGTCCCCAAACCGCAAAGGTCCGCGAGGGAAGAGACCGGGAGGGACCCACCGCCCCAAACAAGCCCGAACTCCGGATGGCCGGGGCGGACCCCGGGCCGCGGCCGCTCCCAGCCCGGGAGACCCCGACCCTGCGGGATCAGAGGCCGCGGCCGCTCCCAGCCCGGGGGCACCGGCCGGGCCCTCCCCGGCGCTCGGGGCGGGGGCAGGCCCTGACCTGGCTCTCGGCCGCCGGGATGCCGGACTCCAGCTCGCAAAGGGCGCGGAAGTTCTGCAGCTCGAAGTCGGCGTCCACCTGCAGGTTGAAGGTGATCTCGGAGCGGTCGCGGCGCAGGCAGAACACGGTGAGCAGCATGGCCGCCCCCGCCCGGACCCGTACCCGCCGCCGCCGCCGCCAAGCGCCGCCGTCGCAAAGCGCCCGCCCCGCCGGTCAGGCGCCCACGTCAATCCGAGCCGCCCGGCCAATCAGAGAGCGCCGAGCGGGAGGCCCCGCCCCTTCCCCGCGCCGGCACGTGGGAGGGGCCGGAGGGGCCTGGGCGGCACCGCCGGGGTCCCGGGGCTCCTCTGGGGCTCCCCTGGGGCTTCTCTGGGGTCCCTCTGGGGTCCCGGGGCTCCTCTGGGGCTCCCCTGGGGTCCGCGGGGCTCCTCTGGAGTCCCCATGCCGCTAAGGGATCCCAGTGTCCCTGGGCGTCACTGGTCACCGGCGATCCCCGTGTCCCCAGATGTCCTCCGGCCGTTCCTGTCTCTCCCCAGGGATCCCTGTGCCCCCAGCGGTCCCTGTTGTCCCTGGGTGACCCCCGGGGATGTGCCCCACCCTTCGTGTCCCAGTGCCCTTGGTGGTTGCTGTGTCCCAAGGATCCCCATGGGTCCCTGTGCCCCACCTGCTGCCCCCCAAGGCCCCATCATCACCTCCATCCTTTCGTTCACTCATTCCTCACACCCCGTCACTCCCACTGTCATTTCTCCACCTTCTCTCCCAAAACAGCCCAGGTGCACCCCAAGAGCCTCACTCCACCTCACACCTCTGCCCCCACCTTCAGCTCCTCCACTTCACTCTGATTTTCTTGGGATCACATCTTCCCAGCTGTCTTTCCCCTCTAGACCCCTCAGTGTGCATTTGGGGGTGATCCCTGGCTCTTGCTGAGCTTTTGGTGTGCCACTCTACTCACATGTTTGCATTATGGGGCACAGAGGGGGTTTTGACATGCCCTGTCCTGCTCCATGTCCCTTTGGTGACACCCCAGACCCTTTGTTGTGCTTTCTGGGGTGTCCCAAGTCCCCCTGTGTGCCCCAGCCTCCCCCTTTTGCCTCTCGGCAGTCTCCAGCCTCAGCACCACCCAACTGCTCCCTCCCCTCCCACCTGGTGGGGACACAGCCCCCAGTTCTGGGAATGCATCCGAATGCCTCAGGCATGAACTCACCTCATTCCCATCGAGGGTGAGAGGAACGAGACTTTATTTTGAACTAGAATTAATCTGCAATCCAAATCATTCCAACCCGACTCCAACCCAAATCATCCCAACAGTGGAATGAGCAAAAATCACAACTCATGAGTAAACATCCTGGTCCTGGGATGCAGATACTTTGGTAACAGATTCTCCCCCCAGAATTTAACTGTCATTCTCAATAACCCCCCAGGTGTAAAAATGAAAAAGACCAAACACAGCCCCACAGTGCACCCGGCACCCACCAGTCCTGACACAGATACTCAGGAGGCTCTGAGCACTGCCCGGCCCTCCTGGCGCCGGGAAAAGGCTCCCACAGGGAGCTCAGTCAGATTTTTCCTTCTCCTTCATGTGCAGGAAGACGATGCTGAACATGAAGAGGCCGACCATCATGGAGAAGGCGCCGGCATAGTAGGGATATGCGGAGGGGATGAACCGCTCGTACTGCGTGTGCTGGAGGGGACGCACAGACACCTGGTGGGGGACAGAGCAGCCCTTGCAGTCCAGCAGCCTGGGGCAGCCTTTCCTCCCAGGACAGGGGGCATTCACTCCTCTATGCCTACCTGTGTGGAGGAGTAGAGGTGGGTGTATCCCAGCCGGTTGTAATCCACTTTGAACTGGAACACGCCGTAGACGTCCGGCAGCTTGAACTGCACGCTGTATTTGCCACCTGAGGGAGAAACGGGTGACACTGAGGGGACACGAGAAGCTGTGGGAGGTGAAAGCACCCCCAAATGTGGGGCCAGGGCAGCAATAGAGACCCCCTGTTCCTTTTGAGGGGGACCTACTGCTCCTCTAGGGGGGAAGCTCCCACTCCTCGTGACGGGGACCTACCGTTCCTCTTGAGGAAGGTGCGCACGAAGGGGTCGATGCGCACGAACTCCAGCTGGATGTCGTCCCCGTCGAAGGGCACCCACTTGCCATCAGCGAGCTTCTCAATCACGATGCTGTACTCCTGGGACAGATGAACCAGCGATGCCTGAAAACCCGCCCGGCCCACCCCGAGCCCCAGCGCTGCCCAGCTCCTCCCCAGCTCCTCCCCGCGGGCCCCGCCCCGCCCGGCAGCCTCACCACGAGGTCGGTGACTGTGTAGGCGTTGGGCGGTGCCCGCTCCCCGACGCGGTGGTGGGACACGGCGCCCACGCGCAGAACGCCCTCCTCCTTGAACACCCAGCGGGACAGGGCCACGGCCAGCTCGTAGTTACCTGTCTGGGAGTACCTGTGCAACGAGGGAGGCTCAGACAGCTGAGAAAATACCCCATGGCCCAAACCCAAAGCAAACAGGTGAAAGCAACACAAACTGAGCTGAGGTTAAAGGAAGGAGCTGCTTTCCAAAGCACTTTGTTCTGACATGGTAAAGGATGTGTCACCCCGATTCAAGCTTTCTGCTGCTTCACAAAACATAAACATTTATTGCCCATTTCCCAGGAGTTGTGCCCTCAAAGCGCTCCCCAAACACTCCTCAGCCAGGGAAGCCAGCGCACCTCTTGGAGCCGGGAGTTGCTTTCTGCACGGCAGAATTGAAGAAGGCGTCGCTGAAGAAGTCGAGGGAGCCGCTGAAGACGACGCGGGCGTTGTTGCGCGCTTGCAGCCCCGCGATCAGCAGCGTGTTCTTCCCCACCGCGTGCGGGTACTGCGGGGCAAACGGGAACCGGGCTCAGCCCACGCGGGGATGCACCAACAGCTGTTTGCTGCGGGTGGGACAGGCTGGCTGTAGTAGCACCGGCTGCAATTATGGAGTAACCATGAAGCTCAGAAAAAGCAGGAGTAGGATTCTGGTACCACTCCAGCCGGGATGGAATGGGAGAGATGCTTTGATATAGGCTGGCCTCTCCTCACGTGTCCCTCACACTGAACACCTCCTCACCAGCAGAAAGCAGAGAGGAAGACAACATCAGGAAGCAGCCAACAGCCCAATCCTTTCAAAATCAGCCAGGAGATCAAACACTCCAGAACTTTCCCAAGCAGCTGAAGTTAGAGGAGCTAACTTGCAGAAGCACAGCTCAAAACAGGAGAGAAAGGAAGGGAGCATACCTGAGTGATGGGCTTATCTGGGAAGAAGGAGTAAGAGGTAGAAGAGCCAGTCAGGATATCCAGCACCAATGGGTTGTCGGGATCAGCCACCATCCTTGCAGGGAAAACCACAGTGAGCAGAACGAACACCCCAGGGTCCCCACACCCAGAGAGGAATGTGTGGCCACCTCCTCAACCCCATGGACCTTCTCACCCTTCTACCTGCTGAGAAACTAAGTATTTCCTCCATTGTTTGGTTAGCAACCATTCCTAAGTCAACAACTAATGTAGTTTGGAAAAATTCCTTCTATTTTTTGTTTGAAATCAAGAGAGATTTGTTAAGCTCACATTAAGAGCCCCAGGGGCTGACCCCACCTCACCTCGCAGCAACACCACAGGTTCAACTGCTCTTCCCCCACCTGACCCCCTGCTGCTCACCCAACTCCTCGGAACAGGATGGGGTTCAGTGCTGCTTTCCCCACAATGGTGGGGGCCTTCAGGAGGTTCTCAGTGTCGGCCACGATCAGCGTGTGCTGGGGAAACAAGAGAGAACCATGTGAGGTGAGAGGGGTCTAATGACAAACAACAGCTTCTCAGTTAAAAGTTTACTTTTCCAGACAGTTACAATTATTGGGTGAGCGTTGTAGTTCAATTAGAAAGCATTTTTGTGTTTATGATCAAATTAAGTTAATACTGATCTTCAAGGAAATACAAACTGCCATTGATAAAGACAGTAACACCTACAGTGTTTTTATTTCCCTGCATTTAGCAACCTTCATTCTCAAACCAGGATAATGTGCACATACCTACTGCTTCAACAGTTTACCTTAAACAAAAAATACCAGAGTATATTTAGCTCAGACTCTAATATGTGTTTTAATTTTAAAATGCTGGATTACACCAGGCAGGCAAAATTGTAGAAATGTTTGTGTGTTTCTATACCGAGTTGAAAATCTGGGACTGAAAATCTCCCCACACCTGAAGTGTTGCACTCGGTGTCTGACACGCTTCACTCTCAGGTGAGATTCCCCCCCAAGCTTCAGAGGGATCCAGAACCAGCATTAATCACAGCCCCACTGCCTGCACACGGTGACCATCTGAAACCAGAGCCTGAAGAGTCCTGGCAGCAGCAGAACTGAATGCTGCAACACGGATTATTTCCCACCTTCCTGGGAGGAAGGTGGGAGACAAGGGATGGAGGAAAACTGGGAGCACAAGGACAGAGGATTCACCCCTAAAGCTCTGCACCCACGTTAAAGCAGCCAGGAGCAGGCAAGGCCCTTACCTGGCCGGGGTCGGAGATGTCGTAGTTGTGGTGGTCGATGACCGCTGTCCTCTCCTCATCAAACTCGATCCCACACTCGCTGCCCAGCTCTCGCAGGGGGTCACCTGCAGGGACACAAGGGATCCTCTGTCACATGGCACAGGAACTCAAAAGTAAATTCAGCTGAGAGTCGTGTGCTCAATGCTCTGTGAGCCAAACCCCAGGGAGCAACACGACCTCCCCTCTGAATTCCCACTGAACGTGTTCCTAAAGGCATGAACGACCCAATTCCTCCCAGAGCAAGCCCTGAGGTGCACAAGGAGCAGCTGGTTTTGCTGCAGTGAATTAATTCTCTGGAGGAACACCTGCACTCACCGATGTCTGAGCTGGCGGCGACGAGGACGCTGCCGCCGCCGTCGATGAACGCGGTGATGGTCTCCACATTGATGTTCCCACCAAAGTCTGAAAGCAAACAGCAAGAATTCATGCCTAGAGCTCAAAAATAGCCCCCTGGCAGAGTTAAACCACAGCAAATCACCGAATCAATGGAAGAACTTCCAATGAAGGCTGGGACAGAGCTGCAGTTTGCTACTGAGTACATCCAAAGCGTAGGACTTAACAAAAATTCACAGAACAGCTGGAAATCCCCTTCCAAAAATGTCATCAAGCTCCAGAGTCTTCCCCTCCACATTTACCTTCTATGGACGGGGAGAAGATGATGAGGTTGTCGTACAGGAATTCCCCGTACTTTATCAGGGACAGGCCAGCATCATCTGCTGTCCGGAAGGTGAGGTCGAAGCCCCTGTCTGCAGCCAGGACACAAAAATGACAACTTCTGCATGCCATGAAACCACACATGGAGCAGCAAAACTGCAGCATGACCCAGAGGTTTATTTCCCCAGTGAAGGATCACTTTGGAAAAACTGCCTTTTAAGAGCAGGGGCTATTTAAGAGCAGCACCTGAGAGTTCCCAAATAAACTGAAGGGGTGGATCCCCTGAAGACCTCTGATGTCAAGGGATGCCTCACTGTCATCCATCAAACAAGGATTGATGCTGCAGGGGACCTAAACACAGGCACAGCTGGGAAAGCAACCCCCATCTCCTGCCTCATTCTGACCAGGAGATCCCAAACAGTCACAGCACACCCTGTACCCCCCTCCAGGGAACCCCAATCTCCTCCCTTGGCTTGGGGTCTCCTTCTCACTCAGCCTGACCAGGGAACTCCAACAGCCTCTGCCTCGCAATCTCCTCCTTCAGCCTGACATGGGGACACAAATCTTCGTTCTGGCCAGGAGAACCCAAACAACCCCCTCTCCCCAGCAACACCAATCTCCTTTCCTGCCTGACCAGGGGATCTCGATCTCCTCCCCCATTCTGACATGGGGAACCCAATCTCCTCTCTCATGCAAGCACAGCGTCCCCATCCCTTCTTACAGACTGACGAGGAGTCCTCAAACCCCCCATTCTCCCTCAGGGGACCCCGATCTGCTTCCTCAGCCTGACAGGAGACCCCAGTCTCCTCCTCCACTCGGACATGGGAACCCCAAACACTCCCCTTTTCTGCCCGGAAATTCCAGTTTCCTCCCTTTGGCCGGTGCAGCATGTCAAATCTCCTCCCTCATCCTGAACAGGGAACCCCAACACCCCCCTCTCCCCTAGGGGAGCCTCATCTCTCCCCCATTCTGAAGAGAGAACAGAGCTCCTTCCAGCCCAGCCAGGGGACTCCAATCTCCTCCCTCGGCCTGACCCGAAGACCCCAAGCATCCCCTTTTCCCTCAGGTAACCCCAACCTCCTCCCCCATCCCGACCCTGGGTCCCCAAGCCCGCTCCCCCCGCCCCATCCAACCCCTCCCGGGATCCCGCCGCGGCCCTCCCGGTACCCGCGAGGCTGCGGAAGAACATGGAGTGCGTGTCGCGCAGGTTGCCGTTCTCCAGCAGCACCAGCGTGCGGGGCCCGCCCTCAGCGCCCGCCGCCAGCGCCGCCAGGAGCGCGCACACAGCCACAGCGCCCGCCGCCATCTTGCTCCGGTCCCACAACTTCCCCATAGGCTGGCAGCCTCCGGCCAATCAGCGCTAGGGCCGGGCGACCTCCAGCCAATCAGCGCCGGCGCAGGGCGGCCTCCAGCCAATCAGCGCTACGGCTGAGCGGCCTCCAGCCAATCAGCGACGGACAGCTCCGCCACTCTGGGACGCAGCGCAAGCGCGGTCGCGCCCCGTCACGGCCGCTGTCGCGACAGCGCGATCGCGACTCGGCGCCATCGCCGCGGAGGAGGGAGGGCCCCACCGCCATCCCCTCCTTCTGCGCTCGGTGTCGGCGCTGCGAGCCAAGGTCAGGACTGCAGGCGGAGGGCCGGGCCTGGCGCATGGTGCAGGAGCCCGCGGGAGCTGCGAGAGGAGAGGACGGGGGTGTGGTGGGTCAGTGCAGGACGCAAAATGCGAGAAACCCCGAGAAGCCAAGGGGTTGAGGCAGAATTGATCCTGGGTGAGGCGCCGCTTGATTTCTCAAGGAAAAGAAGGAAAATGAAGAGTGCCGGCCATATGTGGAAAAAGGGGATTGCCTTGGTCCAGGTGAAGAATCTGGCTGGCTCGCCGGCATCATCGGAAGTAGCTGCTGGCGGAGGTTTCGCTGTCGCTGCTGTCCAGCACCAACCTGCAGGAGTCCTCCTCAGGCTGCAGGTGGCAAACGCTGTCAGCAGCCCCAGCAATAAGGCAGAATTGCTAAAATGGGATGGAGAAATGGAGGAATGGGCCGTACCGCTGACTCCCTGCTCTCATTCGAGGGGCTTGTCCGGCCAGGTTTGGCTGTGGCAGGGCTGGAACTGCCGTGGGAAGAGATTGTTGTTAAGGGTTGCTGTGTGTAGAACAGTCACCACGCTGCTGGCTGCACTCCCTGCTCAGATTCCCGAGGGATCTGCACCACGTGCCACCTTTGTTGCTCCCACTTTCCAGACAAACTTTGGAAGATGTTGGGAGTGCAC
The DNA here is from genome assembly GCA_003676055.1 of Chloebia gouldiae. NCBI lineage: Eukaryota > Metazoa > Chordata > Aves > Passeriformes > Passeridae > Chloebia > Chloebia gouldiae. The sequence continues at coordinate 235,556 of QUSF01000139.1, forward strand.
GCAGCCCAAGCGTGGCCTGCGAGCGCGGCAGAGCCGTGTGCCGTTGTCACCTCCGTGTCCCCACAGCGCCCTCCTCTCCCCGGGCTCTCTCCCCTTACCTGCGGGCAGCTGAATGTCAGGCTCTGGAATTTTCCAGCAGCTGCTCTCCTTGTCCCAGAGCCCGGAGCCTCTCCAGGTTGCTGTAGTTGCAGTCCCGCCGCGGGAGGTTCTGCACCTGACCCGCAGCTGCTGGCAGAGCAGCGGGTCTCGCTCCTGGCGCTGGATGGTGCTCAGGTATTCCATCTTCTCCAGCCCAAACTCCATCTGCAGGTCTTTGATCTCGGTCTCAGCAGCCCGGAGCTGGACACAAACCATCAGGGAGAGAAACTGATGGATACTATGAGTACAGGAATTTGCCAGGCAGAGAAAGATACTCAGGAAATTTTCAGTATTTTGAAAGGTTTCTAATTTAGGTATAAATTAGGATTGAATTTGTGTGGAGAGATTACTCCATGTCTGTTTTAAAGGAATTTTTCTCATGGTTCTCTACAGGGATGATTTTTGAATGAACCTGAAGCTAATCTTACTGATGTGGTCTTAGAACTCCTGGAATTTCCTACCTTTGGTTTAAAAAGGTGCAATATTTCTTTGATAACCTAAATACTCAAATAAAGCAAGTCCTTCATGTGCAGGTCTAGGACTGTACACACAAATGTCAATTTTTTTGCACACCCTCTGATTCTGCCACAAAATATCAGAGCAAAACTGATTTTCAAGTGCTTTGAAAATGAAGATTTTTAAATGTAAAATTTAAGAGCATTACTTTTATGCTTTGCTTCTTGCCTCAGAGAGCGTGCTCAGAACTGGCAGCAGCTGCAGCAGATCTGGAGGACGGCAGAGGGAGTCGCATCCCCTCCCATCCCAACGTGTGCTCCTCCCGGCAAGTGTCACACAGCGAGCCTTTACAACTCGGGGCGGGGGGGTTTGGGCTTCAAAAGCTTAATCCCCCACCTGAGGGATTTCATAAAAGCTCACACACACAATGTGGTGTATGAAATACTGACACAGCCAGAGTCACTCTCTAAACCTACAGCCCTGTAACATAAAAAATGGGGATGTGGAGGAGGAAGGAGCTGCTCTCTCACCTTCCTCCTGCACCTTCTGCAGCGCCTTGCTCTTGGCTCGAGCCTCCTCCTGGCTGGACTCGCTGCTGTCCCCGCGGGATTCCTGCAGGGCAGCCGCCAGCTGCAGCCTCCCGCCTATTTCCTCCACGTTTGTGCTTTTCCTTCGGGTCCTTGTTCTGAGCCTGCTCCCCCCCGACCACTGCTGCTCCAGCACCTGCAGAAGGGAACACTGAGCTCAAGAACCAGCTTCACAGGCATGGAGGATGCACGTCCTTCCACAGGTGACATTTGGGAAGACTCAGAAAATTGAGAGTTATGATAAGATTTTCTGCCCTGAGTAATCATAGCAAATCCTACTTAATTATTAACAGTTTATGTCATAAAAAGAATCCCAGAATGGTTTGGGTTGGGAAGCACCTTAAAGTCCATCTCATCCCACCCCTGCCATGGGCAGGGCCACCTCCTGCTCTCCCAGGTTGCTCCAACCCTGTCCAGCATGGCCTTGGACACTTCCAGGGATCGTGGGGCAGCCACAGCTGCTCTGGGCAAAATACGCATGTATTACTCCAAGCATTTCAGTCAACAAGGATGTCCAGAAATCCATATCTAAGCTCACAAAATTATCTTTAAAACCCTTGTTTCGTGTACTTTATATTTAAATTCTTATTTAAATAAACACGGAATATATTAGTATATTAAAGGTTTTTTCCAAATATGCACAAAAAGTGCCAAAATTACACGGAAAATTATTTTAAATGATGAATGTGGGAGTGTTAGATCTGAAGCCACAGTGTGGCTTCCATTTTGGGGCAGTATCAGCCAGAGTTGATGATTTGTGTGACCTCAGCATTGTTAATGCAGCACTGGCACAGGCCTGTGTTTGAAATCATGCTCTGACGTGGAAATAAAGCCACGCTCCAGAGCCATTCCTTTGTCTGCACAGGATCTGGAGCAGAGCAGATAGCTCAGGTTGGCCAGCCCTGGCTCAAATATGCTGATAACCCCTTTACTGATAACAGCCTCCTAATTATCTCCAAACCCTGTGAAAGGGCTCATTGTCCCCCAGAACTGACCTGCTATTCTGCTGCACTGCTCCTGCCCAGCGACCTTCCCTTTCCTTTGCTTAGTACACACTGAATGCAAGGATTCAATCCTTGCTCTGCTGAGCTGCCCTGATGTGTAAAGCTTGAGCAGGTGGCTTTGAAATCCCCACACCTGTGGAACCAAACCCTCCTGCCCAATCTGCACAGAACCTGGATGTAACAATGTGATCAGAAGGACGTTTTCCCTTGTTTGCCACAAAAGGAATAGGATTCATTCTTGCAATAGGACCACTAACATTTGATATCAAATTGAAATGAACGGTTTCTTTGGAGAGCTCTCCCTTAACAGACAGAATTGCCCACAAATTACAGACACTGCTGTTCTGCATTTCATAGCATCTCCTTTTTGAGCCAGGAGAGACCAAACAGAGTGAGCACACACCACAGGAAAGCTGAAAGACTGGTTAAAGCCCACAGAACTGTTCAGAATCAGACTCTCTCACAGCTTTTCTAATTGTATATAGTTCCACACAAAGGAATTTGCTTCAATTATGTATTTCTAGAGCAGCCCAAGCCCATATGCTACTTCAGTATGTGTTGATGTACTCTGGCTGAGGGATTTCTCTCAGGACAGCTCTCACACAGAAAAAACTTTGAGCCAGGTTGATTTTGAGATGGGCTGAGCACCAGTCTCAAGCCTGCATCCCTCCTATCCCAGCCCTGTTCTCCAGCCTCTGACAGTGTCCTTGAAATAGGATTATTGGGAAATTTTGATGTTAGTTGTGGATGATGTGCTGCAAACACGGTGAGATGCATGAGTGTGAGGCAAAAGTGGTCTCAGTGGTGGGAAGAGTCCATCCATGAGCCACAGGACAGCTGCTGCCTTCTGTAAGACATGAGAGGGCTCCAAGTGCCCTTCAAGGACCTCATCCGAGAGGAAAAGGAGTCATCTATATAACCTGTGTGGGCTCTTAAGGCTCACCTGCCTGCAGCTCCAGGCAGGATTTGTTACCAGGAACACACACTTTCTGGCATCCACATTTGCTGACTTGAACATCTCCATTTTTCTCTCATAACTCTGGCACTTGGCCTCACTGAGTGCCATAGGGAACAGCTCTTCATCCACCCAAAGAGGGCAAAGTTAGATTTGGGGTAAAAAACTGGAGGAGAGAAGGCTCCAGGCAGACCTCAAAGCCTCTCCAGTGCCTAAAGAGGCTCCAAGAAAACTGGACTTTGGACAAGAGGCTGGAGTGCCAGGACAAGGGGGAATGGCTTCCCACTGCCAGAGAAAGGGATAGATGGGGTATTGGAAGGGAATCCTTCCCTGTGAGGTGGGCAGGCCCTGGCACAGGTTGCCCAGGAAAGCTGTGGCTGCCCCTGGATCCCTGGAAGTGTCCAAGGCCAGGCTGGAGAGGGTTTGGAGCAGCCTGGGACAGTGGAAGGTGTCCCTGCCCAAGGCAGGGGTGGAATGGGATGAGCTTTAAGGTTCCTTGCACCCAAACCAGTCCATCATTTTAACTCACACATGCCTGGTTTGGGGCTGCACTGACAACTGGAGCTCAGCAGCTGTGGTGTCATGGCAGAAGGCACCTGCTGAAGGTGCTGCCCAGGGGACAGCTGGCACCAGCAGGGATGTCACTGACAGCTGCTGGTCTGCAGGCAGGGAAATCCCCGGGGCAGTGACACCTCCTGCTGCTCCAGCACTGCCCCTGCTCACCACACCCAAGTCTGTGATGGTCCCAGGTGCTGCTGGGTCCTGGAGACAAGAGAAAAACAAAGGCTGTAGCTCTGGAAAGATGCAGTAAGAGACCTGGGGAAGATGAAGCACATTACCTACTCAGGTTTATTCATCACGAGGGAAGAAGGAGCCTGGAGGCTACCTGGGCTGATGTTGGCTCTTCATGTGCTGCAGCAACTGCATGTTCGTATGGAGGTGTGTGATCAGAGGTTGTTCTAGTCCCTGTGTTAGCTGAAAAGAGGAGATTCCCACAATGTTGGTAATGAGCTGTGCAAAACTAGACATAAATGTGTGAAACCATTTCCAAAAGCCTTCCCCTAAAGCTAGGAATGATGTGTCTGAAAGGAAAAGGGCTATCATTCACCTGCTTCTGCTGGTCAGTAAAAACCATGGAACACTGAGAGGGTGTATTGGGTTTAATGCAGACTGTACAGGGCTGGGAGAGCCTGGCTCCAAAAAGAATCCATTTCAGAGGCTGGGGGTGCACATTCCTAATCAGAGGGGGAAGAAATAAAGAACCTCTTAACCTACACCTCAAAAAGTGATAGCACCAAAAATGAAGAACAAGAATTACTAGTGGGTGATAAGTGCTGTATGAGCACATGGCAAACCATGCTCTGAGGCACTGCAGGTGTCCATGAAAAGCAGTAATGGAGAGGGAGAGGCAGAGGAGGCAGCTTCTAGGATGTGAGAGGAATATCTGCCTTGCAGTGAGCGATGGTGTGGATAATCCACCGGGAGAGCAAGTGCTGCAGCACATTTGCATACCGAGGGAGAGACTGCGGCAGCCAGCCCGGAATGAGAGTCTGGGGGAAGGGGGCAGAGCAGTGACCTCTGCTCCAGAGACACGCTGCCCTCAGCAGGGGGAACTCTGCTACGTGGGCAAAAAGCAGGTGTTTTACTCAAAAATGAGGCTTTTCATCAAAGCCTCAAGGCTTACAGGACTGGGTCAAGGTCAGGCTGATCCTGACAGAGAAAGAAGTCAGGGATATAGGGAAGAGGACAAAGCTGGGACAGAGTCTTAAATCTGGTCCAGGAGAGACAGAGTCCTTGCTCCTGCTGTGGATGAGGGTGGGTTGAGAGCAGGGACTGCTGCTGCCAGGCAGCACTTGCTGCAGTGGCAGCACTTGCTGCCTTTTAAAGGCTGCAGTGGCTGCCACAGATCTGAGTGCAAAAACAGTCCCTGCTCCCAGGGAACCTGGGTTGGGCTGCACAGCCTCCACACCAGCTTCCTTCCTGAGGAGATCCTGGATTACAGACACCTTGAGATCAAAGCCGTCCCTCAGGCCGCTGATGTCCTTCTCCAGGCGGGCATGGGACGCCTGCTCTGCTTGGTAGCTGGCCTGGAGCTGGGCCTCTCCTGGAACTCCTGCAAGGCACAGCAACAGTCCTGAGACTGTTCCCGAGGTCACACCCAGGTCCATTCCAGGTCACACCTTATGTCCATCCCAATACAACTCTACCACCAGTATTCACTGAATTTTTCTGTGACTTACGTTGAGATAGGGAGTGATTGTTGTTGATGAAAGTGACTGTTCAGCCCTAAAAATGGCTGCCTTGGCTGGTTGTGATGCCCTGGAATGAACTTCCTAAAGAGCAAGGAGTTTTGTTTCTCTCTGACTCGTCCTGGCCCTGCATTCCTCTTTTTCCTCTCTGTACTGTACTCTTTTTCATCTCTGTACTGTTCCTAACACCTCTGACTACTGCTTTCCTCAACTCTATTCCTCCCTTTTCTGGCAATTTCACAGGTAGTTCCTCCAAAAATTCTTCCTGGGAATCCATTCCAATCCGTCCCCAGGGAGGTGGGAACAAGAAGTGGGTTATAATAAGTCACATGGCCTCCATAACACATGGTCTGTTCATAAGAGAAGTCCGAGGATTAAAACAGAGAAAAAAAGAAAAAGTGTTCTAGAAAGGCTGAATCATATTTGGAATTATTACTATGAAAAAGGTTTTAGTCAAAGGCACTCTGGGATATCCGTTCCCAACTTCTCTGATCAGCTGCTTCTCTGCTTCCAGATCCACCTGGGGTTTGAGGCAGGGAGCTGGATTTGCTCCCAGGTGAGCAACCTCAGCAGAGAGAAGCCCTACAAAGCAAAGTAGAAATAAAAATCACTCACAGTGGGTGGGATTGTCTGCAGAATTCCTGGAAAGAGAACAAAGAAGCTGGGTGCCAGGAAAGAACATGGCAACCCCTGTGCTCCTTCAAACTGCGCTCGCTGCCAAAACGCTGCTGGCCCGGGCTCCAGAGGTGTGAGGAGAGAGGGAGAGGTTCCAGCTTCAGGGAAATATGGAAGTGAATGCAATTGCATGGTATTTATATAAAGAAAAACAGGACTTGTTTCCAGGGCTATGCTACAGATTTGGGAGATACAAGCAACCAGGAAGATGAAAAGTGCAAGGAAATTACCTTCTTTCTTCACAGCTCTGTCTGAAAGGGGGAAAAAATCATCCTACAGCCTTATTCCCCTGCTGAAAATTGCCCCTTTTTAGGGGCTAATTCTCCAAAGGTGATCAGCTCCCTAAAGACTGCTCTTCCTTATATTTGCTCCTACATTTCCTATTCCTGCTCCAGAGGACAGAACAAGTGTGTTGAGGCAGGGCTGAGTCCTCAAGCACTGCCATAAGGAGGGCAAAACTTCTCTTGTAGTGTCAAAAATACACACTGTAGGAGAAGAGAGGCTGAATGCTTACTTTGAAAACATACATACATATATTTAATAAAGAATTTTATTAAATTTTATAATACAGTATTATTTCTTTTGCAGCTCATTTTTGTTCTTCCTGCTGAAACCTCTCTTCTGCAACTGACCAAATTCTAGCCACAATCACCAAAAATAACCAAGGATTTGAATCATGTCAGCCTTTTCTAACAGAATTTGTGACTATTGAAAACACTGGATTATTGAGATGGTCTTTGCTATCCTGGTAGAATAAGGTCAATTCAGCAGCAGTGAAGGAAAAGTCTGTAACCAGAATGGAGAACTCTTCCTCCAATAGGCGAGGGAAAGGTTGAGGTAAAATTTAGCTAACATTTTATGTGTAAAACCCTCTTTTTTGGCATCTCTGCAGCCAGTAAAGGCACTCCTACCTGACAAGTCACTCATGCCCATCTGTACAGCCAGAATGGCCTTCAGCTTCTTAATCTCCTCCTGGTACTCCCTCAGCAGGGCATCCTTGGGGTCCTCATTGACACAGGGCTTGTTCCTGATGTTCCTGGTCTGACTTGCGTAGCGCAGGGTGCTGAGGCTTTCCTCGTAGCTGCCATCAGCTGGGGACACACATGCCACCATCAGGGTCCTGGTGTTCCCACCCAGGGAGTCCTGGAGCAGCCTGGTGAGCTTGGAGTCTCAGTAGGGAACGTGCCTGCACCTGCCATCCACCAGGGCTGAGATGATGTTGCCCAGGACAGACAGGGAAAGGTTTTGGTGGCCTCTTTGAGCCTCTTCCCTGTGGCACCATTTCCTGCCAGATCCATCAAGTTGAGTTTGGCAGCCCTGAGGGGATCCTGCCCTCACAGGACTCTCTTGGCAACATGTCCTGTTCCAGCCCTGTTCTTTGTCTGCTTTGGGCCCTGACTCCCTGAAGTAAGCAAATATCTACTTAATCTAAACACTGCACATTTTAGTGTTTTTCTCGACAGGATTCACAGCAAAAATTCATGCCTGTTCTTGCTCTCTCAGTGAGCTCTGAACACACACAAACCCCTCTCCATATATTTCAACAGTATTTACAATTTCAGCTAAAGTCCTCTACAAGTAACATGATCAAACCATGAATTTATACAGCTTTTTTCCTCCTCAGTTTCTTTCATGAGGGGAAGTTTAGATGAGATATACAGAAATCTATTGGAAATCAATGCGACCTCCAATGGGAAGAAATGACGATGTCTGGCTCCAGATCAGAAGGCTGAAGGATAGCTTTATTAAAACTATACTATAATACATTAATACACTATTTAAAGAGTTACTCTACTATTCTACAAACTTACTTCTTACTTCCCTGACTAATAAACTCGTGACTCTGCTGAGAGCCGAGCCACAGCTGGATCCCATTGGTCACTGAACCCAAACAACTTCACCAGAATCCAACCCAGCAATCACTGCAGGTAAACAATCTCCAGCCACATTCCACATGGACAAAACAAAGGAGCAGAGATAAAGATTGTTTTCTCTTCTTCTCCCTGTGCTTCTCCTGAGAGACAGAATTGTGTCTCTCTGTCCAGAGAATGTGAATGCCACAGAAATCCTTTCCTGTGAGGATGGGCAGGCCCTGGCCCAGAGCAGCTGTGGCTGCCCCTGGGTCCCTGGCAGTGCCCAAGGCCAGGCTGGACAGGGCTTGGAGCAGCCTGGGACAGTGGAAGGTGTCCCTGCCCACGGCCCAAACCCCCCGGATGAGGAGATGGATCCTGGTGAGGAGTCAAACACGGTGAGCTGGTGCCATTCCCATCACTTTAAGGTAGGAGCAGATTGAGCTGAGGCTGCCCAGCTGCCTGGACACACCTTACACCTGGAATACCTGCCCTGGTCTGAATTGGGGCTGGAACAGTGTGATGGCACGGGGTCCCTGTGAGGAACACAGAGTGCACCTGGTTCCTTTAGGAGCCCTGCACTTTCACTGGCTCCTTACCTTTCCCAGCCTCACACAGAGCAAAGACTTGGGCACAAGTCAGGGAACTGCTGTCCTAAGCACTGGACCACACTCCTGGATATCCACATCCAAAATACTCTGTAAGATTGCAACCCAAATTCAAGGGAAGAGCTCCTTTAGCATTCTAAGCACAGAAAGCACTGAGATTTTAACTGAATCCACCCTTTTCAAGGGAGACTTCCACAAATCCTAGCCTCAAAAGGAGTCTGTTTTACAGCTCTAGACAATACCTAAACATGAGCAATGAAAAATCTGATGCATGAGGGAAGTTGAAAGTTCACAGGTAAACACCAAAATCTTTAAAATCTGTTGTCCTAGGATATTTCTGTTACAACACATTGGTAACTGTGGCGTTTAATGTTTACTGCTGAGCAAACTTGCTTCACTCCAGGTCATTCTCATGTGTCAAGACATGGGAAAAGAGAGTAAAAACACATGGGGCTTAAAGAGAGCACCCTCTCCTTATCCTTTCTGAGTGCTGGGGTGAGTGGGCAGCCACAAAAAGTAGGTTTCCTAACCCTTTCCCTTCTTCCCTTGGCTCATGTAAACCCTGCCAGGCAATCAAAAAGCTGTGTTGGTTCCTGCCAGTCCTTTTACCCACCGAGGCTGTTTCCAGCTCAGGGTTCATGGATTAGCTCCCATAGTGTGAGAAAGTCCCCAGACTCTTACTAAAATGTCTGCAGCAGCCTAAAGATCTTCCTTAATTCCCTGTCAGTCCATTGCCTGGGCTGATGGCAGAAGCACACAACTAAAGGAATAAACCATCTGCTAATCTAAATAAAAATACTGTAAAAATAAATAAGCATTAAAAATAAAATAAATTATTTAAAAGGTGTAAAAATCTAAGTAAAAATACTGATGGGAACTTGCATGTTTCCAACATCTGCAGCCAAGAACTTAGTATTTTTCAGAATTCCTGAACGTGTTACTTAAAAAAAAAAAAAGAGTAATTTTAGTCCCTTTAAAATATCAACTCCCCATAAATTATTATTTACCACAGGCTTACCCAGAAAATAAGTTTGTACTTGTTATGAAGCCTAAAGATGACAAAAGAAATACCAACTTCCTCAATTCTGTCAGCCAATGCTCACCCCAGCAAAACCATCCAGTTTATGGGGACTGGCCAGTGCCCTCACCTTTCTCCTCAAATTTTCCATCTGTTTTTAACTGCCAAAGCTGGAGGTTCCCCACCTGCCATCTCATTCCATGTCAAGTTTTCAAAGCTTTAAATCAGAGAAATTCAGGCTAGATTGAGGGCCCTGCACCAATCTTGACCACAGAGGAGGAGTGCAAATGCTTCTTACCTGTTGGGATAAAGTTGGGATTTTACAGACCCCCACAATGCATCCAGTATCTGTGCTAATTGAGAAACTCTCCAAATGCCTCACTTACAGAGCAGAAAATGAAGAATCAGCATCTGGAACCACAATTTTGGAAGATGTTGTGGAACTTTCCCCATGACTGAAACAGCTGAAGAAAGCAAAGCCAAGCTGTTCCCAGCTGGGGTCAAAGACAAGGCAGAGATTAATTCCTTTCTGCTCCCAGAAAAACCCTCTTCAGGCCCCTGCTCAGACTCAGACAGGCAGCTCTTCCAACCAAAGAAATGCCACTAAGATACTTGTGAAAGGAAAATTACTCACTAAAACTTTATTAAGGGGTTATTTAATTCCATCTTTTAAAAATATGCCCTATGATTAAGGTCAGTGAAGGAATTGTTAGGTGATATGACCTGAATGGTTTCATTTGAGAGGGACCCCAAGACTCATCTCATTCCACCCCCTGCAATGGGCAGGGACACCTTCCACTGTCCCAGGCTGCTCCAAGCCCTGTCCAGCCTGGCCTTGGACACCTCCAGGGATCCAGGAGCAGCCACAGCTGCTCTGGGCACCTGTGCCAGGGCCTGCCCACCTCACAGGGAGGAGGATTTTCTGCTGCACCTACAATCATTTAGGACCTAAGGGTAGCTGTGGGATGATGAGTGGCCACACAGACCCTGTGCCCTGCCAGGCCCAGGGCCTCCAGGCACGCACCGAGAGCAGATTTCCATGCTGACAGTGATGGTGGAGTGGGAACAGGAGAAGCCCTTGTCCATGAGGGTGAAGGCTGCTGCTCTGTCCCTGCAGCCTGTGTCCATCAGCTGCTCACGCTGGGCCACGCTGTGCACGGCGTGCAGGGGCAGCCCCTGCAGGAACACCCCCTGCTCCAGGTGCTCCTTCAGCTGCCAGCAGGACCTGTGACAAGCCAGGTCACAACAAGGGCCACCGAAACCGTGGAAAATTACACTGGGAATGGCCTGGAAGCTTAAGAGCTACATGAAATTAAACTGCAGTATGACAAAAACACATCTGATTGCCACCAAAAAGCCTGGTTTCTGAAGGAGGAATAAAACCACAGAAAAAGAGGGAACCACCTTCATGGCTCAGAATTCAAGTTAAAAGTTGCTGATTGAATCAGACATCCCCCAGGCCATGGGGAACCTGGCTTCTATCCGCCCTCCACCTTCTCTATTATTAAGCTGCATATTTTAAACAAGAATCAAAATACATCTCACCTATTATGGCAAAGGCTGTAAGATCTCCTCAGTCATAGGAAGCTTTTTTTAATATCAAAGCACAGATACAATATTCCCAGATATTGTTCCTGGTACTTTGCTGAACTCTCTGCTCTGAGTGGGTGGCTTGAGATCACGGACAACATTCCCAAAGTACCACTCGTCACACACAGGTGAACTGTCACCATTTTTCTCCACATTAATTAATCTTTAAATGAACAAAAATTGTCTTTAGGACCCCGGGTTGAGACAGAGCATTAAATACCCAACTGCATCTTCTCAGTAATTGTCATTTGCACAGATGAAGTTTCATGAATTTTAATAAGCAATGGAAATATCCAAAATTTTTAGTTACCCATCAAACCTACATAAAAATACAAAATAATCCAGAGATCCCTGCACTCCTACACCAGCCCCCTCCACAATGGGAATTTTAAATGAGCTAAATTAATTTTCCACAGCTCTGTTACACCCCACATCTGCTAAGTTCATCACCAAAATTATCTTTATCATGTAAGCTGGGATATTGAGATATAGTTGTCACGACAGAGCAACAGAGACCACATTTGGCACTGTGACTTCTAAAGAGGAGGCTCAGATACGTCAGTGATGCTTACAAGAAATGATGTAAAACAGCATTTGCTGTTAGAAAAATCCCACAGAACACAGCAAAAGTGGTTGAACACTTAACTGGGTGGGATTTATCCTTGTTCCAAAGCCACAATGCCCAGGATAAATCACAGGCAGTGTTCATACACTGTGACTGCTCTGTGCTACTGAGAACCCCAGGACTGGCCTGGCTCTGTCTGGGGGTGTTGCAGAGTCCCTGAGGAACACCTGGCCGAGGACATGGCTGTGGTCACTGAGGTGAAAGGCACTGAGGTGAATGAACACAACTGGGGGGCTCATAGGAATGCAGTGGGGCAGCCTGGGATTTATTTCGGCAGGACACACTCCCTGAAGTACTCAGTGGAGGCAGCAACAGGCAGCGTGACAGAGTTACCCTGGAAACTGCTCTGCCCAGCGCCAACCGCGTCGCCATGGAAACCCGTGTCACCGCCGCTGTGGAACAAAGGAAAGGAAACTGCAGCAAAAAGTCCCCTTCTCCCACTCTCCCTCTGCAGGAGACAGGCAAAGCACGCTTGGAACATGGAGCAGACAAGGGTTTGCCTGCCTTAAAGCAAGAAAGCTGTTAGAAATACCTGCCCTGTACGGCAGTTTGGGTCTGTTGCCATCCCAGATTGTTGCAAGCTGTTACTGCCTTGGTTTTGTACACCAGGGCAGTCCTGCAAGGAAGTAAACTAGGACAAATTTCTAGATCCCTCCAGGAATACAGACAAAAGGATCTGCAAAGCCAACAGGAGGTAAATTTTATAAAGATTAGCCCCCTGGTTAGGATTTTGGGAGAGATTACCCTCCTATGGTCCTGTAAATGTCACATGTGTTCCCATGGGGAGTAATATCTGCTGTGTGCCCTCAAAAAGGATCAGCATTTTTGATTTAGGCAGATAAAGAGATCATCCATGGCTTCACTAGATAAGATTAGACATTTATAAGGCCCAGAATCCTCTTGCTTTAGAGACAAACACAAGATGAAAAGGATGAGGAAGAAATTGCCCCATGAGCACTTTATTCTATCCTTGTCCAGTGAAGGATTTTCACAGAGCTGCTGCTGAGCTATCAGCTCCTATCATGTGGGATACACTGGACATGTCTCCAACTGCACGGAGAAGGTTCCTAAACTTTCCCTAAAGTCCCTCAGAAGTCCCTCTTAGCTTCCATATTCCTCATGTTACTTCACAGCTTCTGACAGAGACCTTTGTTGCACTTCAGTAAGTCATAGCAACACCCATCTGAGCTAATTAAAGCACTTAATTAAGACACATTGAGCCCACCTCACCTCCAGCTTCTGCTTGGTGTCAGGTCCTAGAAGGTCTCATATGTCCTCATTGTAGATCTCCAGGTAGGAGGCTCTCAGCAGGAACTTGGTGTTTTCAGTACACTGCAGAGCACAGGGAAGATTTGGTGTTTTCAGCACACTGCAGAGCACAGGGAGGATTTGGGGTGAGGCTGCACAGCACAGGCAGCCCAGGGAGTCCCTCCCACAGCTGGGTGCCCACCACCCTTCAGCACCTCATCCAACCTCCCCTGGCCATTCACTCCAGGTGGAATCACTCAACACACTCACATGCCATCAGCACTCACATCTTGGCACAGGACACCAAAATGTTTCTAGCAAAACCTTACCAAGAGGATCTCTTCCTCACCCACCTGTACACTCTCAAAGATGTGTTCAAATGCCCTGGAATGATCCCTTTCTGTGAGGAAGCTCCCTGCATGGTGAAGGACTTCCCACTGCCAGCCTGGCCATAGGCAAAGGTGTGCTATTGTAGCCTTCCATGACACCCTGGAAATGGGGGAAAACCAAAGAAAACAACCATCTTCTTTGCCTAACTGGAAAAACATTGTCCAGATTCATTCCCACCCCCTAAAAGGTATTTTTAAAGGAAGAGCTGGAAGTAAACATCAAATGGATGCTTAATCTTCACATGCCATCGGAGTATAGCAATTACAAAATTAGCATATAAATCAATGTTTTTCTCTCAAAACAGGGATTCTTGAAGCAGCGCAGGTGTTGAAAAGCAGTTGACAACACCAACACTTAGCAAACTATAATATTTTTGTCATAGGGCATAAAAACTTGTGAAATTCAAAGAGACAGATAGAACAATAGTTGGTTGTGGGGTGGCCAAAGGGATGGTCTCTGGCTTTGAATAATTTTTGCTTGACAAACTACTCACTGTCGCTTGTCTCTGTTTTAGAGAAGTGTGGTAGGAAGAAAAAATAACTGGATTTCTTAAGGTTTAAATAAGAAAAAAAAAAACTTATTATTGTAATATCTACTGTTGCTAGCTCTGCTTGTCCTCATGATCAGGAACTTCCATCTTAAAACCATCAACAAGTCATTTAATCCATGTTACTACTTCTAACAAAACTACAAAACTTTTGGTGCGTGTGGTGGTCTTTTTTTGCTTAACAAGTTAATTTCTCACCTCAGCTGTTTCCTGTTCTGATTTGCTAACAAGGAAACAAAGGGATCCCCTATCCTTTTGCCAGCCTAAGTCAGGCTGAGGTTCCCTGTCTTCTCAAAGGTTTCTCACTTTACAGTAAAAATGTCCCTAAAATCATCAGTTTGGTACCAGAGCAGCTGTGGCTGCCCCTGGATCCCTGGCAGGCTGGACAGGGCTTGGAGCAGCCTGGGACAGTGGAAGGTGTCCCTGCCCATGGCAGGGGGTGGGAATGGGATGAGTCTTAAGGTGCCTTCCCACCCAAACCTGTCTGGGATTTTATGATATAAACATCCACCTAAAACAATCAAATGTAACTCTCTCCTCAGTGCCCTGCTAGCTGCTAACAAAGTTTTGTTTCTTCCCAATTTCTCAGACTATTGCTGGGACACTGTCTGCTCTCCTCTGCTCCCCAGGCTTGTAGCTAAACTTCTTTAGGCAGTGGACAGGGCTTTCTGCCCATAAATCAGAGAATCCCAAATGGTTTGGGTTGGGAGGGACCTTAAAGTTCATCTCATTCCACCGCTCTGCCACAGGAAAGGACACCTTCCAGCATGGGGAAAGTCAAGCAGATCCTGCTTCACTTAGGGATCATCTGCAAAACTCCTCATCCCCTGTCCCTAGCTATGTGTTCACAGAATATCCTCAGCTGGAAGGGACTCACTCACAAGGATCAGAGTCCAACTCCTGGCCTTGCATGAACACCCCAACAATCCCACCCTGTGCCTGAGAGCATTGTCCAAATGCTCCTGTAACTTCTTCTTCCATTGTGGTACCCAAAACTGCCGTTGCCCCTGGCTGCGTGGGCCGCCCTGGGTGTGCACTGACCTCCACCAGCGGCTGGGCCATCTGGCTGTAGATGTGCTCGGTGCTGTGCTCCCCGCCGAACGCCCCGTCCAAGGAGAACTGCCGGGGGCTCCGCAGGGTTCCGCACGAGGCACCGGCCCCGCGCACTGCCCACACCGACCATGGCGCGGCGCCCCAGGGCCGCCTCACGCCCGCTCAGCGGCCGGCAGCGCACGGCCACCTTCACCGCCTCTGCGGCCATCGCCCCGGCCACCCGCACAGCGGGTCAGCGACACACACGGGGGTCAGTGACACACACGGGGGTCAGTGACACACAGCGGGGTCAGCGACACACAGCAGGGTCAGTGACACACACGGGGGTCAGTGACACACACGGGGGTCAGTGACACACAGCAGGGTCAGTGACACACTCGGGGGTCAGTGACACACAGCAGGGGTCAGTGACACACAGCAGGGTCAGTGACACACTCGGGGGTCAGTGACACACACGGGGGTCAGTGACACACACTGGGGTCAGTGACACACACGGGGGTCAGTGACATACTTGGGGGTCAGCGACACACAGCAGGGTCAGTAACACACACAGCAGGTCAGCGACACACACGGGGGTCAGCGACACACTCGGGGGTCAGCGACACACACGGGGGTCAGTGACACACACGGGGGTCAGTGACACACACGGGGGTCAGTGACACACAGTGGGTCAGCAACACACACGGGGGTCAGTGACACACACAGGGGTCAGTGACACACACGGGGGTCAGCGACACACACGGGGGTCAGTGACACACACGGGGGTCAGCGACACACACGGGGGTCAGTGACACACA
>QUSF01000139.1:252083-282280 GCA_003676055.1 Chloebia gouldiae
GGGGGTCAGTGACACACTTGGGGGTCAGTGACAGACACAGGGGTCAGAGACACACAGCAGGTCAGCAACACACACGGGGGTCAGTGACACACACAGCGGGGTCAGTAACAAGACACGGGGGCCAGTCACACACACACACTGGGGTCAGTGACACACAGCAGGGTCAGTCACAGACACGGGGGTAAGTGACAGACACAGGGGTCAGTGACACACACAGCAGGGTCAGTGACACACACACATACTGGGGTCACTGACACACAGCGGGGTCAGTCACACACACGGGGGTCAGTCACACACACACATTGGGGTCAGTGACACACAGCAGGGTCAGTCACACACACACATACTGGGGTCACTGACACAGTGGGGTCGGTCACACATACACTGGGGTCAGTCACACACACACACACATTGGGGTCAGTGACACACAGCAGGGTCAGTCACAGACACACACTGCAGTCAGCCCCACACACTCGGGTCAGACTCCCCCCACCCATCCAGGCCAGCCCCACACGCGCTCACTCGGTGGGACTGGGGGGCACCGAGGGCTGGGGTCAGCCTAACCCCGGGCATCTGCACCCCTTGTGGGAGGGGAGCATTTACCTCTCACTGGGGGCACGCAGGGAGTGAGGGAGGCTGAGGGGGAAGGGGAAAGTATGGAGAAAAAGAGCTGGGGAGGGATGCAGGGAAAGCTGGGAACAGGTCTGAGGGGGAATTAGGGCAGGTCGGGGAGAGGAAACCTGAAGGGAGGGTTTGTGAGGTAAAAAGCTGAAGGGCGGGAAACCTAAGGGTAAGGAACCCTGAGGTGACCTTTGAGAGCCAAGACACGCCCAAAGCGGACTGAGCAAGGGAAAACCTGAGGGGACCCCCGCCGGTGCCGCGCCGGCCGGAGGCGCGCACGGACCCCTCAGGGCGCGGCGGCGGGAGGCGGCCCGCGCATGCGCCAAGGACCGCACGCGGCCGCCGCAGCCACCGGGGCCGCGCCGGGAGCGAGACCCCGCCCGCCGCGTCACGTGACTGCCGGGGGCGCGCGGGCGGCGAGGGCGCGCGCACGTGTGCGGGGCGGGGGGGTGCACGAGGGCAGGTGTGCAATGGGTGTGCACGAGGATGGGTGTGCAAAGGCAGTGCGTGAGGACAGGTGTGCAATGTGGGCTGCACGAGGGCAGGTGTGCAATGGGGGTGCACGAGGATGGGTGTGCAAAGGGGGTGACAGGTGTGCAATGTGGGCTGCATGAGGGCAGGTGTGCAATGGGGGTGCACGAGGATGGGTGTGCAAAGGGGGTGCATGAGCACCACGAGGACAGGTGTGCAATGGGTGTGTGTGAGGACGGGTGTGCGTGAGGACAGGTGTGCAGTGTGGGCTGCACGAGGGCAGGTGTGCGCAGGGCTCTGAGATGGCAGCAGTGCCCAGCTGTGACCCCTGCGTGTGCAGGCGAGGCTGAGTGACAACGTGGGTGTGCAACCTCCCACGAGCACCAGTGCACCGCTGCAGCAGCGTGGGAGCGTGCAGGAGCGCGAACGCGCGGTGCATGAGTGCAAGTTTGTGCGGTGCCTGCGCTAGAGATCGTGAGCACACCGGGGTCAGCACACAGGTGTGACCACACAGGTGTGACCACACAGGTGTGAGCACTCCGGTGTGCGGCGCGTCCCGCGTGGGCGGGTGTGAGCAGCCAGCCGAGCCCTGCTCCGATGCACAAGAGCCTTTATTGCGGGAGGCACTGGCCAGCCCGGCCAGGGGGATAAGGTGGGCAGCGAGTGGAAGCCAGGGGTCTCGGGGGTGCGCAGGGAGGGAGCCGGGTCTACCCCCGCTCATGCTGCGCCCCGGTGGGGGCGGCGGGGACCCAGGCGGCCTCCCCTGCCCCAGCGCTGGCCCCGCCGCCGGGGTCCCGCTCCTCGTAGCCAGGGTTGCGTCGGCCAGGGACCAGGCGGCAGAAGCAGCCCCCGGGTGGCCCGGAGTAGTGGGCCAGGAGAGCAGCCACGCTGGCGAACTCGGCGTTGGAGTGCTGCCGTCGGGAGAGAGGAGAGAGGGAGAGATGAGCCCCTCTGCGCAGGCTGTGCCCCCACACACCCCTGCACCCCTGAACTGAGTGTGCCCACGCAGCAAATCCCGGCGTGCCCGTGTGCCAGCACACCCACACACCTCACACACCCTGGGCTCTGCAGCAGGCACCCACGGCACTAAGGCACCCACGCACCAGGGCACAGGTGAGGGCGTGAGTGCAGCACAGCCTGCATGCCCCGCATCCCGCGTGGGTAATGGGGGCTGTGTGTGCCAGGTATGCCCAGACACACACACAGACCAAAGCACCCTGGCCTGGCTGGGGGACCAAATGCACACCAGAGCACTTGTGCATCACATACCTGGGCATTAGTGCACCCAAAACTCAGGCGTGTTACACACACAAAGGTGGATGCGCCGGTGCGCCCACGCCCAGGGGTACCTGTGTGCCGTGCCCAGATTCACGGCACCTGTGGATCGATGTGCCCACGCACCCACACCCCTGTGTGCGCCCATACCTGCACTCGAGCCCAGCTGGTGCATCCCTGTGCCAAGGCACCAGTGCAGCCATGTACAAGCACAGCAAGTGCGCTTATGCGATGCATTAGGTGCATGCGCACAGCAGCGCATCCCCGTCCTGGTGCACCAACACACCGGCGCAAGGCACAAATGCACTTACAGCGCCAGTGCACCCGTGCATGGGTGCTCCAGACACACACAGAATACCAAGTAAATGGTATACACACCGGTGCATCCGTGCATGGGCACACCAAATGCACCGAGGCACACCGCAACGGTGCAGGGGCACACAACCTGCACCCCTCTGCACCCACACCCGGTGCGCCTCCCCCGCGCAGCCCCCGCACCGAACGCCCCCTGGCCCGCCGCAGCCCGGGCTCACCTCCACGCAGAACCTGCCCTGCTGTGTGCGGAGCACGCCGTAGCACACCACGCCGCAGGGCGCCCGCACCCACAGGCTCCAGCGCTTGGGCAGCCCGGGCTCGGCGCGCAGCACGAAGGAGCCGGGCACGTCCCGCCGCAGCAGCGCGACCCCGGCGGCCCTGGGGACGAGGCGGCGCTGGGGCAGGAGCCAGGCTGGGGCAGGAGCCGGGGAGGGCAGGGCTGTGAGTGCCAAGGATCAGGTGCTCGCACACACGCGCTCACCTGGCGATGCCGGCGAAGGCCCACACGCTCTCGGCGAGGACGCTCTCGTTTTCGGGCAGGAAGGCCAAGCTCCTCGCTCCTTTGTTTTCCCCTCCCGCCGCCGCTGCGGGAGCCCGTTAATCCCCTCTTGGCTCCCAAACACTCGTGGTACCGCGTGTCCCCGTACCTCAGTTTCCCCCCGGCACTCACCGGCGTCGCGCGGCTGCTGGTGGAGCTGTCCCTCGCCCCCGCAGTCCCGGTAGGCTCCCGAGCGCAGCACTTTGCTCCGAATGGCTTTCTTGCGCACCAGCACCGGCGAGCAGTAGGGATTCCCCGGGCGCCAGGCTCTGCCCTCCACCTCTGACCGCCGGTCCTGGGGAATGGACAGGCTGTGAGAGTGACCTGGGGGCTCTGGCCGTGGGGAATGTCAGGTGAAACACCACGCAGAAAAATGCTGTCCAAAGGATGCGATACCAAAAAAGCTGTGCAAAACACCATGCCAAAAAAAAAAAAAAAAAAAAGAAAAAAAAAAAAAAAAAGATTTTGCAAAAAACCCTGGGGGGAAAAATGCAGTGCAAAAAAAATGATGTGCAGAAGAAATGCCATGCAGAACACTGTGGAAAAATGCCATGCAAAAAAAATCACCACACAGTGCAAAAACACAGTACCAAAAGAGCTGTGAAAAGCATTTTTACTGTGTAGACATTTCTCCCAGAAATGCCACACCAAAACAGCCATGCAAACCACCATGCAAAAAGTGCCATGTAGAAAAGTTATGAGAAAAAATGCTGTGTAAAAAAGTTCTACAAAAGCATATCATGGAAATAAAGTGCTGTGCAAAAACGCTAAGTTAAAAATGCACTGTAAAACCTCCTGCAAAATCGCTGTGCAAGTAAAAGCTGTGCAGATTGGCCGATGGCAGGAAAGGCGCTCAGGGAAAGGCCATTTCAAACAGGCTGAGCAGAGCAGCGTGTGGGGCCGGGCTGTGCAGGATGGACCCTGCAGAGTGCGACCCTCGAAAGAAAAGATTGTGCAGAGCACTGCACAGGCAGCACTGTGCAAAGAAAGGCTGCACAGAGAGGAAATGCAAGGAAACCATGCAAGACACCAGGTAATGATGTGTGGTGTGACAGTGTGCTGCTCAAAATGCGAGAAAAGGCCGCACAAGATCTGCTTGGGAACACGCTGTGCAAAAACGCCTGTGGCTAAAGCACCATACACAGACTGCTGTGAGAAAAATGGGGCAGTCCTGTGCAGGGCCAGGAGCTGGACTTCGATCATCCCTGTGGGTCCTTTCCAGCTCAGAGTGTTCTGTGAAACGCCATGTGGAGGAAATGCCCCACGAGATCCCATGCACAAACGGGATGGGCCAAAGCACTCGTGCAAAGTGCCAAGCCAGGAAACCCCTGTGAGAATCCCGGGCGTGAGAATCCCGGGTGTGAGGATGCCTCGCACGCACACGAGCAAAGCAGCAGCAGCCGGGCGGAGCAGGGGCACCTACCCCGGTGCCCAGCGGGCCGAGGCCGCCGGGCGCGGGCAGGCGCCGGAAGGACACGAGGGCGTTGACATTTCGTGACACCTCCTCGGGGTTGAGGGGCTCCCGCAGCACCCCCGGCCCCGGGAGCTCCCCCTCGCCCGCCTGCTCCTCGGGGTGCGCCAGGAGGTAGCAGAGCTGGAAGGAGCGACAGAGCAGGAGGTGCAGGGTCTGGACCTGGGGGAGGTGAAAGACGCTGCGTGCAAATATTAAAAATAATAATAACGAAGATGTTTTGGGGGCGGAGCAGGGGTGGGCCACCACCTCTCCCGGGAGCCCCACGAAGAGGTGGCAGAAGAGGGCGCTGGGGGGGCTGTGGGGGTTGCGGGCCACGAAAGCGAACTGGCGGTCGGGGGGCCTCCAGGTGCTGTACAGGATCCGGCGCAGCGCGTGTGCCATCAGCAGCGTCTGCGGGATGGGGCGGGGGTCAGGGGCACCCAGCACCCCTGGGCCCCGCCAGGGCCACCTCTGCTTGCACATACAAAGCAGCTTCTCTAAAGAATAGCAGTGCTCAGAGAGGTAGAGCCCCCCCCCCCCGCCCAAGCACTTTTCCAGCAGAACACTCACACCTCCCCGGTATCCCTGACCCCCTCAGCACTTCTCACTCCTCCTCCCAGCACTCCTGACCCTGCTCCCAGCACCTGTGATCTTCCAACCTCAGCCACCCTGACTCCACTTCTCAGACTCTGACCCGCCTTTCCCAGCACCCCTGGCCCCCTCACCAGCCCTCCAAAACCCCTGACCCCTCCCAGCATCCCTGAGTCCCCTCCCCAGCAATGCTGGTCCTCCTCCCCAGCACCCCTGACCCTCCCAACATCCCTGCAACACCCCTGACCCTCCTACTCAACCTCCCTGAGCTCCAGCACCCCTTGCCCATCCCCCTTGACCCCCCCAGCCCCCTACCTCTCCATCAGTGTCATAGACCTTCAGCCCCTGCAAGCTGAACCTCAGCACCACTGACCTCCTCCTGGGACAGTCCTGTCCGGGGGAGATGTGGCACTGAGGGGCTGGGCTGTGCCTCTGTGGGTGCCCCGATTATTTGGGGTCCCCTCTGTTTCCCAGCGAGGGGAGTAGTGGTTGATCCCGACCTTCAGCGCCTGCAGCTGCTCCTCCACCCGCCCTGCTCGCTGCTGCAGGTCCAGCTCCTCCACCATGAAGGATCCTACGTACTGGGGGGGCAAATACCCCACCCGTGTCAGCAACAGGCCCCCATGATGCCCCCCCCCAGGCAACAGGCCCCTGCTGAGATGGTGGTTTGAAGAGTCATGAGGGTGCAACAGCACCCGAATCTCATCTCGGGGTGTCACCCCCTGCCCCCTGCCATGGGTAAGTCACCTCTGCTGGCTTGGTGACAGAGCGGGCTCGCTGCTGGGGGGCCGCAGGGTCCAGCCCCCGCCCATTCCCCGGCTTCCTCTTCATGGCAGCGGGGACTGGGGGTGAAGGCTGGATCAGGATGGGGTCAAGCAACTCCGATGCCACATCTCAGTTATCCGGAGCCTTCCAGGGTGATGGGGCTGGAGCAAGCACGGAGAGCCTGGGTCCGGCCCCTGGTCACTGTCCCTGCGTGGAGGGAGGGGACAGACACAACCTGCCTCCACTGTCCCCTGTTTCGAGCCCGCTGAGCCCTGGGGAGGTGCTGCAGCCCCTCCGCGGAGCTCCCCAAGTCCTGACGCCAATGCACATGTCCCCAGGTCCCGGCCCCAGTAAAATGGTCCCAACCTCAACACAAGGGTCCCAGTCTCCTGACCTCATGGGTGATGTAAGGGTCCCCATCTTCTGTTCCTGAGGTCCAGTGCAGGCTCCCATGTCCCCACTCCAAGCAGCATGCAGGTAGTCACCCATGTCCTGATCCCGACAGTGATGTGAGGGTCCCCAGATTCCCACCCCAAATGTGATGGATGCAGTGCCCACCTTCCACCCCCAAATGAAACCCAAGCAGTCCCTGCATGCCGAACATGCACCCTGGACCCCAAGTGAGGTGCACGCAGTCTCACATCCCGAACTCCAGCAAGGTTTTGGGGTCCCCCCACATCCGCCCCCTTCCATCCTCCATCCCACTTCCCGCCGGCCACGCAGCGGCACCGAGACCCCCGGAGCTCTCCAGGGGTGATCCCAAAACACCAGCGATGAGGGCAGCAGATTTAGGGATGCTTTTTGGTCCAGAGCAGCCATGGAGGAGTGCGCCGGACCTTTCTCGGGCCACCCCAAGGGGGTTTGTGCTGCGCAGCCCTCGGCCGGGCTGGGACCGGCGCCGCTCGTGTCCCAGGGCCCCGCCGCAGCCGCCTGCTGCAAACGCGTGACGGGGGGAGGGGGTCCGGCTGCCCCGCGCGCATCCGGACCGTGCCGGGGGGTCCCTGCGGTGCCGTCTGCCCGTCACAAGCGCAGCTTGGCCCCTCTCCTTCCCGGCACAATTTGGGGGTCTCCCCCCTCCCCCAGCCAATCCGCGGACAGGCAGCCCCCAAGCCCCGCCCCACTTTTCCCACGCTTCATTTCTCAATGGAGCCCCCAGCCCACCGACCACCCTGGGGGTCCCCGAGGAGGGATGCTGACCCCCCCCCCCCGAAATTTAGGTGATGCGTGACACCAGGCACCAAGCATCCCCTGGGACCTTCATCCCGCTAGACCCCCCCGGCTCACGGGCAGCTCTCGCTTGGATGGCTCCGGAGAAACGCAGGTGAAAAATTCCCGCTGCTCGGGTTCTCGGCCTCCGCCGGTCGTTTTTCCCTCGCCGGTAGCTCCTCCGGCCGCGGCGCAGGGATGCGCGACCCGTGGGTGTCAGGCCCTCGCCGCCAGCCAGGCCCCGGCGAGCCCGAGCCCACGGAGCCCACGCCGGGCACGGGGCAGGCAGAGAACTCTCATTTCCTGCCTCCGATCTGCCCGCGATGAATCACCGCAATTTTCCTCCTCGGTTCTCTCCGTTTCTTGGAAGCGACGGCGAGCGGGAGCACTCGCTCGGGATTTTGGAAAACGCGGCGGCAACTGATTTTCTCTGCGTCTTTTCCCGTCTCCTCTGGCGTGCCCAGCGGAGCAGCGATTTCTAACCCTGACACGTACACACGTGGCTGCTTGCTCGCCACCCCCTGCCCTGATGCTCAGACCCTTTTCACCCCAATTTCTACATTCCCTGTGGAGTTTTGCCCACTGCTGCCTGCTTTTGCTGGAATAAAAATGAAGAGGGGTGGCTCTGGTCTCACTGCAGAGCAACCACGTAACCCACAGCCTCCCTCACACCCTTCGTGCCAGCTAAAGGAAGCTGCCCCCAGTCCCAGAGATGAGCTTGGCTCCTGGAGTAGGAAAGCAGCAGTCTGGGGAGGAGATGGGGTCTATCCCTCAGCGCTGCATCCAAAAATCCCTGTCTTGTGCCCCAGCATTCCCGAGGGTGTGAGGAAAAGGGTCTGACCGGCACCATTCAGCCCTTGGGCCACTGCCAGCACCAGGTGCTTCAAGACACAGTGAGCTGCGATGGCAGAGCCACCCCATCATCGATAGCAGAGAAACCGTGGAAGAAAAGGAAAAAAAAGGGACAGATGGGGCTGAAGAAACAACGTAACAGAGCCCAGTCTGGCCAGGAAACAGAGACTGGGGAAGAGCGAGGGGCAGAGCTGGCATAAACCCCCCAGACAGCGTTTGCTCTGCTGGCAGCAAAGACTTTCCCATTCAATCCCAGTCACTGCTCCTGGGAAGAAAGGACCACTCCTTTGGGTTAAATACAACCAGCCCTGAGGCTTTTTTTTGGCTTGGTGTGCAGAAATCACTCAATTCAAACCACAGCCAGAGTCTGGTAATGACCAAGGTTTTGTCACAAATCTTAATTCAAGGTGCTCCTGCTTGGATGTGAGAAAACTGTGCCATCCAGAGCAGTGTTTTAACAAATACCCATAGGATTATTGGTGGGGATGCCATAGGGAGGAGGGAGGTTGAAAAAGCCCAGCACCTGGGCAAAGACTCCTTGTCCCCATAAATACGCCAGCACTGAGAAGCTTCTCCAATTCATCTCACCACAATGGCAACGAACCCCATGGCTTTGGTACAAGCAGCCCCAGGAACAAGCCATTAACTAATGTTTCTAATTGCTTTACATTCCTGTGGATCGTTCTTTGATCAGAGCTTTCACTCTGTTTCCCATCATCTGTGATTTCTAACCTGCTGTTTGTACCCTTCTTATAGGGTTGGGAACAATTTAGGCCATTTCTACAGGAATTTTTTAACTCCCAGTTAGAGGTAGCACACTGAGACAGCAGCTGAAAAGAACACATTCAATGAAGCTGTTTTCTCCCTTCCTGTGTAACTCCCCTCCTCACAGCTCTTTGCAGCAGCACGTTGGAGACTGTCAGGTCCCATTGGCATCGCTGCCATGGGTTGGCAGAGTGGGGAGGTTGTGAGCTCTGGAGGCAGGTGCTGCTCTGTGGAGCAGAGCTGGGGGAGAAGGTTTCAGCTGGGATTTTTGTCCTCACTGATCAGTGACAAGGGGAGAAGAGGACCAGCAAGAGGTTCCAACAGAGCTTTTTTTTCTTACTCACCTTTTTCTCCAGAGAAACCAGGGAAGAAAAAGGTCAGGAGTTGGTCCAACTACAGAGCTTGGCGGTGGCTCAGGCTAAATCATGCTGACTTGGAACAAAGATCTGCCTCTGCAGCAATCCGTGGTGACTGTATTCCCTTTTCTCTACCTTTCCAGGAGGAGAAGCTGGGGTGAGGAGAGAATGGACATAGAAAGCAGGCCTGGAATCTAGTTTCATTTTATTTTAGCAAACCGCATGTTCTTCACTTATCAACATCTCTACATTAGCAATTGTATAGCTTTCCAACTTCTCTTTAAAAAAGGGTAAACAAGAGGTGACAAACTCAGGCTTTTCATCTCTTAAAAACATTTCAAAGTTGGATTCAAGAAGACTTTGATATATTTTGGTTTTAAGGTAACAGATGTGGTGTGGAAACACTAATTCAAATCACCCGCCTAACCAAGAGCTGCCCCTTTTGGAGCCCCTCTGGCACCAGACCCTCAGAAGTCACCAAGGATCTGACTCAGCAGCCACCCCTGGGCCCATGGCTGAGGAGAGCAGCACCTCGGGGCTCAGTGCAAGTGCTGTCTGTACACAGCTCCCTCACGGGAGAGCCAAGGACCTCGGCATGCAGGGATCTAGGGAGGACTCCTCTGCCACGGCACCTTCTCAGTAAAGAATCACATTCCCCCAATCATCTTGTTCCTGCTGTCTAAAGATATAAAGATCTTCTCTGAAGAATTGTTTTAAAAGCCACCCTCCCCCCTGAAACCCACGTGGAACACCAAAAATGTACAGATTAGAGACGTCCTAGAAAAGTCCTAAAATTATTGCAGAAAGTAAAGATGACTCGTTCCAGGGGAGGGGCAGGCACGAGGCACAGCATCGAGATCTAATGAATGCTCGGGTTGGTTTGATTTAGTTTTCAGCTTTTCCCCATCATTCAAGAAAAAAAAAATTAAAAAAAATTAAAGAAGTGTTTAAGCATCAGAACTAAAATACAAATGCACATTGACTTATAAAACAAGATTGTGGATTTGACCATGGGATTCCCTGACAGTGGAAACATTTTACTTTTTTGCCCGGAGAGATTTCCTCATGGTAGATTTGCCCTTGGCAGAGGGCTTCACTTCCTTCCTTCCACTGGCTGCTGGTTTCTTGGAAGAGCTGCCACTGGAGGCTTTCTTGATGGCTGGGGCTGCTGGTTTGGCTTTCTTAGCAGGGGTTTTGACCTTGGGAGGGGGCTTTGCTTTGCCCCGGCGGGGGGTGGGGGTTTTCCTTGGCTTGGGTTTGGACTCTCTTCGCTTCATCGGAGGGGCCCTGCTCCGGGATTTGGGGGGTGGTCTCTTCTGCATCCTGTCAGGAAGAGACAGCACAGAAACTCAGTGGAGGCACAAACAGTACCCAGAGCAGAGCTGCTGTCAGCAATTTGCATAAATGAAACACATCTTGGCATCCCTGTCCTTTGCCAGCACATTCCATTAGCTAAATCCCAAAGAGCAAGAGCTCCTCTGGTAGCTCTACACTGAGCACTTCCCATCTCCACAGAGCTGCCAGCTTCCAACCCCTTTGTTAGGCAAATAAACATATAAATAATGACAGTGAATCAGTCAGCTGTCAGAACAATTAAGAGCCCTAAGCACTATCTCTCCTCTCTAAATGGGATTTTATTACTTAACAAACAACACTCATATTAAGTCCAAATTCTGAGTGAGGCTAGTCTCATATCTGGCTACAGAGCTGCAAATAATTACTGTAGGGAAGAATTATTTTAAGGAAAAAATAAATACAAAAATTTCCATGCAAAACATCACACTTTCTAGATCAGGAGACTAAAGGCAACGCAAAGAATAAACACAGGCTCTCTCTCATCTGGAGGAGAAAAGGGAAGGCTTCAAATTATGGAATGGGGGAGGTCAGTATCTCTGGAATAAGGAATAATTAGAAACTTCTGCCAACACCTGTGGATAGGTGACCACACCAAGAACACACCTGAGCACTCTACAGCTATGACAGACATTTATTTCATCCAAAGGAGCCCACACAGCTCTCATGCTGCCATACCTCTTCTTTGGTGGTGGCTCTTCCTCCTCAGACTCTTCCTCTTCAGATTCTTCTTCCTCCTCAGATTCTTCATCTTCTTCCTCATCAGAATCCTCAGAATCCTCATCCTGCTGCTTCTCTGGATAGAGTACATCTGGGCTACAAGAGGGGTCTGGTCAGGGCATGATTTGCTTCTAAGGCACAACTCCAGGGTAGGCAAGCCCTGGGTAACCCTGGCTCTTCTCTGGCACTGCAGCTTCCCCCTAAGGTTACAGCTTTAGCCCAATCCAGAAATATCCCCAGGAATTCTGAGATTGCTGCTGTCCCAAAGGTTATTTAGTCTCTGCAATGGCAGAAACATGACAGCCTGGGAATGTACCAGCCCTAAGGTGTCCCTTCTCCATTTCTCCATTTTTCCTATCCCTCATTGCTCCTTCCCTGCAAACCCAGGGAGAGGAACAACAAAGGGGCAGGATCAGACTCCAGCAGCTAAGCATGGCTGAAGCTGTGGGGGCTCACATGTGCAATAAAGGGGGCTGGGGAGCAGGCACTTCAATTACTGTGCTGCCATTTGGCTCTTCCTGGGACACCAAGGCCTCATTCTAGGGCTCCACACGTTCCAGCACAGAATCAGCTCACAGAAGGAGAAGAAAGGCTGGTTTAGACTCAGTAGCTAAACTAGGTCATCCTCCCTCCTCCCACCTCTCCACCCTTAAGGAAGGAACATCTGGGTCCTGCTCCTTAGGAGCATCCTGGCATGGAGAACCCACCCCACTCCCTGCTCAGGTGAATTTGTTTTAGCACAGAACAATGAAATAGCCCAACTTGCAACAAAAGCAGCACAACAGACTACCTGAGAACACTGAGCCCAGTATTTCTACTGCCCTTAAAAGCTTCCCTTCCTAATGAAGTCAGCTTTCTCTTCACCCATGTAATGCCATTATCCAGAGCATAGGTCACAATGTGGCAGTTCACCAGTGATTAAACCCTCCACAATTTCCTTGTAAATAGGAGGTTGGCTCATGAACTTCAGCTCTGATACTTGAGCTGTGTAAAACTCCTGAACATCATTTTACAGACAAGATCTTTACCTGGGGTAATAAGGGAAGCAAAGCTGAAAGGTTCCACTGAAGCCCTTCCCAGAAATTTGCTCCATCCAGCCATTCTTCTCACATTTCTGCAGGGTTCTCTTCAGTAGATGCACTGTGAAAAAGAAATCAGAGAAAGGTTGTGTTACTATCTTTATACTCTTGTCTGATCTTACTGCTCTCTTCT
Source organism: Chloebia gouldiae (assembly GCA_003676055.1). NCBI lineage: Eukaryota > Metazoa > Chordata > Aves > Passeriformes > Passeridae > Chloebia > Chloebia gouldiae. The sequence continues at coordinate 264,577 of QUSF01000139.1, forward strand.
GTGTCCTCTTAATCAGAGCTGGAGTCAGGATGGGAAATCCTCTCAATCAATTTGAGAAGGATACAAGATATTGTTCCTGAGCACCTGGTAAGAGTGGCTTTAAACTCTCCAAAGGAAGGAGTGGAGAACAGTGCATGTTTCCGATGTTGTGATCATGGTATGCTCCCTCATAAGTCATTTGGGAGCACCATGTAACCACCGCTGTCCAAATTTAACCCAGGTCTCAGAATGTCCTCTAAAGTGTGTTTTAAAACAAGCCTTTTACCCTGGTTTTGATCTCCTCATGTTCTAAATGTTGTATGTGCTGCATCTTTCCCCATACTGTGGTTTGTTTTTTGTTTTGCTTTTTAAAGGGTAAAATATCTGGTCTAGAAATACAACAAATGAACTTTTTATTCCAGTCTTTTATTCCAGACTTTTATTCCAGCCATTCCATTGTGTACTGTGCAAGAACTGAAACTCAAACTGTGCAAGTACAGGGGATCTTTGTCTCTGGCAAAGGGCTTGGGTTGTTTAGTCAGTTCAGAACCATTTTCAGCTTGAATTAGAGGGGCCCATTTACATATTGAGCTCCCAGGAAAAAACAAGGTTTGCTCTCAAGTACGTTCCAAAGTTTTTATAACCACAAGGCTGGTTTTACTCTGGGTATCAAAGGTCAATAACAGCATGCAAGGGATTTGACTCCAGTCAAGTCCAGTTCTGAGATGAGGCATAAACGGGGGGAGACAGCAGAGCTGTGCTCTGCAGTGTGTACCCGCCTGCTTTTCACATCTCACCAGATCTTCCTCCAGTTCTCTCCGAACAAAGCAGAGATCATCAAAATTCCTTTTATGTAACAGAAGGAGAAAGAAAACAACAGATTGCAAGCTGAGATTTCCTTATTGGCCTTGCAGGAGTGACAAGCATTGGAGGCTGGCTCAACACAGGCCCTAAGGATCAGGGACATTTCCAATGGTCCTGAAACTAAACCATAGGAGAGCTTAGGAAGCCTGGAACCTATTTTCCCTGGCCCAAGATTAACAAGTCACACTCAACATCAATTTCTAATTGGCAGAAGGCCTCAGGGCAGCTTCTTAGTCCTGGAACCTGTGCTGTGTGTCAGTAACCCTGAACCTGTCAGTAAGTAAAGCTGTGCTGATGCTGTGCTCCAGCTCCAGGTAAAGACTGTGGGATCAGAAATCTCCTCTCTACTCCTGAGGAATGGCACCGGCTCAGTGACACCACAGGAACAAACTGATCTATGTTCAGGTTTGAGCAGAGACCACTGTGACCCCAGCCTGTCTCTATGGACCTCCAGCACCAACCAATTGCATGGGGGCTCAGTCCAAATAACCCAAATAAGCCACCAGAACATCTGCTTGAAAGGCTCTGCTCAGGCAAAAGTCAAACCAGACATTAGTGTGACTCCTGGGAACAAAGACATGCCAAATCACCTTTCCAAACAAAATACAATTGGCTTTTCTCCTCATTTGCTTGACCTTTTAGAAGTCAGATGCAAAGTAGGGTCTCAAACAAATCAGTAAGAGGGGTGCTCATGAATATTTAAAAAAGTTAAACTACACACGTTCTCTAAATAAAAAGCAATTAGGAACTGCATTGATGCCAAGCTGCTGTCCCTTTCAAAGCAGAGAGATATGAAATCACCTTGATGATTTAAGAACAATAAAGTACTTAAATACTATTCCCCCTTCCTGGCTATAGACAAGAGAATCATGCATTCTGTCTCAGGAACTGGCTTGATAGCAACTGATGGGAACAAAAACCACAGAGCATCTCTGCAGCACAAAGGGCTGAGCAGCTGCAGCTCCCTGCAAGCTCAACAGAGCAGTTTAAAGATGCTGCACAGGCACATCTGCAGCTGCAGGACTGTCAGCATGCAGAATAGAAGTGGTACAGGGACCAGTACTTTACCCTGCAAGTTGGAGTTGGTCCCTGGGTAATTTTCCAGGATATACTTCTTCAGGGCTGTGGTGGAGCAGGTCTTCGGTTCGTTCATGGCCGCAATAGCAGACAGGATGGCATCTTCCATCAGAGTCCCACCCAGCAGGGGCTTCTCCCCTGATTTCTTCAGCTATTTTCCAAGGAGGAAGAGAAAAGCATCAAGACAAAATTCTCCCAAACCAGGTCAGGACAAGCTCCTCTGCACCAGGTGGGTCGGCGCTCCTGCATTAGCACAGATACGTTTAATATTAAAACACTGCACAGGGAACGCTGCTCTCCCAGCTGTAGGTGGGAGGACAGGCCTAGTCAGTCAGCTGGCCTGGGGGGCTTTATAAGCAACACCTCAGCCCAGCCCCCAAATACACTGCAAGGATGTGGCAGTCTAAGGGCCTATTGCTCAGGGAAGGAAAGAAAGCAAAATAAATTGCATCTTCCTTCATCCCACGGACCAAATGTACCCAAGCGACTTCCGTGGCACACACATGAGTAAAAGATGTTGCGGGCATCTGGGGTACCTGCTGCACTTCCAGTGAGGGATGAAAAGGAAAGCTTACCCCACCAGCTCCCTATTGTGCTGGTGAGTCAGGGCTGAGCAGTGCATGCAGCATGCTCAGCAAGGGAACAGGGGTCTGCTCCTGAAATGGAGACCAGGAGGAGAACAAGAGGCCTACTGCTTCATAGCTGGACAAGCACTGAGCATGTCAGACTGCTGGAGAAAGGGCTACCCACGGAAACCAGGGGACAGGGCGCAGTAACTGACATCCAAGGCTTGTGGTCAACAAGGATGAACCCAGTCTCTGACCTGGAATGTCCCAGATGCTCCCTTTCCTGTGATCTGCTCTAACTGGCCCTTCTCTACAGCTCTCTGCAGGGCATTCTTCAGCAGCTGGGGTCTGAAACACAGGAGGAGAAAGTTTTACTGACACACACACTGACAGCTCCAAAAACAAACAGAGAAACAGCGTTTTGCAGCGTGTGAGCAGAGCAGCACTCAGAGCATCTGCCTACATGCAGACACTTTAAATGGAGACCTGTCAGCGAGGCTCATTGCCCGGGCAGAAGGCGGCACCACGCTGGGAGCTGAGCGGTGCCGTGGGCTCGGTGTCACAACAGCTCTGGGCACACAGCCCTGCCAAGGGTCCACTCACCTTGAGCAGCACATTTGGATGTGGTGGGCACTCAGCTCGCAGGCAAACAAGGGCTGACAAAACCCTGTTAGAGGTGACACGCAAGCTTTTCTAGTTTTGTTTCCCAAGCTTCAATTTGCTCCATACAGATCAGCTTAAAGATTGCTGTACGTATGTGCTGCCTTAAAGCATCCAGATCCAAGGAGCATGAGACTCCAAGGAGAGCCCTTCACATCCAGGCAGTAAAGGGATGTGGGTATGGTTAAGGTGTGCAGAGCAGCACTACTGGTGGTGTCAGAAACAAAGATGGGATGTGGAGGGGTGCAGGAAAAGGCACAGCTTTTCCTCAAGCTTTCCCACAGGCCCTGCAACTCAGAGCAGCACCTGGCTTAAATACCAGATTGAATCATTGCGAAGTGAGACAGAACCAGAGGAAGGCCCAGTTTCCCCAGTCCTCTGCTTGCTTAAGTAACTCCAGCACTTACCTTATATCTACTTTGAGTTTGGGGTAATACTGAGACACATATTTCTTGATCAGGCTGTAAGAAGCTTCCTTGGGCTCACACAGGCGGGTGAAGGCCAGCGGTAGGACGTCCTCCAGCTTCACCTGCTGCTCTGTGCTCAGAGCAGAAGTGCTTTTCTGAAACACACAGACTTGCAAGCATCAGCAGGGCCTAAAACTTTGGGTTTTTGAACCAGCAATGCACATGTGGGGATAAGTGCTCCTGACATTGACTGCTGAGCTGGAAACTCAAGAGCTGTAAGGCAGCTCTTTATCAACTTAAAACAGTTTGCAGCTTAAGAGATATACAGAAAATCTGGCTGAATTTTCATAGGAGTTTTAGAAAGACTTTACAAATAAAAATTGCTGAGTACCTAACATCTCTATTTTTAATTACTTCCTTCCTCTTGCTATAGACGGTTTTCTCCGCCACACTTCAGTGAGACAGAAGAAAAATCATAGAATCACAGAATTACTCAGTCTGGAAAAGCCTTCTAAGATCATCAAGTACAAATGTTAACTCAGCACTGATATATTCACCACCACACCATGTTCCTAAGTGCCACATCTGCAGGTTTTTTTAAGAATTCCAGGGATGGTGACTCTCTGGATCCCCTGTGCCAATGCTTTATAACCCTTTCTGTGAAGATGATGATACATGCTGACACAAAACTTAAAACTCAAAGACAGAATTTGTTTACATAAATCAATTCTTCTCCTTCCCCAAAATGAACAGCTAAACAGAAGTATTTTTTTTTTGTCAAATAACACAATAAAATCTTGATTGAAGCCAACGTTCCCTTCTGAGTTTTCCTCCACCCCTTTTGTTACTATGAGAGGGGACGATTTGGGAAAAATGGTCTGTTCTTTATACAGAAAATGTGCTGAAGTTCAGAGATTTGATGCTGAACAGCAGCTCTGCAAACAGTGCAATGGGTGAGGGAGCTGCTCCCTTGACAGCCAAATTCATCCAAAATATTTGCTTTGATGCAACGCAGAGAAAGTAACTGGGAACAAAGACACCCATATGCTGCAGAGAGAGGTGATGTGTCAGCAGGTATCAGCTGCCTTGCTCACACTTCTTGTGGAGCCAGTGAGCTCTGTTTAAGAGCTCACTAATTCCACTACAATTAGTTTCCTCCAGGGCCCTATACCAAGTTCAGTTTTAAGGCTTTTGGTCTCACCGGGAGGCAAGAGCTGACCACCAAGGTGTTACATGTCTAATGTCACCTGTCTAATCCCAAGGGATTGGCAATTCCAGCTAAACATTTTGTAACTGCAGCGTTAGGAATGTGTTTCACACACTCAACACAGCATGGAGTGGAGATCAGAAGTGCTGGAACCACAACTAACTGTGAAGCTCAATAAACCATCCTCTTCCCCAACAACACCAAGCATCAGCAGCTTTCTTCCAGAAACCTTAGGATATTTTCTTCTTCCTCCCACTGTCCTCACAGCTGATAGGAAAACATTCCCCTCAGTCCTAAAGACTGGAGTCTTCCCTTTACCTACACAACACATAAAACACACACAACAGCAGCATGAAACTCTCTTCCAATACATGAGAGGCACTTCTCTCTGCCTAGTAAAGACAGAAGAGTTTCATGGTTATTCAGTTTTCTGTCTCTGAACCAAAGCCTAGGGGGTTAATGTAAACATTTTAAAACTGACATTTTGATCATTTGACTTGGGTTTAATTCCTCACAGTAACTTTCTGATACCAGTGGGATGAGTGTTTTAATTGCTGTACTTGGGGAGAAAAAGCACAGGAAGGAGGAGAACACTGGGTTGAGAATGTTGGGTAAGGTACATATGCAGTACATTTCAGAGCGTTGTTTAAAATGATTCATCTTACCTTTCTGTCTCTGGCTTTTGGAACTGTTTTTCCTGCATTAGACACCACCACAAAGCTCCCAGAAGCTCCCTTTCCTTTCACCTGGTTCAAGAGAAAGTAAATTTCAGTCCTTAACAGAGTAACTCAGGATATTAACAACCTGAGAGGAACTCATCATGATGCAGATTTTGAATGCACTGTCACCCTACAGTGGGTTTTTATGGCAGAGGCCTGACTTGAACCCACTGAAACTTCAGTAAGATCAGAAACTGCAGCCAGACATTGGGACATACTCTGCTGTGCTGACCAGGAGATCCTGACAGATAACACAGGCAAAAATTACAGTGTTAAAACCCACACTGCTGCAGAAGTGACACTGCTGGACTCACGTGCTGCTGCAATGCTGTATGACACAACACCCAGAAATGGCAGGAATTGCACAAAAACCAATGGTGCCAAGCATGCAACTGACACAACAGTGCTGAAATCCTGCCAGTGTCCAACAAAGCAGTGACAGAGGTTAAGGAACCTCCATGAGGGAGAACATGCTCATTCCACAGACTTTCTAATGGAGTTAAGGAATTCCTATGCAGTTCCCAGAACCATGGAATGGTTTTGGCTGGAGGGGATCTTAAAAATCACCCATTTCTACCCCTGCCATGGGCAGGGACACCTTCCATTATCCCAGGTTGCTCCAAACCCATCCAACATGGCCTTGAACACTGCCAGGGATGCAGCAGCCACAGCTGCTGGGCAGCCTGTGCCAGGGCCTCCCCACCCTCCCAGGGAAGGATCATTTTCCAATACCTCATCTAATTCTGTTCTCTGGCACTATGAAGTTATTCCCCCTTGTCCTGGCACTCCAGGTCCTTGGAAATAGTCCCTCTTCAGCAATGACATCTCCAGTGCTGCTCCACAAAGCAGCTCTTACCTGCCTAATGATTCCCCTCTCCAGCTCCCTTTTCAGTGCTTGCTTCAGGAGGTATCCCCTCCTCTCCAGCTCCAGGGAAGGGTATTTGTGGATGATGTATTTCCTTATTGCAACGACCGAGGCACCGCTCTTCTGAAAGCAGGCCTGAAACAGACACAAAACATTAGAAACCACCCACACTGGAACTATCCTGAGTGGGATGGAAGAACAGAGATCTGACTGATGCACACAGGCCACCACAGGGTGCCAGGGCTGGCCTTTTCCCCACTGTGAATCAAGTATAAAACATGGCTAACAAAATACTTAACTTTCCTCTTCTGAGTAGCTGAAGAGCAACACAAACAACACAAAAGCAGCACAGCAAGCACATATCTACTACTCCCCTGCTCTGAAGCTCTCACAGAGAACAGCTTAAAATACAAAATAGTTACCTTTTGGCAGCACTGCACAACTGATTTACTAAAACTTTATTAATGCCAGACTGAGTAATCATTAAGTTAGAACAACCTGCCAATTATTTTTTTAAGAAAATGGAGGATTGACATCAGTAAACTAGCAAAACCTAGTGAAGTTGTTTTGGTAAAGTTCATATTTTGAAGATAGATGGAAAGGCCATCTTGCAACTAAGGCTGGTGGAGTCCCCGCCTCCTCTGAAGGGAGCGACCAAGCCTTAGAGGGGGGCAGCAGCACAGCTACAACAGCAGAGATCTCCTCTGACAGTCAGGAGGGATAGAGTAAACCAAGACCAAATAAACCAAGACTTTGGAATGCAGGTTTACATTATCTCCATCTGTACTGAGTTAGAGTAAGCCAATGCTAAAAGAAAGCACATGTATCAAATAGATGGATGAATGCAGATAAATGAAGTTAAATATGGCTAGGAGGCACAGCAAACAAAATTATGACAGCAATCAATGAAGTTATGCCATCCTAGCTGTTCCTCATAATGTAATTAGGGAAGAAAACAAATTCTAAACAAAGACATCAGCTACAGGGCCCCTCATCACCCTCATGGACTCACATGTCGGCTCCATGGGCTTCCAGAACAAACAGAGCAATCTTACACATGCAGCTTCCTACTAACACACAGCACTGTCACCTTCACCTCAGCAAGCTGAAATTGTGTGTTTTAGAACACAAATTGAAGAAAAACCACATTTGTGTCCTGCTGACCTTGATGGCCTCAGTTAAAATCGCATCCATTTTGGGCCGGGAGGTGGCTGCCATCTGAGTCTGCTTCTGTGCCCGAGCCAGCTGGCTGGCAGAGAGCGTGGCCCACGCAGGGATGGTCTTCTTCACCTTCTTCTCCTTCTCCTTAGTCTGATCCTTCTCACTTAGGGAAAATGCAGAGCAATAGTAAGACAAGAGGCACTAAAACAAGCCAACAAGCAGGACAAGAACAACAACAAAAAAAGAAAGCCCAGAACATCTGACATTATTTAAATTAACGTAACTTAAGGACTACTTTGATGTTTCTATTAGTAAAAGAGAGACCTTGTATTGGTATTCAGCTTCACATGTTTGAGAACAGCAGCTCCACATGATCAGAAGCTTCTTCCTTAGAAGTATCTTAAGGAGAGGCACCTTATGGCACTCATTTTCCTTTTCTCTCCCGCTATCTTTTCTCTCTGTAGAGCCTGACTTCCTTCAGAATCCTACCCAAATTCCTGAATTCAGCACCAAGTAAGTCTTACTCCTTTTTGGTTTCTTCTGAGGACTTTGTTTCCTCCTTCCCTTCATTCTCAGGTTCCTTTGGCTGTTCTGCTTCACTGGATGCAGCAGGCAAGGTTTCAGGCTCTTGCTCCTCTCCAACAGAGGCAGATTCCTCAGAGGTGACTTCTGCATCTAGAAAATGTGAAAAAGCATGAAGTTACTGTCCAAAACCAGCTTTTATTCTCTAGGAAGGTAGAGGGAACAAAAGCCAAACTTAAGAACACACCCCACTAATTATTTCCCACCAATTGATTTTCACTAACTTAAATGTGTTATTTAAAAGCAATTTAAAAAGTGAAGAAAAGTATTGAAAAGAGCTTCAACAAAGGTGTAATCAGCCCTCAAATGCCAGAATAACTGCAAACAACATCATGCAATATTTTCACAATTAACCAGTTCCAACAGTGTTCTCCTCTTAACTCCACAAGTTGCTGTGGATTCTAAGAAGTAGCTTTGCTTATGACCCAGTTGTTTTCAAACACAAAAGCACCTGAAGGATAATTACAATTCCATCACATTTTCCCAGACTTGGCAAAGCTTGGGGTGGTACATACATTGGCAGGAGCACTTGGATATCAGAAGGATCAAATCCAGTCAGAAATCAACTTACCAAGGAAATAAAAAAAAAATCCCTAAAAGTACATTTAGCTGAGATCAGGCCTTAGAGACTGGGCTGCCTACTAGATAAAATGCACATAAACTGAAATTTCACACTTTTTGGATAAATAACTGCCCACCATGCTCTGTGCAGCTTAAGCATTTCTGATACATTCCTTTGCAGTTTTCCCATGGAGGCCTTTAAAATACACAGTGAATTAAGAGTCAGTTTTGTAGGCAGCTTTTTAAATTTTTGACGCCAAATAGGATAAAGTCAGTGAAACCAATTGACTGCAGTAGTGAAATGACACATTCTGAGACACTGAGGCCAAGCTGCTAAGACCAGTCATGTTAATATCAGGCTAGATTGCATGACACATTGTGGTAAAACATTTTTACTCAGAAAAATTGAAAAAAAAAGGAATACTCTTTTTCCATTCATTAACTTCACCTTTTGATCTCAAACCATCTTTCCGATGCTACTGAAATGTCATAATTTCATTACCCTAAAGGATGTGCAAACTTAAAAGGGATGATATTTAGCCATATTTTCATATCTGGAGTGACACAGGGTATAAAAGACAAAACAAGTGGGTTCAGACTGAAAACAGTGTCTGCAAAACACAAATCCTGGACAAGCCTGTGACAGGGAGCCAAACATTAATAATATTTGCATCCTGACTGTAGGGTTTTCTAGGAGTTTCAGAGCCAGGCTATGTTTGGATATATAGGAATCCCCTCTAGAACCATGACTGTACCTGCTTTGACCTCTTCCCCTTCAGCAGGTTTGCTCTTGGGAGGAGTTTCCCGGGACGAAGCATTCACCGAGCGGCGGATTGGCATTGTGTCGTCTTCCACTTTCTACAAAAAGCATGTGAAAATCAGCACAGATGCTGGAAAGAATCAGAAAGTTTTGAAATGGGATTAAAGTAAATCAAAGCAGCATAGGTAGAAATATTCTGGTTTGGATTTTTTAGGATGCTAAAAGACAGTAGGCCTCAAACCAGCTTCTTCAAAGCATACTAGGAGAGGACAGTTCCACATTTTATGGTTAGAAAAGAAATAATTTCAATTCCAAATTAAATGAGATGAGCATTTGAGGATTTTGACAGATACATCAGCTCAGGGAAAGCAGGGAAGGGGAAGCAGAGTTTTTTAGACTCCCAGTCAAGTTTCCTAGAAGCAGGGCAGAAAGAGTCCTGAGTAACCTTGAGCAGGATTGGAAGCCAAGGACTGATCCAAGGGCAAGCTTGGAGAAAGGGCCAGCCCCTACCTCACTTAACTTGTCCGTGTGGATCAGCTGAGCTCCCGTTAAGAGTGGAAGCGTCTTATGATGCACGGGTTCAGCTTCAGACAGATCAGTCGACATTTAAATTAATTTCTAGACCCAAGTGCAGGTAACTGTGGAGCCCCAGGTTTTAACCCCAAGGACTTTTTCCTAATGGTTTTCACAGTGCAGTGAGGAGTCAACCTAAAGTACAGAAAAGATGTGGTGTAAAAATTAACAAAACAAAAACATCTACGTCCACGTATCTATCAAATTAAAGATTAAAAAGAAAAGGAAAAATGACATTCAGCCCATGACTAACACAACTGGCAAACAACACTTGCATTCAACAAAGGTGCTAAAACATGTGTGCAAACTGGTGAGCTATAGGTGGAGCAGAAATGGGAAAGGTGCAAGCCAGACCTGCTCCATTAGAAGATGGCTGAAAGCTAAAAAGGCTCTTTAAGTTAAGGACAAGCATTGATGAGAAGCAGTCATTGCACTGTGCCCTGCATGAGGGGACTGGTCACTCAGAGACTTTGGGTAAAAGCAGGAGCTGGCACCTGGAGCTAAGGCATTACACCATTACATCTGTCAGGCACAAGATACAAGCATTGGGAACCCAAGCCATGCCCCCTCAAATGATACGCCATGCAATTTAAAGAAATGAAGGAATCTTTTGACAAAAAAAAAAAAAAAAAAGACAATCAGAAGAACAGTCTCCATGCCTTCTACCAGAAAGCATAAGCTTGCAAAAGCTCTGCTCCAAACACATGCACTGTCGTGGATAACAAATGGATTAAGCTTAGTTTAACCCTCATCAAGTCTCACCCCCTACCACTATTATGCTTTTACAGCCTTTCTTACCTGCTGCCCATCTGCCTGCACTGGCCTCTCCTAAGGAGAGGGGCTCCACTAATTCCATCACAAAACTGGGATTCATTGGCTCATTCACTTCCTCTCAGCATTCCCTTTAAAAAGCTTCTGAGCATCCTCAGAGGCAAAGCCTCACCTCCAGCATACCATGGCTGGACTTGTCTCAGTTGCATCCAAAAATCAAGCTCAGCCTGGCCTCCTCCCCTCCTGACAGAGAGGCAGCCAAACGCCCCCATTTTCACCTCCTCTGGGTGTCTCCTTTCGCTCAGAAGGCAGGCACTTATCAAAAACTTTCTTTTTTCAATAGGTATTTCTCCAGCCTGGGTGTTTTCCTCTCGAACAGTCCCAGCCCTGCTTTCAAGCTGACTTTCACCACAGTTTCAGCACTGCTCTCCCCGTTGCACATCTCTGTACCACATCAACGTTTTCTCGCCCAAAAATACAGTCCTGTCATTACTCAGCAGTGGGGATCCCTAATCAGTCAGAGGCACTCCTGACAGGAACTGAATAGCCACTCTGAAAACCCACAGAGAACTGGTCCTGCCTTAGCACCAGGGAAAGCAAGGCCCAACAGCATTGGATGTTTTCTTCTGAGGCCAAACAGAAAGATCAAAACACACCACATGCCAACAAAGCAAAAACATGAGATTAATGAAGCTTTCTTGTGAAATGTCAGGATGTGGAAATATACTAATTGTCAACTAGAATATACAGAATTTAGCACAGCGCTTAAAAAAATGGCCTGTTTTAAGGAATCTTTCTTCCTCAAGTGTGGAAAGTGAAAGGGAAAAAAAAAAAAAGAAAATTTTCACCAGTCTTCAGCTCAATATCCAGTGTCTCCTCTAGCAAGCAGAGTCTAAAGCCCTTTAAGAAAATGCCAGAATTTTGAACTGAGTCCCAAAATAACCAACTGCAGATTCCCCCTGAGGGAAATCAGTTGGGGGCTACAAAAGATGCATTCCCTGGGATTAAAAACACACACAAGTCACACTGTGGCTGACATGGTCCTGGGGTTTAAGTATTTTTAAACTGCATAACCTGCATGACACAAGCATGAAAACAGTACTCCCAACTTTGAGTTAAAATTCCCCAGACTCTGGAAACCCTTTTGTTTAGATGAGTGCATAAAGCACTGGAGTACTTTTGCTCTCAAGAGTACAACTTAGCACAATTCCTCACTTCTGTGTCTACAGTACATGCAAACAAGCCAGGATCCAGCAGAAATTCAGGCTTGTTGATTCCCTCTGCATTCCCAGGCATGGATCATCTCCTGCTCAAAAGGCCCAGGGAATCAAAGGGCAGAAGGACAATCTCCTCCCGACTGTAGGCACTGATCTCCAGGGACCAGGTCAGGAGCTCCACCTCGTGAGAGCATCCTCACAGGGACTGTGCCTGCTCAGCCCATTTCTTTCCACGGGGGCATCAAAGGTGGTTTCTGCACTGAACGTGAATTATCAACCACATACAGGCCTGAATTCAGTTCATCAGAAAGATACAGTGAAAAAAGAGAGTTTTGCAATGACAATGTAGAAAATCTCATTTCCCTCTCCAAATAAACCAGATCGGTGTAAAGGAGAGATCAAGTCACCCAAACCAACTGTTACCTGCACACACTATTTCAAAAGACAACTTTAAACAGGAACCACAGCTACAATCACAACCATCACCCAATTTAAAAAATGAAAGTAACAACTGTGCTTTACATTTACACAAACGTCAAACAAACATTGTGCCTTGAAAGGGGGTAGAAGCCACCAGCTGAGGATACAGTTTTCAAGGTGGCTGTTGGGTGATTTTAATGAACACTTAAATATGATCAACTGTCAGAAAAACATAATCACATCAGCAGTGAAAACACCACCAGGATACTAACCTTCACCAAAGTACAGGAAATCACTCCTCACAGAGTTACATCTCCCTTTCTACAGGAAAACTACAGATTTCTAAAGGTTCACAGGCTCCCGACTATTATGAACTGGTTATTCCAAAGGAGGCAATCCAGCAAGGAGCTGATAAGCAACAAGCCCCCCCCCACAAACTCCTGGATTTCTAGATGAGCAGGAATGTGTCCACTCTCCCAGCTCAGGGAGTAGCTGCTAATGGAAGATCCAAAGATACAGAGAGTTTTTCAGCAACTACTCTTGAACCATCCATAGCAGTTTCCTCCTGAACTATCACATCATTAGTAATAAATAAAGGAAGGCTTCAGGTGAGACACATATTTGATAATATTTCCAAAGTGTGGAGTCCCTCCACTAAGGTAAGAGACACAAAAATTGAAAAAAAAAATCAGCTGAATTGTTGAATTTCTGCTGGCTGTAAGATTTTTCAATTTAGCCTTCAACCTCCTTTGAGAGAAAACGCTTCAGGATGAATTAGGTTTTGAATATGACAATCCAAGTGTCAGGCTGGCAGAAACTCCAACTGACAGGGACTCAGGGTAGGGTGAGCAGGCTGAAAACAAATATACAATGGAAAAATGAGGAAGTGCGTCCAATCCTGGGCCGGTGGGGTGTCCCCTTACTGTCACACGACACCTAGGGGTGATTGATGTACTTAGATGTGACTGGGTACAAAGCACACGACACCAGCCTAGAAATGAGGTCAAAAAGGGCTAAAAAAAGGTTTTATGCAGGTTAGAAGGCAGGGCATCAAGGGGTACAAATCCAACAACCTGACAAGTCATGCAAGCAAGAACAGCTGTTTGTTACCAGAAAGCCTTAGAAAGCAAAGTAAAACTGGGTTTAAAAACCAGGCTATCAATTACTGACAATTACTTACTACTCTATAATGCACAAGAGTATTTAAATTACTTAGAAATTATAGAAAAAAAAAACCACAGGAAATGTTAATACTTCTGCAAATCCAAATCAAACATGCCAAAATGCATCACCTTCTAAACAGCAAGATGCACAACTCTGTTAAGTCTTTGTCCCCCTGAAATCCTCCAAGCTGCTCCCTAAAAACCCAGCCCAGGTAGTAGCAGATACTTTGTCAAACCCTCAGTATCTACATGGTCACAGTATATCATGCAGCAACATCTCAGATACAAATGTGTCTGTCAGGAGTTCTCAGCTGGGGCTTCCACCGCCTGCCCACTGAGGCATTCCAGCACTCTGCCTTTGGCTTTTCCAGCTCATGGAGCTGCCTGGTGGCTTGGCTAAATCAGCCCAGGAGTATTTAGTCATTTAATCCAGCCTAAAGTCCTGCAGATTAATAAAATATGTTATTGAATAAAGAATATAAAGTTAGTTCCAACTTCTGATCCTTATTTGTCAACCCACTTGGAAACTCCCTTGCATGTGCTGAGCTGGCATTCCCACCACTCCTGCTGCATCCAACAAGTTTTGTCCTGATCCTTAGGGCCACCATTCCCCTGGAGGTGTCCCAGCTCCCTGGAATTTCCCCAGATTCAGCCCCAAGGTCTGCTTTTGCAGCTCTCCTGCGGTGGAGGCTCCAAGGCTCTGTTCCAGGCTACCTGAGCCCTGCATGGAGCAGCTTGTTTCAATTAACCAGGAGCATTGGTCCAGCACACACCCCCAGAGCTGCCCACTCGCCAGGCAGCAATTCCTCAGCTTTACAGCGTCTGTTCCCATCCCCTCCTTCCCCGTATGGGGGGAACAACAAACCCCATACTTCAGGGTTCAGGGGAGCACAGCAAAAATCCTTCACACTTCTAGCATCCATCCAGGAATTCCTACATTCAGACACCCAAAGGAGGGGTTTTAAAGCCTAAAACTATCTTTTCATTTGAAAACATTTTCGTTCAGTGTTGAATTGGAGCCTCTGACTCTGAATGCCATGAATGCAACCCAACTTATTTGTCCCCTGTCCAACCAAACCTGTCCTGATTTTTACAGAGCACAGCAAAAAATTAAACCCTGCCCTTCTGCGCACACAGATGCTGCTCCTTTCACTGAAGACAAAAAAAACAAACAAACAAAAAAACCAGTCAACAAACAAACAACCCCCCCCCCAAAAAAAAAAAAAACAGCAAATTGGTACATTACAAGAGTGAGACTGATGGTCCCACCCAGGGCTGAGCTCAGCCCTTGTCTCTGTTAGGGTCCAACACCAGCAGCCCCAAGCCAGCTCAATCCCCATGTAATTCCCATGAAGTAAACACCCATGCCCCACCTCCACTGTTCTCTACACAAAGAACATCAGCTCAACAGAAAACCACTACAGGTTTCTGATTCTCTCTCCAGCAATCTCTGACCTGCACAGAAGGCAGTAAGAACAGATCATTTCTGTTGCCTGGATTATTTTCCATTCCTACACCCAGGGGTTTTTCTTCGTGTCCCCAAACAGCCACAGTCAGTGAGCAACTTAAACTACACCATCATCATACCTAAACCTCACAGAAACTTCAGCCAAGGGATTAATATGAAGCAGAATTTCTGCCTGTACAGCTGTCTGAAAATAATCCATCACCACATTGATGCTCAGGATCACAATGGTGACAAGCTCTGAGGAACAGTTACAAATTTGAACAGTTTTTGGCTAGAATGGCCCTTGATCCAAATTCTCTACACTCTATCTATGCCTCATGGCCACTGAGGGATGAAATCACCCCCATTAGCATGCACAGGGTTCAGCTTTAAGTTTAAAACAAGCTCAGGTCACAAAGTTAAAACAACTCCAACATGAAAATCCCCTGCTGAAAGTTTTCATAGCCTTGGGTAAAATATCTTAATTCAGGATCCAACTTAATGAATTTTGACAAACTGCTGGCACTTGAATGAAAATTTAGGCTGCAAGTGTTACATACTAGGGTTTGAACCCTTTATAGGCCATCTCCTCCTTGCCTACATAGATTCAATTTAAAACCACAGTATAAACCCTCCTCCCAACTCCTACTTATTCAGCTATCATTTCTTATTCTACAGCCAAAACTATACATGATAAAAGTCATTATTTCATTGCAGTCTGTAAGAAACCTACCCACACTTCCCATTATAGTCCATCAATGTAACACTTTTGTTCCCTCTCACAGAAGTTTAAATCCTCAGAGGACCCCAGGTCACTTGTAACAAAACGCTGCCAAAAGATTTACATGTCACTTTCTGCTGGAAGGGAAAAAAAAACACAGGAAAAGATATTCTGAAGACAAAAAAGAAATTCAAGGAGCTTCTGCCTAACATGCATGATGAATTGAGAAGATCATTAATTAGCAAGCTTACACAGGTAAACAAGAGAAAGCTTAAAAAGTTGCCTTTTTGCAAGGTATTTATACCAGATTTTTTCCCTCAACAGGAATTATGTATTTTTTTTCCTCTACTCATTCCTTATTTCCAAGGATCTCTCACTCAATCCAAAATTTTTTTGAAGTCTCACCTGAGGAAGGCCTGTGCTCTCCTGCCCAGTCCATCAAACACCTCCCCTCCTGAACTCAGCTCACCTCCCTCTCCCGTCACTGCTCTCATGAAGGGACACTGTTTACAAACACAAGCACTTCCGAACCTCTCCCGCCTCAATGGGAGCTGCTTGCCAAAGACTGCTGGCCAACTCTTTCTTGAAGATGCTAAAAATACTATTTATGGTCAAAGCAAACAAAAGTCACGTGCTGGGAAATCAGAGTGCAACACTTAAGAGTTAGTTAAGGACGGGGAAATGACACAGTTGGTAACACAGAAATAAGTCAGTAGGGCTCCTAAAAAGTGAGAAATACCCGAGTATCTGAGAAGTACCACATCTATAAACAAACTATCCAAGCCATCAGTCCCTGCTACACTGTATAAAGGAGCGAACACACCCACAATCTCACATAATCCAACTTTTCTTCTGCAGCACGGGCCGCGCAGTTCCCCAGTGTTTTGCAGACACTGATTAGTGGGAAAACAGTTAAAATACAGAAGGATTTGTTCTGAAGTGTTCCCAGTCTGGAGCTGTCCTCAGGTGGAGCAGGTAAGGTGATAGGGCCCCCTGACCTGGCAAGAGCCACCCCAGAAGCTGCTCCTTCACTCCTTAAATCTTTACGATGTTTTACCCAAAAACACGCCACAGCCTAGAGCGGCAACCAGGATAACGATACAGGAACGGAAGAGCAGCCCCGCTCCAGAGTAGGATTGAACGGCCTCCTCCGTAGAGAACCTGAGCACTACGGGGAGGACGGTGATTAACATTCCTTAAGCAGGCTGCGAGCGCCTGGGCGCAGCGAGGCACTCGGAAGTGCCGGGAGCCTCACACGTAGGTCTGTATCCATCGCTATCGGCGCCGAGGGCCATTAGCGACCTCTTCTAGGAAGCGGAGACGCAAGAGCCGGACTGAGGCTCCCCTCGAGTGGTGGCACTGGCCGGGCGCTGAGGAAGCGAGTTAGTGCGGGCAAAACCCCGAACAACCGCACAGCCGAGCGGCCAAGGCGGGAGGGCCGCGGCGGCGGCCAAGGCGCTCCCTGAGTTTATAAATAGCCATTATTTATTGTGTCGCGGCCCTGCCAGCCCCTTCCGCCGCTGACCTTCCCCGGGGCTCGGGAGAGGCGTGCTTGAGGCGTGTTTGAGCCCCGCAGCTCCTTTGTGAGGCCCGCGGGCCCGCAGCCCGCCAGGCCCCGCCGGGCCCGGCGACTCCCGAGGCCGCCTCCTCGGGCCCGTGCCAGGCCGAGCCCACCGCAACATCGAGCCGCGCCTACGCAGCGTGTCGCGACTCCCCGTCACGACAGCCCCGCTCCCCCAGGCCTGTCAGGGCAGGGAGGGCGGGGGGGACGCGCTGAGGGCAGTTCCGGCGCCCCTTCGGCGGCGCCGCCAGGCCGCCCCCGCGCCTCGCGCGCAGCACCCGCGGCCTCCCGGGCGCGGCCCCGTGTCCCGCCCGGCGCGGCGCCGGGGGCGGGCGGGGCCGGGACTCACCGGGCCCGGCGGACACAAAGCGGCGGCGCCTCCAATGGCGGCGGCGGCGGCGGGACCGGGCGGGGGGGGGCGGC
>QUSF01000139.1:282380-351415 GCA_003676055.1 Chloebia gouldiae
GGGGGGGGGGGGGCGGGGCTGCGCGCGCTTCCCGCCACTACGGCGCTGAGGCGATTCCCGCCCGGCGGGGCCCTGAGGGCGCCCCCGGCACCGCCTCAGCCCCGCCGGACCCTCAGCTCAGCCCCCCCAGGCTGCGACCACGCCGCCTACTCCTCAGCGCTGCCAGAACCGAGTGTACGTGTTCCTGTGTCACCTGCTCCAGGTGACCCTGCCTTGGCCGCGGCTTGAACTGGATGTTCTCCAGAGGTCCCTTCCAACCCCAGCTATTCTGTGATTCTGTGTGTACCCATGAATTCCCGTTCCGGAGCACTGCAGCCTCTATCTCACCTCCAGCTCTTCTCAACCCTCTGCGGTATCCCCAGTACCGCCCTCCCTTTGCCTCAGCCTCTTCCACCCCCATCCCTCATTAGCTGTGTAATTATTGCCTCCTGCAATTACACCAGTCCCAGTGCTGAGGTCTGGCTGCAAGCTGGGAATTTTCTGTCACAACACGCTCACACGTTCTCACATGTGGGAAGGATCCCTTTCCTGATGATACTTTGCTCTTCTTTCAGGCAGTTTTTACCTGTGCCTCTGCTGCTCAGGATTATCATGGCAAAGCAGAGCTGAGGTGTGACCCGCACTTGTATCTTCACTGTCACAGTAATCTCAGCTGTGCAGATACACTGAGAGGTAAAAACCAAGCTTTTCTTGTGTACCTCTTGCCACATTTTTGCTCCAAGTTTATTTAGCTAGACTCCTGGATGTTTTTTTCTTTCCCCCCTTCCTTCAAAACCGACTACCTAACATTGAGTTTAAGGTAGAATTCCTCAATTCCCTACCTATTCTTATTTTCTGCCATAAGCATGCTTAGAATCACAGAATCATTAAAACTGGAAACAATATTAAGATCATTGAGTCCAGCCTTTCCCATGGCACTGCAAAAGCCACCACTAAACCACGTTCTCAAGTGCCACAGCCACACATTTTGAACAGCTCCAGGGATGGTGATTCCTAGTACACCACAGCGATTTCATCTGCTCTCTCTCGTCTGAGCAGTTTTCTCATTTTCCTTTTCTGAAATAATCTTTACCTGTCTCCTGCCAACCTCTCTTCCCATCTGTGTTTTTACAATTTGAAGACCATATGGGCACTTATCCATTTATTTGGGCACTTTTATCCCTGCTGTGATGGGAAACCCCACTGTGAGCACATTTGGAAGCATTTACACCATTCAAAGCACTACAGAGATGTCTTATTTCTGCAGTAATGCCTGTTTCTTGTCGAGGCATTTCCCAGCTCTTTCCCCCCCGTAGGTCACTACTCTAAGTTTACTACACCTGAGAATGCCACCTTCTAGAGGCTTGTGAACAAAGCCTGGCCCTGTTCAGTCTCCTCCACTCCCGATGATCGCTGTGAAGTGGAGCCGAGCAGCCCCGGGAGTGCTGCAGACAGATGGCTCCACTTTGCTCAACATTCCTGTCTTGCCTGTGAATGTGAAACCAGCCCTGTGCAACTGCAGAAAAATGTGTTCTTTGGCTTTTTTCCCCCTGTGGTGCCTCTCTGGCAGGAGGGGAAGGTAGAGCAGAGCAGGAAAAGAGGGAATGTGCTCCTTCACTACTGAGTTTTAAGACATCAAGAAGGAAAAGATGAAATCAGACGAGCAGCTCTCCCTTTGCCCACTGCAAGGATGTGCCCCAGCACCTGTGTTGGCTGAGCCAACACAGTGAAGGTGAAAAACTGTTGTTGTCTCCTTCTCTGTTTTTTACCTCAAAATCCATCCCAGAGGGGAAGAGCAGACCCTTCACATTCCTTACAGACACACTGTGGGATCACAACTCACTGCTCTGTCTTCTCTGCTCCACTTTTTGGGCAGGTTTGTGTCATTTGTGTCCCTCTTCCTTTTCCCATAGGAATGAAGCAGTGGGAAGCTCAGAGCCAGCACAGGAGGAAGGAACAGGGAAATCCATGGCCAGGGAATCAGACTGCAGCAGGGAGCTGCTGCCAGAGTTATTTGTGATGGTGTCAAGCACTATCACCATCAGGAATATTTTTAATAAGGATTCACTTTTAGTAAGTACTAAGCACTGTTAATAAGTCCTAAGCCTTCTCAATATCTTTCCTGCCTGCAAGTGCCACGGACTAGTAAGATTCCAGCTGTTTTTTTCCTTGAACATAATTTCATTTGATTCCACCTTGCTGTCCCTTAGAGCTCTCCTGAGCCTCCCCACAGCTTTGGGCTTGGGCTGTGCTGCTTGCAGATCATCCAGACACGTTGCTTTTGTTCCCAAGGAGTCACTGTACAATCTGCAGTCAAGGGTTTTACTGTTTCCACCCAGCATCCAGAGCAATGCCACTTGTTGTTTTTGTCCTAGAAACATGGAACCTCTTGTGTTTCTGGTTTAGATAGTTTTGATTTATGTTTTAAATCTGCCCATGGAAACTCCATTCCACAGGTTATTTTGTTGACTTTTTTTAACCTAGACCAACTCACATTTTCCCCACTTTGCCACATTTTTTATTTAAAGTGAACACTTGAATTTAATAAGCACACTTCTGTGAGGCTTAACATCTATCTGCCACATGATTATTACCTTTATTACCTCTGTCAAATTGTGTAACTGCTGAAATAATCTTCTGCCGATACATTCTCGATCCTGCTGCTTCTCTGTTGCCAAATGTTGTTCCAACGTTGACCTGCAGCTCCAAACTTCAGCTCTGAATATCTGAATACATTCAGGCCTTGCCTCTGGTGTTGTCACCCCAAGTTTTTGTCGATTTTCTGCCTTTCCATTTTTACCTCAGCTTTTGCATTTATATTAGGAAGCCTTTTATCCCCTTCTGACCTGCAGTCCACCTGGCTCAGGGAGAATTTGAGCCTTTTTTCCAGCCCAGCCCATGTCTAGTCACCACCAGGCTGAGAAGCTCTTCCCTGTCACTATGCTCTTTCATCCCCAAAACTCCATGTTCTGCTGCTGCTTCTTCAGCTTCTTGTGCTTTGAAAAACAAATCTAATATGATATATACACACAATCTGGTATTCCCTGAGAAGGTCTTTACCTTCAGATCTCATTATGCCTGAATATGTATCCAAGGGGTTGTTTTGGTTCTGTGCCCAGCCATGAGGGGATGGTCGCTGCTCTCTTCAGCTTGACCCTTTGTATCTGCACAGGGAGTGATGCCAAGCACAACAATCCCATAACTATCACTGAAGCAAACATTTAATTCATGTGGGTCTCTCACTTGTTGAGTCACACACAAACTTCCAGAGGCTTTCTGCCCATGGCAAAATAAGCATTACACAAGGAGCTGTTATGTGGTGGTGTCACCCTTCCTGCAGACACACACATAATTCTTGTCTTTATGCCTGAGCTGCTTTTTTAGTTCTTATTTCTACTTAAGTTATTAAGATTTTTTCCTTTTTACATGTCCTGTAGAAATAGGGACTTTTAGTCCTTTAAACTGGAATTTTCAACTTTGTTGCTGATTAACTTCACCAAAGACATCTCTAATGATCACCAGAACAACTCACAATTCTCTTCCAATTCATCTTTACTTTTTTTCAGCTGCAGAGTCTTACTGTCATCCCTGTAGCTTCTTTAATCCTATGCAAAAATAACTCATTTTCTGCTTTCAACCCCAAAATGCATATTCTCTGCCTCTTCATGGCTTTCAAGATATCACTTTTGATTTTTTTATTTCTTATCAGCTTCCTAATAATTAGTTCTTCATACTTTTCCCAGTGTCACTCTACACCATCTCCCAGCTGGTCTCCCTTGCTGTCTCTCTCACACTTACCCTTAAGGTTCTGCTTCCTTATCTTTTGAAACATTTCCCCCTTTCCAAGGGGTATCTCACTCCTCTAAGCATTTTCAAACCAAACAACCCATTTTTTACATCAGATCTAGCAAGTGAATAAAAATACACTTAAATACACCAAAGTTGGTTTCATTCTGGAGCAAGTGTAGCATAGAAACACCACTAGAGCCGACAGGAATTTGGAGCAGGAAAATGTTATGGACTGAGCAGCCTCCACAGGCTCCTGCTTTTCTAGAAACACCCTAGTTTGAAATAGATCCTGGGTCCTGTCATCATTGGAGGACCAGGGGCTGGAAGTTGTGATTCTTTTTCTACACCACTTTTGGCATTACAGTAATGACTGATTTTACCCAAAGCAGGCACATGAAGTGACGCCTTCACTAAGCAAGGAGCAGCTGAAGACCACCAACTCAACACTGCACACAGGGACAGCTTTCCCAAAGCTACATCTCCCCACAGTTAAGAGATCTGGCAGTGAGATTTTCCTTAACTCTGAACCAAACAGTGTTTTGGATGAAAACCAGCTACAGCAGGGGCTGCTCCCCTCACCTGGGCAGGCAGTGACTTGCTGCCAGATCTCCTGGCTGGAATGGTTTTGCAGCCACAAAAGCTCCTTTTTGGCTGCCTCACGTGCACTGCACACCCCTGCTATCAGCAGCCTGGCTGGACTCTGGCCTCTGCAGCGTACAAGAACAATGTCATACCTGTGAGCTTTGTTGGGAAGACAACTGAGCAGGAATTTAAAGCTTTTTTTTGTGATGGCTCTTGCTGGAAGAGCTATCACTTGTTGAGCTGGCTCAACAAGAGCTGGTTCACTTGTTGCTTTGTGAAAAATCTTGTCATTTGGTTTTTCTTCAAGATGTCTCAGCTGCAGCTCAGGCTTCTGCTCAGAACATCCACCTTGTGATGCTGCAGGAGGCCTGGAGAACCAGACGAATTTCCTTGGAGAAAGACAAAACACTCAACTCCTGTTTTGCAGAGATGAGTGAAATTCCCCGTGTTTATGATCCTGATGTATGAGAACACCCTGGGCGGGACAGAGCTGGGACTGAGTCCATGCCCATGAATCCATGCAGTGGTGGTGCTGAGTGCCTGCTCCCTTCACAGGAGTGATTCCCTACACTCTCACATGAGTGGGAAGTGGCCAGCACCAATGGATTACTCACTCCATGCCATCTGTAATGTCACAGAGCATTTGCATCAGGTGTTCTTTCAGAACAGCTCACCCCACAGTGCTGAAATTACCCATTTCCCTTCACAGGTGAGATGCAGCACCAACTGCATCTGCCAAGATGATCTTCGCAGCTCCTTTCCAGCTGTTGTCCAAAATACTGTGATAAACCACTTCTAACAGGGCTCTGTACCCTGGGAGCTTAGTAAAACTCTTATGGTAACCTCTGCCATTAATTCTTGCAGGGGCTGCAACAGGACAGCCAAAAGCTTTCCTACTCTCTCCCCTCACTCAGTAACACCGACATTTCCCAACCAACAGCATCTATTGCCTTCCTCACGCCTACTCTCCTTTCCCATTTGCAACCACAGCATATCCATCCCTGCAGCTGGGCCAGCAACTTGGACACAAATTCCCCCATGGAAAGGACTGAATGGAGTGGGAGCTGGTTTTATTCCTGTTGCCGTTTCAGCACAATTTAGCAGCTGGAAACGAGAAAGAGAAGCTGGTGCCACATGACAAAGCTTTCCACAGTCAGCATCCCTACAGCAGCATTTAAAGAAGCAGGAGTTATTTCAGCAAACAACAGCTCCACAATACCTCACCAAAGGTGGCAAATGGAGCCCCTTGAAAAACAGAAGAGTAGACAATCTGAGGTTTCCTCAGATACTGCGATTTAGTCACACTGCTGGAAGCTGAGTTAATCTCTTGCTGTTGTTCTTTGCCCATTGCTGGTTTTCTTCCAGTGGCTCCTTGCTTGTTGTCTGTCTGAAGACAGCCAAGCAGGATTCTCTGGGCTGAAGCCTCCTGGTCCCTAGGCTCCACCCTACAGTTGTTGCAGGTTGCACATGGCCCCAGGCACAGCAAACCTGGAGTTTCTGTCAAGTGTGGGGCCTTGTGCAAACCTTGGGGCTGGCACCTCATGAAAAGCCAGTGGTGTGTGAAGAGCTCAGGCTCCTGCTGGTGCTCCTTGGCTTCAGATACTGCTCAGCTGGCAGCTTCCAGGCCAACATCTCCCAAAGAGCAGAAAGGCCGAGTTCCAGTCCCCAGCCTGACTGGGAGAAGCAGGAGCTTGGAGCACTTGCCAGTGCAAACACCTCCCAGTGGATTCACCCCCAGCTTAGAGCCCAGCATTCCTGGCCCAACTCCAACCATGCAGCATCTCACCCTCACATATGACCTGCAGTCAGCAGCCAGCTCTCCTACAGGTGGTTCAGTGCCTCAGGGCCAGGGCTATTTAAGGCACAAAAGCATTCTGGGGAGGTCTGATTTTGAGCTTCCTGCCCCCAGAGTTAAACCCTCTTGATTCTGTGAAAGAAACCAAGCATACAGGCCTAGCTAACAGCTTCTCTACTCTGCCCAGGACACTTCTGACGAAGCAACCAGGGGCATCTACCAAAAACTCATCATGGGACCAAATGCAGCAGAACAACCACAGCCACCCTCTGGCAATGAGATGCCAAAATCTGCAATTGGCTTTAAATGTTTTCAGAATGCTTAGCATATTAAGGGGACTTTTCATTGACCCTGTTTCTCCTTTATCAGTAAAAACAATCTATAGGGTTGGAACAAAAGCTCTGTGGGTCACAGCAACAACTGGTCTCAGTTATTACTGGCTTAAACCTGCCTTGTGCACACCAAAAACCATTCCTGCAGAGGAATTCCTTCTCCTGAGCCTCTCCTGCCATGTGGCCTATCATGTCCTGCACGAGGGAGGGCTGATCCCAGGCAAAAAAATTCAGGAGCTGGACTCCATCATCCTGATGGGTCCCTTCCAACCCAGCATATTCTAGGATTCTACGAAAAGACATTTCCATACACCAAGATCTGCTCCTGGACCTGAGGCTTATCTGGAAAATATGGTAAAACCTGAACATGTTGACACAAGCAGAGAGCACAGCATCTAGGATCAGTGTACTTCTGACCTCATTCTCAGAAATGGCTGATCTCATTCTGAAAACCCTTTCCTAGAAAGAAACCAGCCTTAGGCAGACACCTGGGCTGAGAATGTGCTGTTTGGTGGCTTCAGGTTAGGGGGCATTCTCAGTAATAAAGAGGGATGTAAGCAATGCATCTACTTGCCTGTGCTTCTGACAGTGCCCCAGGCTTGGGAAAAGAAGGATTCCCAGCAGTAGAAATGGTTCTGATGCCACTCTTCCATGCTGAGCTGTGCTAACCCCTGCCACAGTCAGGAGCCTGCACACAATATGTGTTTCAATAGGATCAAGACTAGGAAAAAAAAACTCAGCACAACCCTGCAGGATTCTTGGTGTAAACCTGCTGCCCTCCCTGCTGAGGCTTTGCTGTAATGTTGGGCCAGTGACCACAGCTCATCTCACCTACACAAAATGAGGCTCCTGCAAATCACATTCCATGGGAACCTGTTTTAATTAATAATTCCTTTTTCTAGTTCATATTTTTTTTGTATTTTAACACCTTTCACTGGTTCCAAAGATCTTTCGTGAACCACATCGTGAGGAGCCACAACCACCTGCACAACTGTGCTGATCTAGAAGGAAACTGCAAAGCAACCAGGTACAGTAAATGCATGGCAAAGAACACAAGCAGAGCAGAGGAAGGAGTCAGGAGTTCTGCTCCTTGCAGTGACTTTGTTGGGAAGCTGAAACTTCAGGTGACACACCCACAGCTGGAAACCTCAAGGCCTTGTGCATAAACTGCTCACAGCATCCAGTATGCAGCTGAACTGATTTAACTTAGAGAAGCCAAAACCTACCATGCTGCAAACCCAGCTTTGGGTAATTCTGAAAAACTCCTCACGAAAATCTCTGAGAAGACCCTTCCTGGCCTTTGCAGGACACTATCAGGGCAAGTTCTCACCCCCTGGAACATCATTAAAGGCTCTAACAAAAAGGGGAAAGATTTTCTCACCTCACCTCTACCCACCTGTGGCAATTCCTGTTCCCTCCAGCCAGTGGTTTTCCAACTCTTTCAGTCAGAAGGTTTAAGCTGCCCAGCCCTGACACACTGGATTCACTGGGCTATTCAAAGGCTCTGCAGCAAGTCTGTCCTTTCCAATCCAAGGCAATGAGAGAGAAATCAGTCCCTGCACAGCTCTGCTGCTGCACACTCATGTTCCCAGCAGGCTCTGACACTGCCCACCCTGAGAGGAATTCCATCATTTACCCACACTGACTTGGCAATACTTACCCTTATTTACAAACAAACTGGCATTCATTTAATTAAAACAATGTACTGCTCAAAAAAAATGCATTTTGGAAGAAGAATACCCTTCTGCAGAGGTGTAACAGACACCCCTGGAGCCCTGGTGGGTGGGGGTTCCGTGGGGACAGACCTTTGGAGACCTTGAGAGCCCATCCAAACCTCTGGGCCCAGCGGCGAGGCTGAGGCGTCACTGGATGTGGTACATGCAGATACATGAGCGTACAGTAACGGTGAGAATATTGTTTTTTTTAACAAAACTTCAGAGAGAAGTGTTTTATTGTTACTAAAAAAAAAATAACCAAACAATGCTCTAGTGTTTTAGGCCATGGATTCTCTAGCTCAGATTCATGGGGTGGAACATGTTAACAGGGAAAGTGTCTCATGGACCTCTCCCCTCTGGCCACAACCAGGCACCTCCTCCCTTCCCCGTGGTGATCAAATCACATCCTCAGGCAAGTACAGCAATTGTTTACATGTAAAAGCAAGATTAGGAAAGTAACATATTTGTAGCCTTTCTTCCCTTTTTTGTTTCTTTTTGTTGTTTTTTGTTGTTGTTGTTTTTTGTTTGTTTTTTTTTGTTTTTAATAAGTGATTTAGCAGC
This sequence comes from Chloebia gouldiae, assembly GCA_003676055.1. Taxonomy (NCBI): domain Eukaryota; kingdom Metazoa; phylum Chordata; class Aves; order Passeriformes; family Passeridae; genus Chloebia; species Chloebia gouldiae. The sequence goes on from QUSF01000139.1 coordinate 291,134, forward strand.
TGGAAAGAAAAAGACAGCATCATGTGAGCAGTCAGTGCTGCAGACAGCCCCAGCAAATGCTCCACAGATTACTCACGGTCCACGGCCCACAGTTCACAAAGCACATTTCAGGGCTTGCCCAACTTTGCAGAGTCCTTGGAGGCAGGTGCTTCTCCCAGTGAGAGCCAGCGGCTCATCCTGGGTGGCTGCAGACACACGCGAGGGCCTTCCTGTCCTCAGCAGCAGCTGGGTCTGGAGCAGCAGCCCGGGTCCCGCTGGGCACGGGAGGGGCTCCCACGGCTGTGGCCGTGCCCCGGCCGCGCTGCCCCGGCACTGGAGCGGGCGGGCAGCGCCGGGCGGGCAGCGCCGGGCGGGCAGCGCCGGGCGGGCAGCGCCGGGCGGGCAGCGCCGGGCGGGCAGCGCCGCTCCTCCGTCCTGAGCCCTTCCCCGGCGCGGGGCTGTCGATCTCGGCTCTCGCAGCTGCGGCCTCCGGAGCTGCCAGGGTCACAAGTCCCCGGGTGACGCCGCTGATCCAAGTCACACGAGACGGCGGCCACAGGGCTGGAGAAACCCAGCTGGGGTCGGTCTGCCCTGAGGTCACGTCCCAGCCTCGGGAACCGACTGCTCCCGCTTGGCCCTGCAGCCACGGGCTGCTCCTTGGCCAGGGAGTTTCTCGGCACAACAGCATCCCCTTTTTTTGTTTTTTCATTTTCTTTAAACAACAATTGCTCTCACCCTTCATTTTTGGTAGTCACACATACAGACACACACTATATGTACACAATTTGGGCCCGAGGACCTACGGCATGCCAAGGAAGCCAGCACCGCTCAGGATGGTGCACACATTCAGCAGCTGTCAAAGGAGAAGTCGTTTTACTTTCTTTTAAACTTGCAATGTTTGTCTTTATTTTGTTCTTTATATTTTGAAAGTGAAAAGAAATAGTATTGAGTCAATTTCTTTCTTTTTTTTTTTTTTAAATATTTGTTCTATGTATTTACAAGCCTTAAAGTTGCTCTAAAGGTTCTCAAAGTATCACTAGTACTTTTTTCCCCGGGGTAGCATGGTTTTCAATGAGTTATTTTCGGAGCACTCTGGTCCTCAGCGGTTTTCTCAAATGCATTTTCCTTCCGATCCAAGGTTATGTATGGTTTGATTACTATTTTCTTTTTAAATTTCTGAAGCAAGCTGAGAGGCAGGCAGAAAAATCTGATGACAATAAAAAAAAATTGATCTTGTCCTCATCTAGCTCACCCCAACCCCCTTCAAAGTTTTGTTGATTTATCATGCTTTGAAACAAAACTGAGGTGCGTATGAAGGGGAGGGAAATTTATTTCTCTGCTTTTGTTCTATTATACAATTTGTTTACAGAAACTGCAAATTTAAAAATTACACTGGCATTTGCAGTCCTTAAAATAATAAATTAGAAGTTTTCAACTTGTTTTTGTTTCTGCTAAACAGATTTGTTTTGCTGTGTGTTTTCCTAAGTATGAGTCCTTGTTTAAAAAGAAAAGAAAAAGATTAAAACAGAAAATATTTTCTATAAATAATACATGTATTTTGGTTTAGTGCTCCCGCCCTCAGGTTTGAAGTTTACTTTTGTGGGTTTGTTTTCAAGTACCTTTTTGCCTCCATGATCACCTCGGTGTTTATCGGGTTTTACCTCTCCCACTCGTGCGTGTGTGGGGCAAGGGGGGTCTGCGAGAGAGAATTGGCCTTGCTGCACTGTGATTGGCGAAGACGTGAAACTTTTTAAAAAAATACTTAAATTGTTTCTTTTTTTGTTTGTTTGTTTTAAATCTGTATTTTAAGTTTTAATTATCCTCTGACTCCTCTTCGGCCTCCCGTAGCCACGTGAAGAACGCCGTGACAGATTTTAGCGCTACTCCTTTCCCGTTCTGCTCCGCTGGGTCCTTGCTGCTTTCCCACTTGTAGAAGGCATCCTCCGAAATGACCTCCTCGTCATACAGGCAATCAAAAAACATCCGCAACAAATCTGCAGTAATGCAATAAAGGCAGGGAACATCTGTCAGCTCTGGCTGTGGACAGAGATGGCTGCAGATAAGGGGATTAACACGACCTCTTGGCATGGGAGATGGAGAGACAAGGAAAGCACAGGGCTCTTACTCAGTTATTGCTTCTGGCTGCTCACACTCGGGTGAGGGGGAAAACTGACCCATCTGACACTGTCAGAGAAGAGGGAAAGCTGGGAAAGCAGCTGTGGGAATATGTTATCTAGAGATTGGCTGGCAAGCAGGACCCACAGCAGCCCATCTCCTCTGCACCACACATCTGGATTCCCTCTAACCCCGGATTTTTGTGGCTCATCAGGAAAGATAATGTCCAACTAATGTCATAAAGGGCACCAAGGATGATCATGTTGAATATTTTGAGGCACTCCTGGATTTTGTGCTGCAGATTCCCTGGGAATCCCTGTCTCTTTGGCTACTCCCTTGCCTCTTGTCCCACAAGGGTTTTCTGTAGCATCTCTGGGACAAAACTCATCAGTTGACCAACTCATTTTATTCCCTCCAAGCCCACAGACATCTGTGGAGTAGCAATGCAATAACAACACTCATGCTCTCACATACTTAGGTACTGCAAACTCAACAGATTATTTTTTACTGCTCATTTTTTGCTCTCTTTTTATCAACAGGTTTGTCCTTCCTTCTGTGTGGCTGCTCACAGGATCAACCAAAAGAAGAGCCAGCCTCTGGCCAAGCATTTGGGAACCTGAGCTGCTCTAAAAATCTGGGATCTGGACAAGCTGAACCCACCCACACCACTTCTCTCATCTGCTACCTACAAAGGTAAGGAAAAGTACATCTTCTTCCTGTCTCCCACAGAACCCCCCTGCCCTTACCCAGGCTCAAATCCCCAGCACAGAGGCAACACTTACTAGGAGGTTGATCAAGTTTTACTATTGATGCTTGTAGTGCATAAAGTGCTTGTAGTTCCTTCTCTGTGTCTGAGTCCAGGTACTTGAGTAAGATGGGCACTCTCTGTTTGATAACAGCAGTGTCCACTCGGAAGCTAGAAGAGTCCGCTGAGGGGAAGAGGAGAAATCAGGGTCAGCTTGGCACACGGCAACAGGGACAGGCCTTTGACTGCCTTTACTACTGCAAACAGCAATCACAAACACAGATTAGAGTAGAGAACAGGAGGATGAGAAGCACAGGAAGATTTTTGGTTAATGGCTGTTTCTGGAAGTCTTGGTCCCTACAGTTCCCCTGCAGTGACCCCAGCTCTAATACACACAGGAGCAGCACAACCTTACTTTGCAGTGCAAATTGTGTCTTCACAGGCAACTGCATTTAGAAGGTTAGAAGGTTTTTAGAAAATTCTTTTTTTTTTCTAAAAATACCAGGGCAGAAACAGAATCATAACTTGCACATGATATAGGAAATAGTGAATATATAAAAATATGCATTAGAATTCCATCAGCCACAAGGCTGAATTATTCAGCAGCTTTCAAATACATCATGCAACCCAATTAAATGATATTTTGAAAGCAAAAGAAAAAAACTCAGAGGCAAGGTCAAAATTTAAACCAGAGGATTATTTTCCTTACACAACAGGGAACCCTTAGGCATTGGAAGTGAAGTCCTGTGTCGTGTCTCCGTTAACACTAGGTGGCACGAGCAAGGTTCTGTTCCCAGAGAGAAGGAGCTGGTCTGTCCCTCCCCTCCCTCACACGGTGGAATCCAGCCTGTTCTCTCCCCCAAATCACAGCTCAGAGCAGAACCAGACCCTTTAAAGCATCACTTTTTGCTGTGCTAGATGCCAACAGTAAAGTTAAAGAAAGCCAAGTGAATTGAGCAGATGTTTCTGGCTGTGGTGCTTTATTGAACCCCCCCTGAGGGTCTGAGACACATGTGTCTGACTTGGGAGCCCTCCCTTCCCTGTGTTTCCAGCTGTACAGTCAGGCAATCCACATAAACCATCTTTCAAAAATTGAAACTTTGGATATAAAACTCTTACAAGCCTCAGCCCCAGACTGGCTTTGTCCTGCAGCCCACGCTGGGGTGCCCACGCATCTTTGCTGACACAGGAGTGGATATGTTAATTGCATAATGATGTTCTCAGTCATTTCCACCTTTGTTAAGAAAATCAACAAACAATCTGGCATTACCCAGGGTTGTCTGAGACCCCTGCTCACACAAAGTCACTGGGACACACCAGGGTCACCTCAGGAACACCATACCCGGCAAAGCGCCTGGCTGTCACGTGGGGAAGGGACACCCTGCTCGTGGGCACAATCCCAAATGATGGAAAAGCCTTAGTGTGTGACAAAACACAGCCCTGGCCAGGGAAATGTGATATAAACCTCAAAAATACCAAATACTTCTTTGCAGGTTTGGTTTGTGTGGTGTTTACACTGCAACTTACTCACCTATAATAGCTGCTTTACAAACTGCTGTCATTAAAGCTCTAAGGAATGTAGGTGAACTCATCTGGCTTTCATCTAGATTAGCCTGGAATCAAGAGTAAACGGACCAGTTAAAAACACAGCGCTGCAGGACTGCAAAACTCCAGCTCTGAACCTGGCAGCAAGTCCAGGCTCAGCTGCTGCTGCGGCACGAGCCCAGCTCAGCTCTGTGACACTCAGCTTCCCACTCCCTCCTTGGAACTCCCTCAGGGAGCTCAGCAGGCAACCCCAGCTCCCGTGGGATCCAAGTGCCACTGAGCGCCTTCTGCAAGGAGCTGTTTGTCTGCAGGACCAAACCAACCATGCTGGGCTCCTGCAACGCCCTCACACAGCCTCACAGAGTTTTAGGCTTTTCCTACAAACTCTATGGTGTGCTCCTTGGGTGGAGATTGTTTGCTTTGTGAAAGAAATTCAGGGAATGGCTGTGGAAACTGTCCAAGGCTCCAAAGAGCCTGTGGGTGATCCCAGATTTTCAGTGCTGCTTTCATTCCACTCTCAACTCCTCTAACAGCAGTGGAAAAATGACATTTCTAACACATTGCTCTGCCATAGAAATAACTGAACTGAAGCTGACCAAGATTTAGTATAAGCACGGATGTAAATGCATAGGTTGAGTGTAATTCCAGACACTAAACATCTGAGTTAAAGAAGGCAGCCAGAGACTGAGAGCAAAGACCAGTGAGTTGACAGGCCTTTTCCTCTTTTTTTTCTTTATTTTAATTTTCGCTTCCAGTGCCTGGCCCAGTGCACTGGTAAAGGTGCTGTCAGTGACTGCCCAGGGTGTATTTAGAGTGGGAAATTTGGAGAGGTCATGTTGGAAAAAGTAGCAAGAAACTTCCCTATTTTATGAAGAAACGATGTAGCAGTGTATGTCCAAAATGTGGCAGAAGCAGAATATTCAGTGTCAGAAAGTCTACAATATTTAAAAGGCTACATCGTTAATATGTCTAAAAGCCCTCCTTCCTGAAACTGAATCTTAAATACTGATTATATTTGAGGTTTTAATTCTTTGGAAGTGTTGATTGCACAGACCAAATCCTTGCAGTGTCTCGTACCCTGAGATGTTCAGACCAGAACGTATTTACAAAAGCAGTTAAACAGTCTGCAGGGAGGGTGAAAATCTCTTTGTACCTCTACCCAGTCAAAGATTTGTTCATCATTCGCCTTGTCCTCAACAATGAGTTTTTCCAGCTGCTTGTTCAGCTCTTCTGCAGACAGTTCTTTCTCTGAAAGTGCTTCTGAGGAACTGGAACAGTCAGACTCCGTGAACTCCAACTTCTGCAACATCACACGTGATGATGAGAATTAGTGAAATGTACTTTCCTAGCCTGAAGTAGACCAGACTGAAGCAGGAAACTACATTTAATTCTGTTTCCTGGCATCTTTAAGCTGCTCAGTTATCGTTACCATATCAACTTTCCCTGTTCCAAAGGTTAGGAAGCATTTTACAAACACATGGGAACTCCATTACCCAGCAAAGACAAGGAGGCACCTCAGGCAGCTCCAGCCTGAGCAGAGCACAAAATCAAGTGTGTGTTGCCTGGCTGGAGCTACAGGGGCTGGAATGCAACAACCAGAGCTGGCACTGGCTCAAAGGAATTGCAGCCAATGCCCCAATTCTTGAAAACTGTGACAGAAGAGCTGCAGTCCCCTCAGCAAGGCTGAGGCATGGTAATAATTTCATTTCCTGCAGCAATTCCAAAGTGCCAGAACAGGACAGCAGATCAGTTGAAGCTCCAGAGGGAGATAGTGACTTCCTGAGGAGCAACACCAGCAAGAGGGGAGGTGCCTCCATCAGTCCTGGCTCCCTCCAGGATCATAATCCAAGATGGGATGAGTGAATAAATCCTACCATTAGTTGTGACCCTTCTACAATTGTCTGTCCTTGCTCCAGAACTCATTAGTGAATTTTTTTCCCAGCTGGAGAAAAAGGTCTCCTCGAGGAAGCCAGGTGACTGGAGATGTGTGTCTGGGAACAGCAGGGACAGGCTTTCCTCGCTGTGCTTTCAGGTAGTGCTGAAATCTACCCCAACGTGGAGGCGCTTCACCCCATATTCCAGCCGGGAATACGAATGGGATGGAAGAGGATGAAGAAATGGGATGATCAAACAAATGATCTGAACTCACCTGTTCCATGAGAAAGGTATGTACATCCTCCCCTTCGGGCAAGTAGTCCTTCCAACTGAGGCCAGACTCCCTCCATAAGGCTCCCACTTTCTTATGGCTCTGAAACACAGCAGTTTGTCCATTTAAAAGCTGAGGGACACCCTGGGAACTCACAGGGGCCGGAATGGTGCAGCTGTGTCAGGAGGAATAAAGGACAGTTCAGCCACCCAACAAACGGCCGGCAATGAGTGAGAACATCTGGAGACCCCGTGCAAGAGAAACCACATGTGCAATCCCCCCGGGAATGCACATCTTGTCAGGTGGGCAGCGCCTGGTGACGGGCAATGGGCACGGCAGCAGTGACACGGGGGGTTCCAGAGAGCTCCGAGGTCACCCAGGAGCAGTGACACGTGGAACAGGGCACCCGCCCACGGCTGACTCAGACCCTTCTCCTGACCTACTCCGTCACTCACACTCCCTTGCCTTGACAGTCAGGCTCTGCCAAACTGCTCCTTTGAGAAAACTCCTCATTTACACGGCTGTTTTCTGCGCAGAAACCAAGCCTCAAATTCAGGCACATAATCCCAAATTCTCTCTTCAGTTCCTAGAGTTTATGCAAACCTTGAGAGCAGTGCCTTTGAGCACAGACAGTTCAGCCTTTTGCAACCTCTAATGTCACACTGACCTTAGAGCCTCCTGCCTCAGAGAGCACAGTTCTGACACACACAGTTCTGACAAGAATAAAAATGCTGAGCACAACCAGCTCTTTTCACCCAAATGCTTTGCAAAAGTTTCACCTTACAGCACCTGCTCACAGGATTTCACTGAGTACCTATGTCAAGCTGAGAAATGCTGCCTAATTTTAATTTACAAAGCAGATCACAATTTTCAGTTTACAATATAGGTTGTTAAGAGCCAACTGTGCATAGTTCCTGCTCTTATCCACCAAGATGTGGATTAGATGGCTGATGTTACACTGAAATACCCGAGTCCAAGTCTTGGCCTGGACAAGATCTGATCAGAAAGCTGTGGCAGAAACAGAGACTCAAGGCTGTGCTTCCACACCCAGAGCACAGCAGCTTTTCTTTCATAGAACAGTTAAAAAAAAAAAAAAAGGAAGTTGACTGTCCAAACAAGCACAAGACTAAAATAAATAAATAAATTTTAAAAAAAGCCACTCTTTGCACTGTTGGACTGAAATGCTCCTAGAACATTCAACCTTACTTGAATGCATGCTTGAAAAAATGAAAAAAAAAAGGCAAGTGAGGGATTTTACAGGGTTGGAAATAGACACTATCTAATGTGCAGGATTTAGCTGGATCAAAAAAAAAAAAAAAAAGACAAAAATGGAGATGGGTTATAGGGAAACCACCAAACTGGTTGGACACGCAGCTGTGAGGTGTGAAAGAGAGCTCTCGGAGTCACGGGGTGAGGAGGTGTCACTGCCCCAGTGCTGGGTGAACCTCAAGAGTCGGCAGGTTTAGTTTGGATAAGCACACAGCAGTCTGAGGCCATCGGGAGCTTATCCGAACCCTGAGAACCTCTCCGGTCTGCAAGAACAGTTCTCTCGCAAGATTCCCGGCACTTGCTGCTTCTGGTCAGCCCAGAAATCCCTTGAGCATGTCCCTCTTGCAGTATTTCAGCACTCTTAGCTTCTGGGAGAAGCCAGGTGCAAAGGTACCTGCAAAAGGGAAAAGTGATGAGAAAACAAAAAGTTAACTCAACTTTTTGGAACCTCGTAAGGCTTGGTTGGAAACTGGGGGTGCGAGGCAGGTTTCCTAAGTTATCTGGACTGGCTGGCCCATCCCTAAATGTCCTCATGTGGGAATGGTGAAGGTTTCATGCATGAACACGGGCGCTGCATCCACTCCTCCCTGCGGAGGACAGGAGCACGGAGCACTCACCATTTGTTTGCATAGAAGGTGCAAGATTTCAGCAAGCAAGACACCGGCTCTTCCCACAGGAAGCAAGGGTTTGCTAAATTCTCTAGAATGAAAGAAAAACAGGTGTTTTTTCTGTTATAATTCGTATTTGGAATGCAAATCCAGGGGTAGTGATGAAACTGAGGCAGGAAATCACCTTTAACTTCTGCCAAGCAGGAAGGATTTGATTAATCCAGCACTGCTGATAAAACATTTAGTGATGCAGTGACCTTTTCACAACAGGGCTAATTACAAAGATTTGAAGTTTACATCCAAAAATATGTTATATTTATGTCAAATCCACTCATTTTTGTGGGATGCTGCACTTGGGTAGATTTGGAAAAGACTGTTATTTTCTTAATATACTGCTAATAGAAATATGAACCATACAACTGGCTCACTGTTAATCCCCAAATATGTAAGGATATACAGAAAATACAGGAATTCTAGTCTAGAAAATGGTTTCTGGTCTTGCAGACAAGGTTTTGTGCCCCTTCAAAGCAGCGCCCAGGTGGTAGAGAAATGGAATCCTATAGTTTGGGCAGGGACACCTTCCACTATCCCAGGCTGCTCCAAGCCCCATCCAACCTGGCCTTGGACACCTCCAGGGATCCAGGGGCAGCCACAGCTGCTCTGGGCACCCTGTGCCAGGCCCTGCCCACCCCCATGGTGGGGAATTTATTCCAAATATCCCACCTAGCCCAGCTGTCCTTCTGTTACCCTCTGAGCCATGCAGCCCCCCTGCAATACCTCACTCTCTGCAAGTCTAATTCCCAGAGCCTCTATGCTCCCAAATCTCTCCACTCTACAGCACTGGGGTATTTTTAAGCTCAGTTGAAACAAACAGCAGACTTATGGATAAAATCCTTCTCCAAGGGGGAAAGCACCAAGCTCCCTTCCCAGCAGAGTTCTCAGGCTGGTGTGGGCCCCTGAGGATGTGCAGCAGCTCTCCTGGGGGAGCTGAGCCTCCAGCACTGCTCATCCTTCACCTCCTGATGGGAACCACACCGAGAAAACACTACAGGCACAGCTGGGAAAGCATCACTTACTGTATAAGTTCTCTCATAGAGATTCCTCCTTCTTTTAACATGGGGGTCACCAACTCAGCCAGGTACAACCAGATATGGGGGATATCTATGGCCATGTCATCCGCCATCTCCAGGGTCTCGGAAAAACTTCAGAAGGAGGAAAACACACCAAGTATTAAATAAAATTTAATTGGAGACACTTCCTTCAAAGAAATCTGCACTTTAAAATATTTTGTAACATAAGAGGAGAGAAGAGAGAGAGGAGTGAGGAGAGTCACAAAGGTAAAAATCTATTGCCATTTTATGCTTTTGGTACTTCCAAACTGCCAAGACTGAATTTCTCCATGCAGTAAAAAGGAGAATATGTGGAAAAAATACCACCTTTTGTAGATTCAACAGATACATCCAGGAAACCTCCAGTAACAATCATTCTTATATCCCAGCACCCAATCACTTGCTGAACAGTAACATCTATAAAACTAAAAAGCTTTTTTTGTCTGTATATATAAACCCGTCAAGTAAATGAAACTTCTTAAAAATATCCAAACATTTAGAGAAGGGGGTTAATTCTAACAGAATTCCAAATGTAAGGTAAGCAGTGAAATGTCTGTAAGTGAGTTCAGCAGAGGAGAGTTTTTATCTGCAGCAGGAATTACAGGACTGTTCCCTGTGATACACTTTCCAGAATGGCTCAAAACTCTTCTTGCCCATCAAACCTTTGCAGGTGGCTTCACTTCCCATGCCTGGAATATGGTAATTTTTCTGCTCTCCTGCCATTTCTATCATGGTTCATTTCTCCCTGAAAACCTTGAAAAGTCCAGTGTCCTGTTTAGGGACTGTAAATCCACATTTTCTCTCACATTTCAAACCAGAAACCATTTCCTTTGCTTTGTTCTTTGCATCCTCTGCTGCTCCTCCAGCCTTTCTACCAGAACTTTTTTTCCTGTCTTGCATCTCCCCAGCCATGGACTGTGACCAGTGTTCATCCTGTGACCCCTCATTATACTTCTCCTGTAGTCTGTAGGTGAGGGAGTTTCTGGTGTTCTCCTCAGCACCCACTGAACACCCCTTGCCCTTTCCATCATCTTCAGGAGTTGTTTTGCATTGTTTATTCACATTCAGAGCACAGATCCCAATATTTCATCAAGATCCACTTATCCAAACTCCAGGAAGCTTGAGAACAGCTTTAATCACAATACATTTTGGATATGTATAATCTCAAACGAGTCCCTCTGACCATCAGTGCTGTGTGGACACAAGAGTATTCCCTGTGGATTTAGATTTTTTCAGCTTTTCATACAGTTTGAGCTCAGGCTGCCTAAACCTTTCCTGTGAGCTGGAAGAAGTTCAGGAAGAGACACGGGTGGAGGGAGTTTCCTGCTGGAGCGGTCGATGGTACCACAATGACAGGGACTCAGATAAAAGCCAGACAGAGGCAACTCCTCAGAAACTCAGTATACTTCATCTGCTCCTTCACTGCTGCATTTGTGCCTATCCCTGTTTTATCCCTCCTGCTCTGCACCCCAGCGAGGACTGAGTGCCACCAGGGACCTCCAGGGGAACAGGGATTGTTTTAGGACTGGACACCAGGCTGGGAACACAAAACTCAGGGAGCTGAAATGAGCCAGCAGCTGAAACTTGGGTCTCTTGAGGCAGGTCCAACCCATCTGCTGCGTGTTCTCCTCTTCAGCCCCTCGAGGGTTCGGCTGCTCCAGCTGAGGTGTCCTGGGAAATGGCATGGTGTGGGTGAAGCCTTCTTCCCACTGGGAGAGTGGCTGAGGCTCGGGGTGCACAGGAGCTACTGATGTTGTGTGAAGGATTCTCACTGCCTCCTCTTCCAGTTACATTCAGGGATTTGCAAAAGGCAAGCAGGGAGAAATGCAGCACAAAACAGGGATCTGAACACACACGTTTAAACAGACACCTAGAGATCCACTTCAAAATAAAAGCTCATATAAATATGAACATATTTATGTTCACTAAAGCATCTGAAACACTAAAATATATTACAACAATAATATTCCTTATAAATACACCCAAATGACACAGTCCTTTCAAAAGAATATGCGGAGAGGGCAGGATACCATAACAAGGTGGTAGATCATTTCTCTGCAGCACAGCATCCATTTGCAAGAAACACTGAGGAAAAGAATCTGTGGATTCTCTGTGCAGGAATACCAACCCCTTGAAGAAATCCTGCTTGCTCAGCTTTCCCGAGTGCACCAGCTGATGTAACAACTGGCCCATGTGGTCCCTGGTGATCTGGCTCCGCTCCAGCGTGGACTCCACGCCCACACGCACGAACTCGGGCAGCAGGTTCTGGGCACTCAGCTCCTCCACACACTGCATGGCCTCCTGTGGAACCACACACAGCAGTCACCCTCCTCTGAAAAGCACCAGACACGTGGCACGAGAGTATTTCCTACTGTAACACCGGGGATTTTTAGTGAAATGAGTACCTAGTGAGGCTGCCAGGCAAAGTGCTCAATTAGGCTGTGGAACCTCATCACATAACAATAACAAAAACAACAATAATAGCAATAGTGGAATTTATACCACTCAGGTAACAGTTTTTAAAATACACAATCATATTCCAGGGCTGCTTGGTGAAATGGCAGGAGTTACCTTGTGGATGCCACCAAAGCACCTATTACTGCATCGAACATCAAACCAAGTAAGAAAAAAAGGATATCAGATCAGATTTTTTACTGATCTGACCTGGCACAAATGCCTGTGTTACAAACCCACAGCCCATCAAGAAGCAGAAAATAGCTGGGGAGCACTTGGAAGAAGATTTCCCCTTTCTAAAGCTCCCACTTTCAGAATTAAGCATTTTACAACCTAAAAAAAGAAAACACTCAGAGACATTGAGAGCAGCTCTCAACGTCCCACATCAAAAATCTTCACTGCCACCACAAAGACCTTTCTGTGACCTTCTGGGTCCAGCCCACAGATCTCAGTGGCCTTCCTGACCACAAGCACCTGCTCTGTGACTAGTTATGCATTGAGCTACCAACACCTGGCAGCCCCAGATGTGTTTCCTAAGGCCCTGTAGGGCTTTTTCCTGCAGGTCAGGAGCCCAGTGGTCCTGGCCTGCCTGCTGAGGTTGGAGCTCATCACAGGATCCTGCTGTCCTGGGACACACAGGGAACCCTGCTGGCCGACCCTGCTGTCACCAGGGTCACAGCTCAGCAGTTAAACTCGTAAACAGGAGTTTAAGCAGTCAGAGCTTTGCTGCACCTGAAGAGCACCAAGAATCCCCCAGTACCAAGTAATTCCTGATGCAAACAAGCTGCTTTGATTCCATGAACCTGTAACCAGCCCTGCCCTGTCTAATGCAATTCAGCTTCATTTTTCCAGCCAGCCACAGAAACACACTGCTGCATTTGCAAACAGGGAATCGAAGTGGCCCCTTCATCACAAACATCCAGGGGAGCCTTTGGAGTCCATCCTAAGCAGGAAAAAGAGCAGAGACTCTTTGGCTCACCAGTCCCTGGGTCCCGGGCCAGCTCACTGCCAATCAGAGCAAGGTTTTTTCTCTCCAAACCAAGTATTTAATAATTTATCCCAATAACTAGATGTGAACTCTAAACAATCCATCATAAGACTATTAATCTTTCCAATTATTAATTGGAAGTCCAATGAAATGGAAGCGGCAATTCTGCTTTTAGGGTGCCAAACCAGCAAATCCCAAGTGCTGCCATTTCAAACTTGGCAGGTTTGAGAATGTATTGCAGGGAAAGATCAAATGAAGCAGCTTTGCAGCCAATGTAACACTTCTTGAAAACTCCCTGGACGAGCTAAAAAACCCATTTACAAGGGAAACAAAATTTCAACCTTTTAACTAGGAAGTGATGACAGCTGCTCAGTAATTTCCAATGTTTATTAAAAATTCTCTGGAGTGGTTTGTTCAATATTTAGTATTGCTTTATCTGCCTCCAGATCAGAACAGCACATGCTTTGATAACTAAATGAAAACCTCTGTTTATTTTCCCACTAGCTTTTCTGCTTCCAAAATTGCTGGTATTATGGAGCTGCTCAGTGATTCATGACAGACACACATCCATCTTGCTACTTAAAACACACAGTCTGGGCTATTTTTCCTATTACCAGCAGGGCAGAAAACAAGCTTGGGAGACAACTCTCCTGAAAGTGCCCCTGGAGCTGCTGCTGCTGCTGGGCTCTGTCTGGCCCGGCTGCCTCTGTGTGGGCTGGGTGCTCACAGAGACACATCCTGGAGAGAAATCACTGCTGCCCCCCAGAGCTGTCTGTTAAGTGAGGTTTTCATCTTGCTTACCTTAAAATCATTAATATGCAAGAACTCATCAATGATAGATTTGCATTTTCTCTCTATTTCCTCTTCTGATAGTGAAGGCTTTTCTTGCACTGGAGCTGGGGGAACTTCTGGCTTGGCTGGTGGAAATTCAACAACAAAAAATGTTTGGAGAAGGAAAATCAGCATTTTAGAGATGACATTCTGAGAACAGAAGTCACTAGGGCAGGTGTGTCCCCTGTCCTACCCACAGGCACAGGGTACTTCTTTGATGGGGCTTGGAGCAACCTGGGATAGGTGGAAGGTGACCCTGCCCACAGCAGCAGGTTGGAACTGGATGAGGTTCCTTCTAACTCAAACCATTCTGGGATTCTGGGATCCTTCCCTGGCTACCTTTCCCCCATATGAAATCCCAGTATTTCTGTAACTTGACCTTGCAGTATCACAGCTGGCAGTGGCACAGGTTGAACACCTTCAAAGCTCTGCATGAACATTAAATAATTAAATGGAAGCTGTTGCAGCAAAGTTAAAATGCGCTGACTGGGATGGGCAGCAGCCCAAGGCAATCTCCCAGTCATCTCCCAAAACCCTGGTCCCCATGGACTGTCTGCAACATCCTGAAGCTTCAGGATAAGCCTGTGCTGTGCTGTGACAGTCAAGTGTTTCCCTCACTGCAGCAGTTTCCAGATGTTTCCCAGGGAAAGAGCTGAATGCTGTCCTTACTATAACGGTTCTGTCCACTACGAATATCACCCTAATTTTCCCATTTTCCCACTAACAGATCAGCCCAGGCTGGCAGGAGGGAAAAGCAGGAGCTGCAGGACTGACAGGGGGGACAGATGAGTCACCCTGGTGGGTGCCACCATCCCATTGCACCAAGGCTGGCTTGGAAGGAGGGTTGGCAACAACACGGTGCTAAAAAGCTGTTGTGCACCATCTGTCCCAGACCCAAATCCCTGCTTGAAAAGGGTAGATTTGGCTTCACTGGGCACTGAAAAAGCATTCCTGAAGAACTGACACTGATTTGGGGGACTTTGTGTGCAGAAGCCAGTGGGACAGTGACAGGATGAAACAGGGCACACAATGCCATGGGGTGGTGCTGTGCTGGCACCTGCAGCCTTTCAGCCCCGCTGGATCCTCTGGAGGGGCTGCAGAGGAGGAGAAGGCTCAGGCCTGCCTGACTCAGCTGGGCCACCCAGCTCTGGGATGTGCATCCCAGCTGCAGCAGCCTGACAGTGCCCTGCAGACACCCGTCACAGCTCCTGACAGCTTCTCCCTTGTGCCTTCCCACACATTCAGCAAGGCTCCCCGGGCACACAGGAGCTGTTACCAGGTTCCTTGGCTTTGTTCCTCTCAGCCTCGGTGCTGTTCCTGTCCATCTCCATGCCTCCTGTCAGCTGCTTCACCGTCTCCAGCATCTCCCTGCGCTGCTCCTCCTGGGCCTGGTTGTCCAGCAGCAGCTCCTTGCTGCTGCTGCCCCGGAGGAAGGTGTTGGGCCGGGACAGGGAAGGTGGCAGAGGTTTGTCGTTCTTCTCCCTGCCCGTGCTCCCACGACTGCCAAACAAAAACCCGCTCAGAGCTCAGAAAAGGGACTCGAGGGCTTCACTGCAGGAGAAAAACCACCCCCAAGCCCTGCAGGATTGTTCACTCTGTTTCTTACAGCTGTACCCACAACCAAAATTAACTGATTTCTGAGATGCACAAACACAAATACCCAGAGTGGACAGAACAACCAATGCTTCCTAGAGAACATATGGAAAAGCAATGCTCTAGAGCACCCACTTTATACATGGCATAGTGAAAACACAAGGACTCTGTTTCCCTTTGAAATGGTGTGAGAGCTTTAGACTAGATGTAACAAAGAAATTCCTCCCCTGTGAGGGTGGTGAGGCCCTAGCACAGGGTGCCCAGAGAAGCTGTGGCTGCCCCTGGATCCCTGGAAATGTCCAAGGCCAGGTTGGGGGGAGCTTGGAGCAACCTGGGAGACTGGGAGGTGTCCCTGCCCATGGCAGGGGGTGGGAATGGGTGATCTTTCAACTCTCTCCAACCCAAAACATTCTGTGATTCCATGAGAGTTGTATTTCTTACCCATTAATTGAAAAATACCTCCCAAACAGTGAAGGCTCCCAACAACACGTGACAACAATCTGTCCTACTAATTATTGTGTTAATGAGTAAAATGGGCAAAACTATGCCAAAATGAAGTAATTTCCAGGTAAGCCCAAGATTTACTTGAAATAGAAGGGAAAACATTAGAGGCACAACCCAGAAAAACACTTCAGCAGCTTGTGTGCACTGGAAGGAAGATCCAGTGACATTTTAAATGAACTGTACATTTATAAACCGTGTCTAAAGTTAATAAATTATTGAGGGTTAATACATGTTTCATGCTCCAAGCCAGAGTGGCTGCAGCCCTGAAGGAAATGGAGTGAGAAAGAGGCTCTGCAGTTTTTTGTTGAATGTGGGAGCATGGGCAGGTCACACCTGCTGGGAAGGGTCAGACACAATTTTATGCTGCATTTCTGCCAGGTTTTAGGTGTGTTTTCCTGGATAAATAAACCTACTGACCTGGCTCAATTCAAGCCATTAAATCCAACCTATTTATTACTACATTTTATCTGAAGAGTTTGTAATCTGTTAAACACAACTACCCTTGACTGAAGGGTGAAGTGGAAACTAAAACATTAATCAAAATGGTTTTAAAAATTAATTCCACCTTTCTCCCCTATGATACTGTAAAATACAGGCATGTTCAAAGGTAACTCAGAGTGTGAAAAGGACCCAGTCATTCCTGGAAAAGCACGGAATTATTTTCTATCCAAGTGCTGGTGGCAGAGCAGGGGGTGCAAAGGGCAGCAGAAGGGCGATGGAGCGACACTCACCTCGTTAAGGCCCTGCGAGATTCTAGTTCTGAGGATGCAGATGAGGCAGACACTGGGGACACTGGAGGCTGCAGGGCAGAAAATCTGTTCAGACTTGTGGCACTTGGTCGCAAGGAGTCTGGAGATGGTGGAGACAACACAGAGCACAGCAACAAGGTCAGGAGCTGCTGACAGCTCAACGTCACCGAGCAGTTCAGCCGGAGCCACGGGGACAGAAGTGCAGGGAAAGGCTGGGCCTGCCCCACTTCAGCCCTTCTTGCCAGGAGCTCACACACAGAGGGGGGCAGAGGAGCCAGAGGGGAGCCCTCACTGGGGCTGCAGCTCCTCCCGAGGGACAGCTCTGATCTCTCCTGTGAGCAGGGACAGGACTCAGGGAAGGGCTGGAGCTGGGCCAGGGGGGTTTGGGCTGGAGATAGGAAAGGTTCTTCCCCATTCCCGGGCTGCCCAGGGAATGGTCCCAACCCCGAGGCTGCCGGAGCTCCAGGAGCCTTTGGACAGGCTGGGATTGTTGGGGTGTGTGTGCAGGGCCAGGGGATGGACTCTGATCCTGTGGGTCCCTTCCAGCTCAGGACATTCCCTGGTTCTGTGAACCCCACCCAAACCTTTGGCAGCAAAGCTGAGGATGAGGGTCCATCCTGACTTACCCATCTCGCTTGCCTTGGCTCCACCACTGCTGCCCTTCCCCCAGCTGCCCAACTGGGCTTTAGGCACGAGCTGAATCTTCTCATCTATTGTGGGCTGTAAAACACACCAGGATGTACAAGGGCAAATCATACAGTGTAATAATAAATGGGAGATGTTTTGGCAATAATCCCAGTCTTGTCTACACCAAAATACACTTCACATATTTTTTAAAGACTAAACTGTGGCTCAAGACAGGACACAAACAACAAAAGGCATCACAAAGAGGCTCTTCCAAATGTCAGTGAGAGGTGAGAGACATTCACAGTGAGCAGGAGCTTCTTTTTACTGGGAATTCTGAAGCTCAGGAAGGTGGAAAAGCTCAGTATATCCATATTTGAAAGATGTTCAGTTTGTTTCTGATGTGTAAGCCAGTTTCACTGTCCATCAACTCTCCAGCCATGGCTTTGGGGGGATCTGCAGGGCACCAAACAATCCAGAGGGCAAAGGACGAAAACAGGTCGCAGAACTTGGAGGAAGAAGTGATGTCTGGCAAGAAGAGAACATTGATTTTACAATGTTCAGTTGGAGAATTTATTGACAAGGAGGTTGTGACCTCGCAGATCTCGGGGGAGCTCCTCTTTCCTTCCAAAGCAGCTGCTCCAACAGCTCCATTTGTATGGAACAGAGGGGAAGAGCTTTTCCCAGGTGAGTGGTAAGGCCAGGCAGGAGGAGGCTGAATCTCTCCTGCTAATGAAGTTTTGAGACTGCTTTATGACCTTCAGAAGGAACAAACTGATTGGATCTGCAGAAGGGCTGCAGTCTGTCCAGGTCCTGCTTTAGAGTTCTCCAAGAATCCAGGCACTGAGTGTAAAAATTCAGGGCAAGTGACATTAAGTGGGATATGGGAATATTTAGGATTCAATGATTTATGCAAAGGCAGACTTTTTCTTGACAAGAAAACCCAAAGCTGTTCTGAAGTTTGACAAAGGAGAAATCTCCAACTTGCCCAACCTGCAGCCTGGAAAACTGTCCCAAATTCACCAATTTAATGGTGAAATAACAGGAAGATTCTCATCTGGAGGATGAACATGAGAGTTTATCACACACTTTGGGATGCAATCATGCCACCAAGTCAAGAAACCTCTAAGAGCAGACACAGCTCTTCCCATTCTACTGGAGCATCCTAAGTCTGGAGTGCTGCTGTTTGTGACACATCAAAATGGATATGGCCTCTCTGTTTTATTGAGGAGCAGCATCAGAATAGGGTCTGAAAAACTTGAGGGAGCCAAGGATTTCCAGCAGGTGTTTGAGACCCATGGGACATGGGTGCTGTGCTGCATCTCCATGTCACACAATACCCTGGCTCACATTTTCATCACTGAATAAAATGCAGATATTCTGACTGTGAGAGCTTCTGGATTACTAAAAGGACACTGTCAGCCTGAGAAAGAAAGCACACTCCTTTCCCTCAGGACAAAACAACAACATCCAGAAGATAATGCAGCTTGATTTGCACACAGTATTTAACTCAGAGGATTTCAAATGTCCCAGCCCCAAGTTTTGACGTGCACACACCATCCCAGTCCTTCCTGGATTAACAGATGTTTTGTTGCCCTGAAGGAGGCTCGTGCTGGCACCTACCTTGGTGATTTTAAGGAACTTGGTGGGGTCCAGCACTCTGCTGTTCTTTGCCCCCTGCACAGTGTTCCAGCCGCCTTCGTCGACCCGTGGGACACCTGGGGAGGACAAACAGAGCCACGCTCAGCTCAGCTCAGCTCACCCTGCTGCTCTGATGGGCAGAGTCCTGCTCAGGAATGTCCTTTCCTCTGGCATGCCATAACCAGCCTGCCTGCCTGTGCTCTCACAGAACAGCTCTCGCTCCTTCCAGGGGCTGCTTTTGGAAGGGATGGCTCCTGGCTGGATTTCTCTGCATTCCTGTGTGTGCTGCACGTTCATGAGCTTGCAGAAGGAGCAGGTGAGATGCCTCCCCTGGCAGACCCTCACCCACCCCACAATTCCTGCAGTGCTTGGCTGGTCTGACACGGAGCCCCTCAGGCACTCCCAGGTTCCTCACCTTCCCCCGTGTCACTTTTAGGATAATAAAAGTCTACCTGGATTTTCTTTACACCCTGTTTTCAAAGCACTTTCATTTGACAATCCTTAGAGAATCCCCCAATCCTTAAAGAATGCCCAAAATTACTTTCTCCTTGCCCTGCTCTGTCCCAGCCTTCATTTCCCCAGTCATTCCAAATTTGTCTTCAGACAATGCCCTGAGGGCCAGGAGCAGTTTAAGGTGATGCCAAGACACTCCCTCAGACAGAGTCAGCACCTCACGACTTTAACAACTAAAGACAACACAGTTACTCCTGAAATTAGAAGTTTTTCTCTTGAAATGAGACTCTGCAGTTCTGCAGTGCATGAGAATGAATGGCAAATCTGACTCCTAAGTAATAAGTTATTAGAACAGATTTCTGACAGTCTGTCACAAAATTAAACATGGTTTGCATGAAAGGAATGTGTAAGCACTGTTGGCCCGTGGTTGGTTATTTTCACCCATGAGATTTGCCCCTGAAAATCCCCACAGCCAATACATGGCAGATCTGTTCCTTTTCCAGCCTCTGCCATATCAGGCCCATTACATTACACTGCTCATTACATTTAGGAAAAAAAACCCACAGATTTTTTCCTTTAATGTGGGATTTCCTCTAAGACCACTGGATGTGAAATGAGCAGCCAACTTGGCTTTTACTTTACCTGGTCTCCTCTTGTCTTTGGTCATGAGTTGTTGCACCTTTCTCTGTTCTTCCTGCTCTTCAATCTTGGCTTCTTTATGGATCTGCTCGATGGTCTTGGGGCCCTGGTCTGCTCTCCGTGACACCCAGTTGCACTGGGGAAGAAGCAAAAAAAAACCAAACACGTGCTCAGGGAAACTTCCAGGGGAGTATCAAACTTGGGGAGTTTGAATATTGGGAAAGAGGCCTCATCCTCCCACCCTTGTCATGTCTTAGAGGGGCTGGAGAAAATCCTGTGGAGCTGGGGCATGTTATGGGCATGGTTATCCCAACACCCGAGAGCAGAGCCTTGCACTCAGGTACAGAGACTGCAGCAAACACCTGACTGAATTCAGGACATGTTCATCCCCAGCCTGCACATTCCCAGCTTCTCTTTCAAGGCTCAGAGGAAAGAGAAGAGCTGCTCTCACTCTCTGTTTGTGACTGATAATCTTTGTGGGAGCCTCTCCTCCAAGCTTGAAGGAAGAAATGAAACCTTGAAAATAAAAAAAGCAAGAAGTGACTGATTTTAAGTGGAGACAGTGCTCTGCACTCCAGGAATGGTGATGGCTGACACAGGAATCCTGCAGAGAGAAGCAGCTGTCACTCCAAAAACACTTTCCTTGCTTGCTGTGTCTTTGCAGCCCTGCAGTGCCCAGACCCCTCCAGCCCAGGAATGACCACGCAATCCCTTATCTTGCTGCAGCCTCATTACAGCTCTTGGGATAATTATCTAACTGCAGCCCAAATGGTGACTTCAGCCTCCACACAACCCAAACCAGCTCCCCTGGGGGGAAACTGCAGGTGCTGGGAATGCTTGTTCCACCCACAGTCATGTCTTCACCTGCACAGTGTGGGGACCCCCAGCACCTCGTGTGTACTGACCACAGCACCAGGACAACATGGAGACCCTTCCTGGCTTTGGACAGCCAGGCTTGGAGGACAAGGGGAGCAGATCTGCCCCTAACATCCCACTTGAGCCATGAATCTCAGCTCTTGCAGGAGAGCTTATCCAGCCTGGATATGGAAAGGAACATGACAGACTGGCATGAGAGCTGGGCATGTTCACCTGCAGGAGAGAAGGCCCCAGGGAGAGCTCAGAGCCTCTTCCTAAAGGGCCTAAAGGGGCTCCAGGAGAACTGGAGAGGGACTGGGGACAAAGGGGAATGGCTTCCCACTGCCAGAGGGCAGGGTCAGATGGGGTATTGGGAAGAAATTCTTCCCTGTGAGCGTGGGGAGGCCCTGGACTGGTTGCCCAGGGAAGCTGTGGCTGCCTCTGGATCCCTGGAAGTGCCCAAGGCCAGGCTGGACAGGGCTTGGAGCAACCTGGGACAGTGGAAGGTGTCCCTGCCCATGGGAAGGGGTGGAATGAGATGATCCTTAAGGTTCCTTCCAACCCAGACCGGTCTGGGCACCCATGATTTCACACTTCTACTCACTGGAGCTAGGACCTACCAGCCTTAGGTCTATTACATCCTGAAGCATGAACCGAATCCTTGAGGAGGTTTTCCTCTCTTTCACAATTTTCTCCATCTGATTAAAATACTGGTCCATGCGGGGCTAGACAAGAAAAACATCATCAGCAAGTTGTGGAGAAGAATGAAAACTCTCCCTCAAGGGGCACCCAGCGGGTCCTGCATTCTGGGATTTCTGTGCTAGAAACATCAGGGACACAGGACTGCTCCCCAGAGAGGGGAGTGTTGGGCCTTGTACACTCCTGCAGGATGGATTTGAGGGTGCACAGGCAGCATGTATGGGAGATGAGGCATAACTGTGCAGGCACAGACTTCCTCTGGGTTTTTAAGTACACAAACCATCTACACCCTTTGCATGTACATAGTAAACATTACATCCATTAAAATATATCTCAATCTGAGCCTCCCCTCCTCAAATCAGCTGTGTGCTCACCTCAGCCCAAGAAAAACTGGCTCAGGAAACAAAATGGGTACAAAACCAGCCTCAGACACATCATTCCATGGTTTATCCCCCGAGCTGAGCCAGACCAGACTGAGCAGGTTTTTCTCCAAGAACAGTTTAATGGGCTCAGCTGTGGGAAAAAACCCCACAAACTCCTCATCCAGAAAATCATGATGTGGTGGAATACCAATTGGTTCACACTAAGACATGAACTGGGATCAGCAGAGAAGCTCCTGTTAGGTCTAAATTTGGCTCACCAAGCTCTAAAAAGCCTTCTTCTCAAATTAGGGCCTCTGGTTGTTTCAAACAAGAGTTCCAGAGTAGTTTTCTACCACATTTCCCACTCTCTTCATTAAAAACCAGCTAAACCCTTTTCCTTGTAGTTAAACAAACAAGAAAAAAATCCATTAAAATTTGCGTTTGGCCTTGCGTTGGAAAGTTCCAGCTCTGGGAGCAAATGTTTCCAAAGTTAGGCATGATAGGGAAATATTTCCAATAGACTTTGTTTACAAGTTTAAATTAAATTATGATAACAGTTCAGCTTGAATAAAAAGACATAATGAAATGTCTCCCCCATTAAGGATTCTCTCAGTCTTGACAGTAATACCCAATCCCAAAGACAGGACAGAGGCATCTGGAATTGCTCCTTCGCTCCGTGCCCTGCCATGCCCCAGCCCGAGGGTGCAGAACCAGCAGAGCACCAAAATGTTGGCTTTTACAGTGCTCCAAAAAACCAAAACAGCATCCAGGCCTCGTCCAGCCTGACCTCAGCCTGGAAGTCAGACCTGGTTTTCCTCCCAAAGCACATGGAGAAACTGAAGGAGAATGGTGCTGTGCTCAGAGCACAGGATGTTTGCCTGTTTGCTGATAAACCACGCTGTTTTGGTCAATGCTCACAGAACAGCCTGGGAAATTCCTTCCCCCTAAGGCTCAGGACTGATCTGCCCTGATCCCTGAGATCCCTGAGTGGAGAGGGAACTCCCTGCCCAGGGCAGCTGAACACAATTAGCTCCGTTTGTTTCCAGAGCCCAGTCCCACTGATTCCTGGCAAAACCCTGGAGTTGTTCATCCCAAGGCTGTTTTTTGTGAAGGAGCAGCAGGCTGTCTGTGCCAAGAGAAGCTCTTGGACTGCACAATGCTCTGTGCTTCAGATCTATTTGCTGGAAAAGAGGGAGGAGGATGCAGGAGCACTGCGGCTGCAGAACAGCTGCCACATCCCAGCACATCTGGGGACAAGGGTGACACAAAACACAGGCACCCCCGAGGCTCAGGTGGGGGTTTGGGCTAGTTAATGAGGGTGCTGCAGATTTAACATGAGTAACACATTTCATGGTGACTTTTGTAGGTAACACAAACCTTCAACTGGAAATAATAATGTTTTGGGAACTACAAAGGAACAGGGACATTCAACTTGGAAAAAGGAAACATTGAGCATTTTCGGGCTGTGTGTTTGGATAAAATCTTTGGAAATAACAACTGGATAACAGAGTTGAAAAAGATACAGAATCTATTACAGAGCAGGAAGCAAGGCCAGGTCATGATGAAACATCCACAGAGGAGTGGATGATTTCCTCATGCCATATGGAAATTCCTGAAGAAAAAACAAATCTTCAAATAAAAACACCCCACACCCATTTTTCCAGCTCTGCCCAGAGAACCTCAACCCTCGCTCCCATTCCTGCCCCACCTTTGCCTTCTCAAAGTCCAGGTCCTTGCCAATGGTTGTGAGCAGGCGGCAAAGGCACTCGAGGGACTCCTCGTCGTGGTTTTTCAGCAGCTTCACCACGCAGTCGTGCATGATGGCCTCCGTCAGCATCTTCAGCTTGAAAAGCTCGCCGATGAATTTGATGTTCCCGATGGATCTCCGCCGGGCTTTGTCCTTGGCCTCCTCCAGCTCGTCGTGGAGCCGCGTCTTCTCCTCTGGCTGTAAAACAGGAAAACTGCTCTGCAAAACCACGTTCCCAGTGCACAGAACTCTTTGAAAGATCCAGTTTTAGGTTCATAGACACTGTTCCCTCTTTTTCTCCTAAGTCCAGAAAGATGTTGGGATAAACCCACCATCAAGGCAAGTATTTTTTATTATTCTCAGGCACAGTGACGGAATGAAAGTCTCAACTCCAAAATCCCCCCAAATCAACTGCTGTTTCAAAAGGAAATAATTTTCTGAGGGAGCTCTGAGAACTTATGGACAAAAACACCACTTACAGTGGTGGCAGCTTCGAGTTCTTTCTGCTTCTTTTCAAAGACATCATCGTCAGCCTTGTCCTTTTCAAATTCCTTCTGGCAGCGATTTAACAGCAACTTACGAAAATTTACTGTGCTCCCAGGTTTGTCTGCCATGGGCACTTTCAGCTGGAGTGAGAAGGAAGAAAAACATCAGCAGAAATTGGGATAAACTCCACAGAAGAGAGGTCATCCATAACAATTTATTTTGCTCTTCATGTTGAGCTGCGTGGCTCCGCAAGGCTGTGGAAGTAAAGCCTCACATCAGGATTTCCAGGGGAGTTTTACATGGCGGATGTAAAGTCACACTCCAAACTTGGCTGACATCACCTCCGCCCGGGGATGAATTACATTTCCATCCATATTCTCCCTTAAAAACACCCCCTGCTTGAAAACACTCCTGTTCTGTGCTGAAGGCTTAAGTCATATTCCTTCACTGCATGTCATGAAGGACCTGGGGGAAAGGGGGCTCTATTGTCCCAAATCCACCATCTGAGAATGATCTGTGCAAAGCCTGGCTCATCCTGGGCTCTCTTGGAACTGACAGACACAGAAGGGTGGGGAGGCCCTGGCACAGGTTGCCCAGAGCAGCTGTGGTTGCCCACCCCAGGAGTGTCCAAGGTTAGGCTGGAGGGGGCTTGGAGCAACCTGGAATAGTGGAAGTTGTCCCTGCCCATGGCAGGAGGTGGAATGAGAAGGGTTTAAACTCCCTTTCCTGCCTGTACTATTCCATCCTTCCTTGATTCCATGAACTTCCCAAATACGACTCATCTTGCGACCAGGTGGAGGCAAGGAGTCCTCAACTCCCAACAACTGCTCCAAACAAATCCCTCTGCCTTGGGCATGGCCAACAAACCAAGACCCCACATTAATTATTCCTACTTACACTCAGAAGCTGCCATTAAACTCTGCTCTCTGCAGTTTCTGTCGCTGCCCCTCAGCCCAGAGGAGCTCCCGGGTGGCTCTTACCGTCACCAGGCAGCGGCACATGTTGGCGTACGCCACGGAGAAGCTGGGCTCGTCGATGGCCTTCTCAAAGACCAGGTCGATGACTCCCTTCAGCCTCTCCTCTGTGTCCACTGTCAGGTCTGTCACCTGCTTCATCAGCTGGTTGAACATCTGGGGGGTCAGCTTGTTCAAGATGCTCCGTACCTTGCGGAACAGCTCCTGAGTGACAGAAACACTGCGAGCTCAGGCACAAGTGGTGCAGGTGGATTTCAGCAATGAGCCAGGATGCTTTCCACAGGGGAATGGAGATAGCCTGTAGGAATGTCTGGGAAGCTGAGTGACACACCACACGCTTCTGCACAGCCCAACCCCAGTCCCCACTTGGCTACCAAGGACCAAGACTGCAGGGCAGGAGTTTTGGAAAACACCCCCAAGTGCTTTTGTCAAATGCAACAAAGCCCTTCCTGAAAGAAATACTCTTTGTTCTATCAGTTTAATCCATGAGCTATAAATTAACAGGGAGTGGCCTCTGTCATCTTCAGCCAGAGATAATCAACCTTTCCTATAATTCACTTTAAGGTACTTTAATTTTTCCTATCCAGGATGATAATGAGGTCAACAATGCCACCATTACCTCCAAGAACAGAATTCCAGTGTCCTTCAAGACCATCTCAACTTATCTTACAAATTACAAACTTGACCACCAGACAAACATCTCCTCCCAGAGTGAGTGCCCCATGGAGGAGAGGAGGGGGAGAAGGACAGAGGCAGCTGCAGATGGCACCGTTGGGCTGGGCAGGACCAACTGAGGGATTTCACAGAGGAACCTCAGTCTTGCTGAGGATTCAGGGAAGAAATGTTGTCTAAAAGGAGATGAAAACCAAGTTCTGTGCTGGGAATTTAGGGCTCTTTGCTTTAGAATGGAGACAGAAATATTCCTGTAAAACAGCAGTAGGAAAGCAACCCTGGAAGAGAGACAGGAGGTTGTCTGGTGTTCTCTGCTTAATATACAGGACTGGCATTTAAACACCAGGTCAAGAATAAACATACACAAAATACCATCAAGGAAGGGGAAAACTGGGATTCCAACTGGAATTCATTGCCCTTTTCCACTGTCTGATATAAGAGGGAAGGCAAATTACCATCACCTGGGGCAGCTGCTGCACCCTCAGATCTGCTTTTGCTCTCACCTGGGTTTTGACATTTTCCGGGTCCTCAGTTTGGTTTTCCCTCTTCAGGCTTGGTTTCCAGGCATTCTCTGCCTTCTTCAGGTGCACATCCTCCTTCACACACACAGTGATGATCTTCCTGGGCTCCCTCCTCTGGCCTGGCTGAGATCTCCTCGGCCCAACATTCAACAACTAGGACAAAAACATTCCTTGTTATATCCCACTTTAAGCTCACGCTGGGTAACACATCCAGGGCAAACGCCAACAGCCTCTGGTGGCACCGCTGACCACCAGCACGTCCTGCTGGGACACCAGGAGTCCCCCCAACCAACACTGCTCCAGCTGCTCACAGGAACGTGCAGACACCCAACACATTTCTCTGGGCAGCTTTTCCCAACAGAGAGATGGGATGACTCTGCCTACACAACCTACACAACTTGGTGATGCTCAGGGTGCTGCTACAGGGGGCAGAACTGACCCCGACTGGCCAAAAGTGTCTCTTGGGAGTCAGAAACTGCATAACTGAGACATCACAGCAAGGTGGGGAAGAACTCAGCCCTTACAGGTGTATTTCAAACACACCATCCCAAGCACCTAGACAATGATAAATTGGCAGCTTTGCCAGAAATGTTAAGTTTTACTGGAGATTACTTCCAACAAAGCCATTTTGAGATGGGAATTACATAAAACACAGTTAAGGAGTATCACTGCAGCTCCTGCACTCTAAAAATATGGATCCTAACAGATATGGGACGAACTCTGGGTGGTTTCATGGAAAAAAAAGGGAATCAGGGTGCTAAGAACCTCTGCAATCCTGTGTAATGTGATGCTCCTCCTGAACAGGCACAAAACCTGCCACAGCTGGGGAGTTTTTCACACCAGGTGTACAAGTGGTAGGGCACAGGACACCCCCAAACCTCCTCTTCTTTATCTGGGGGCTTCTGATTAAAGACTAAAAGTACCAGGTACTGTTGGGAGGTTGCTTTTCCCCCATGCTCTTTCACATTTTTGAACTCATTTATCACAAATGGCCAACCTCAAGGTACAAATTAAAGCAGCAACACTCCATTATCAAACCTGGTGCTTCCCACAGCAGTAATTAATCTGCTCAGCAGCCACTCATGGAAGATGGGCCATTTCAAAGACTGCTTTGTTCAACAAAGGGATTGAACCAGCATCAAAAAGGCCAGTGAAGTTACTTGAAGAGCTTCAATGAATAGGAGGAAAGGGCTCTTGGCTGGTGCCTCTTATGTCATACATCAGCCACAAACGTGGATTTGTCATTACTGAAAGGCAAATTTCTTCTTAAAGGCAGGAGGGAGTTGAACCACTTGCCTTTGACAAGGTAAATGTGTGCAAATGAGCAGGATCACCAGCAGTGCTGGGGCTCTTGTCTGGGGTAACAGCAAGAGAGGAAGATGTTGTCAGAAGACAATGACCTCATGCTGTGACCTGCTCCATGTGCCCAGCGGGGTCTGGAAGAGGGCTCAGAGGAGCAGGGTGTCACTGAGCTCCCCTCAATTTACAAAGATCCCTGTTCACATCCCCTTCCACACACAGAAATAGCCCAGACTATTCAAACTGCACAGGGCACAAGCCCCATGAATGCCATAATTCACTGAATCGTTTATCTTGGAAAAGATCTCCAAGATCATCAAGTCCAACCTCTTGTAGCACAACTGCACCAGCTGATCACTCCTGAGGAGTCAACAATGGAACAGGGAGTCTTCAGGGTGCTTTTGTGTCAGACACCTTCCTAAAGCAGGCACTGATCTCTCTCTGTGTCCCCTCTCTGCTCCCACCCTGAGTCCTGGCTGACACTGGTCTGGCTCAGCAAGGGCTGACAGCAGCCCTGCCTTCATCACCTCTGGTGTTACACAGTTCTGCTGCCCAGGCTCTGACCACACTGCAAACGTGGAGAGATGAGACTTCCCTCCAACTGAAAGACCAGACAATGGTGTCAGAGAAAACTGACTGGCCACAGCCACGTGT
Organism: Chloebia gouldiae; assembly: GCA_003676055.1. Lineage (NCBI taxonomy): Eukaryota > Metazoa > Chordata > Aves > Passeriformes > Passeridae > Chloebia > Chloebia gouldiae. Next base: position 319,395 of record QUSF01000139.1, read on the forward strand.
GCCAGAGCTCAGCACACTGCTGTAATCAGAGCCAGGCTGGAGTGTGCCCTGAAAACCCAAACCTTTGAGCTCATTCCCCCCAGAACAGGGGCAAAGCCGAGGAGAGGTGACCTGCAGCCACCCCAGCTCCTGCACAGAGCAGCTCTGGTCTGAAGGACCTCCCAGACAGCCAGGCTGTAGCACACGGGGATGGAGTCGCAGTCTGGCACTTCCTCGGGCACGGAACTTCCTCAGGCACGGGTCCATGCACACGTTCCTGTTCAGCAAACACCCACCCAAGGGAGGTGACTCCCTTGGAAAACTGAGGGATGCACGGAGCACCAGCCTGTCACCTGTCACCTCCTCACACCTGGCTGCCTTTCAGCCAGAGCTTTCAAGCATCAACACAATAAAGATTTTCTTTGAGACTGTATGTTTTTAATATCTGTGAATAAAACCAGTTTAAACTGTGTGAATAGATTTTCAATCAGTGAACAGAAGCATCCTTTGAAGATGTAATAACATAATAGATGGATCTAACTTTTAAGAGAAATGTTCTAGGGGTCTGGGGTTTTTGGCTCCAGATTTATACAGCAAGTTAAAGAGGTGCCTGAGCTCAGGCCTGGCTTCCTGTAAATAATGATGGTTCTGGAGGATGGGACAAGTACCAGGTGTTCCTGCATTAATCCAAATGACCTCTCTTCCAGATGAAGACACGGGGAAGGAAAGCAGGAAGACACAGGTACAAGACTCCTGCAGAGGAGCCAAAGACTCACAGCAGCATAGAGTGGCCTGGTGCTCCTACTCAGGCTGCAGGTCATGGAAATACTTTAGAAACCATCCAAGGAATTAAGGAAGTGCTTCTCCCTCTACAAGAGGCTTTGAATGCAGACAGTGAAATTGATCTTTGATGGTGGGAGGGGTTGTGCCTTCCGGGAACAAGAACTGAGGTGATTTCAGTTTCCATCACCTCTCAGGAAGGACAAAGCAAACGCAGCCTGTGCAGGGACAGACCCATCTGCTCCAGCCCCACATCTCTGAGTTTGCATCTCCTCACCTGGCACGCTCACCTAACCCTGCCTACACCAAAGAGCCTTCCCAGCTGCATTCTGCTCCTGTGCAGCTCCACCCCGGTGCCGTCCGGCGCAACTTTGGTTAGTGCCAGAGACAGTCATAAAACACGTTCAAGCAAAAAGTGGGAAACAAAGACAAAAGCCAAAGAAGCAAAACAAAAGACTCTCAACGTGCCGGAAGCGGTTAGCGCTGAGCTGCTCGACGTTATTTGGGGCAAGGAAGAGGCAGTGGTTTGATGGGTCATGGCATGGCCTGTGCAGAGGTGGGATGGCTGGGGACAGGCAGCGCACACGCAGGGGTGGCCATGCGTCACGAGAGGGGAACGTCTGGCATTGCTGGGGCTCAGAACCCTCTGATCCTACAACCGCCGGCGTCGAGGACAGGCTGGTTAAACCACATCACCTTCCAGCCCTCCTCCAGAACAAGGCAAGGAGAGGCTCTGCTCTGCAAAGGCGCAAATGTAAGATGTATGTTACGTGCTGAATGCTCCAAATGAACGGGGTAAGCAGGACTTACCTTTTCTCCCCCTTTCCACAGGTCTGCAAAGTGCAGACCCTCGCGGATCCCGCTCGGGCCAACGTCCCAGCATGCCCTCAGCTGGTGATGTCCCACCCACCACTGAAGACTGCCTAGAGGGGTACAACGCAAGTCTTGTTTCGGTTTTTTTTAAACAAGGTTGCACCTTTTTGTAAAGTTTTCTGCCAGTCGTTCTTTATCAACAGTGGGTGGTGGGGAAAAAAGGCAACTCTACAAAAAGGTGCAAAGTCTGGGGGGAGAGGGGGGGATTTGGCTTACCCCTATCGGCAGGTTCCTCAATGGTGGGTGAGGCGAGACCAAGAGAGGGCATGCTGGGGGCCCACACCGAGCCAGGGAGGGCAATCCAGGGGTGCTCTGCACTTTGCAGGCCTGTGGAGAGACAAAGAGCGACAGCCGCGTTACCCGGGCACCGCAGGGCTTGGGACACTCAGCACTGACAGGAGAGGAGGCACCGCAGCACAGCCAGCATGGGAAGCACTGGCGACCTCACGAGCTTCTGTGGACCAGGTGGTGCTCCAAGAGAAACTGTGGCACCGAAGCAACTCCAAGACAGAGGTGTGCAGCCTGGAACTGAGGCACCGGCCATGAGGCTGCTCCCAAACCAAAAATATTACATTGACCCAAAATCATTGCGTATGACTCCTGGAAAGCTGTGCATTTGAAGTTGGGGTGATTCAGGGAACTCTTCTGGAACCAGCAGATTTGAAAGCTCCACGATGGCTGTGTCGTTAGACACATCCAGATGGACACAGCAGAAGCAGCTCAATAGCTGAAAATCAGTGATTGCCCCTAATGATGTCCTCTTCCAGTGGCACTGATGGGATAGCACATGCTGGGGGCACCCATGCCCCAGGAAAAGACATGGCAGAGGCAGGAGTGAAGAATTCACAAGGGGATTTCAGAGTGTAGGCAAAGCCAGACACAGGGAGAAGAAGGGAAAATGAAAGAAAAGCAGCGGAAAAGGTGGGAAAACAAGGAATGAAGTGACCAAAACAACATGTGGAAGCACAGAGAAAGCAGGAGCACACAGAGGTGCTGCCTGTATTTTCTTTGTTAGTAAAACCTCTTTGCTCTGTGGGTGTGTTTTGCAGCACAGCCCCCAGGCGGACGCACTGACGCCGGGTTTGTTGTACGACGAACGCGCAACGGCACACGCGACTGCCGGGTCCTGGTGTGGAAACGCTTCCACCTCTCACACAGGGAAACAGCAAGGAGACAAACCCTTCCCAAACAACAGCTACCCATGACAAACATCCACAACCGTTTCCAATTCCCCTACATCTCGTCAGCCAAGCAAACATCACCCCTGCATTTATCCTGACAAAACCAGAACCACCGGCGCATTGGAAGAGGCCCACAGGCCTGAGGAAGGACTTCATCAGTGTTAAGGCCAGTTTTTAAAGGAGCAAGTTGGGGTAAACTCACACTTCCAGACACGTTTCTTCCCCCGGGGGCTTGCCTCCCAAAATCAGCAAAGGCTGGTGTGAAGTCGGGGCCTCGTGGCAGGATCCGGGGGTCCAGAGTCCTCAGCGGCAATTTGGGTGGGTTGATCTGTGCCGTGAGCAGAGCACACAAACAGGGGCTGCTCAGGGGTCATGCAATCTACAGACAGCATCTGCTACACCATGACAGTCATATTTAACAGCCAAATTAAAGCTTTTAGCAAACTACTCAAGTTTTAGGCATCCACACTTATGCTAAAAATAAACATTTAATTTAAAACACATCTTCGGGAGACTATTGAGGAAACAGGAGGAGCTCAGAAACATTTCAAGGATTACGGAGCTGGCAACATGAGATGGGCAACTGAACCCAGGAAGCTCAAACACAGAACAGTGAGAAACAATCATGGGAAAATAGAAGGTAGATGAAATAATTCTGGCACAAAAGCTGCGTTTTACAATTTGCCTGGGTATGAAACTCAGAGTGGGAAGGTTTCTGCACATGAGGATGACCCACATCGCTGAGTCTCAAGAGTGAGGCTGTCGTGGTTCCACCAAAGCCAAGGAACTCTCCAGCTCTCAGTGAGAGCAGAACGAGGCCTTGGTGTCAGCACTTAGAAATCCCAAGTGATTCACTAAGTCCAGACCTCCAGCAGAAACAATCAGCTCTGAGATGAGGCTGGAGAGAAATCCCAAAACTGCCCGAGAATGGAGTTCTTAAGGATCTTTTATTAGATCAGCTTATAAATAGTGAAGAAACTGCTTCAGATCAAAAAAACAGTTTGCCCAAAAGCTTCTCTCTGCTTTTTAATTGATCTAATAGATCAATTAATTGATCTAATAGAAGCCACTGCCTCTCCATCCAGCCTTGCTTGGATCTTCAGCTCTTCATGGCTGGGTAATTTTAAATTTTAATAACATCCTGGTATAACTTAATCTAGATAAAAGACTATCAAAAATGCTTCAGTTTTTAATCATCTGTGCACATTCATCAGGCACCAACAGCTCTATTTGTAGAATTTTGTGATGAGACCAACTATTCCCACTTGCCACTAAAACCTGGCATGGAAATGGTTCAGGAATGAGGCATTATGGATCTTTATTTATTTCAAACCTTTGCACATACCTGTTTTATGGGCTCTCCTCTCACCTTGTCGAGCACCACGTCGCTGATGGGAGGCAGCCCCTCGGGCTTCTGGATACAGGCAGGCATGAACTGGATATCCAGCAGGAATTCCCGGTCGTATTGCTTCTTCCCCTCCGGGTCCAGGGGCTTCCACTGCTCTATAGGGAGAGAAGTCCCTGAGAGTCACAGGAAACAAACCCCCTGCTCACCCAGATGTGGTCCTGGTAAATCCAAAGGGGTGAGGCTGCTGCACCAGCCTGGGACTTTTCAATTTAATTTGATTTTCATTTTGAAGGGAGAGACGAGGGCAACACGCCCAACATTAAAAGGACATGAACAACAGGGAGTGTAGAGCCAGGTCCCACCACACCTGGATCTGGTCACTAATTCCAGTTCTAACCTATGTATCTAACTTTGACTTTGCTCTCCTGTGGGATATGGCAAAATGAGAACAATTCCCTGGTTCCGTGTGAAAATAAGGAAGTTAAAGGGGTTTGTCTGGTGTAAAAGGAAGCCAGAAACATGAAGTCAAGGAGAGCAGAGCATGGAACAAAAACACACTCTGAAAATGTGAAACCATGGAACTGTGAACAACCCAAGCAGAAACAAGAGAAGCCACAACCACAGGCCATGATCTGGGAATTACAACTTTCCATCTATTTTACATGGGGCTTTTTGGGTGTGGAGGACTCTGCCTGGTGCAAATGAAAGCATATAAACATACAGCCACATTAGCACAAGGGAAGTCAGCCTCTGGTGGCCTGGAGATGGGACTTTCGGCACTGGCCACACAATTTATTTGAAATTAGGGAAGAAAACATTTTTATATGAGTTTTAAAACAGTTTTATCTGCAGGAAAACATCTGTATGAGATGCTGCCTTTGGATCTCCCTCATGCCAGACTGCATTACTCAGTATTCAGCAGCCCTTCAGGTATTTATTATTCCTTTATTTCACTCCCTGACCCCCGGCTTTGGATCTCTGGGATCTCACCATCTGCACCCCTGCAGAGGCCACGAGCAGGGACTTACTCCAATGATGGGTTTTAATAACTGGGAATGGAATACACAGAAGTGATTGCAAACTTTAGCTCTTTATGTAGTTTTATTTCTACAGAGCTTCAGGATACAGGGGTGCAGAAATGGTTTGGCTGGATCCCGACTGGAATTCCTGGCCTACTCACTGTACCTGTCATTACCATGGAAAAGCTTCAACACAACAACAAGCAGTTTATGTGTAGTTTCCTTCTCCTGGAAAGCTCTCAATTAGCTGTTTTAATGTGAAGAGCAGCCAGGCAGCATTACAAGAAGGATCCCCAATGCAGGGAGAGACAGGGATCAAACACACAATTCCTCCAGAGGCAGAAATTCCCCTTTCTCAGAAGAGCAGAACCAAAATCAAGGACTGTTGCACAAGTCTGATGTATGTTGCTTTTCAGAGATCCATCCAACCCTTCCAGCTGAGTGAAAGGACATCTGGACACAACTGGGATTGTTCTGACTGCATCAGCTCATGAATTATGGATTAACTTCAGGAAGTGCTTTGCTGGTGAACTGCTCAGGTACCCTGAGTGTGATGAGCTATCAAGAGGCCTCTGTGTTTTCCCCTCACAATATGATTGTGTTGAATTAATAAAACCAAAGCAATTGAGGTCCTTGTCAGAATGAAGTGGTGCACAAATAACCACTGCAGTGGAGTCCCTTAATGGTGGTACTCCTTGCCCACCAGGTCCTTCAGGTCCTTCCTTACTTACTATTATACTCTTTAATTTCTGGGCTCCTAAAAAGTGTCTACTGTATGTGAAGGGAGTTGCATTTGAATAAGAAATTGCTTAAAAATTGGGAGCAACTGAGAAGTTGGTCTCAAGTTCTCTCTAAATGAGGTAGATTAACTGAGGTTCAGGTCTATAAATTACAAAATCTTCATAAATAATAAAAAGGTTGCATGTTGATAAATAACAAAAACACTCTATAGATATCCGATACCCTAATCAATGGGGCTGAGCTGGGCAGTGCCTGGATCGAAAACCACAAACTGTTGCTTTTCCTTACTTTTCTAGAAATCCAAACATCCATGCAACTGTTTAGCCAGGAAGTTAAGTTTTTACGAACACACATATTTGTATTTAGGACCCAATGAACACTTTCATTTCTTATTTAACCACCTCTTATTTCACAAGTATATTGATTTATGTAGAATTTCTTGGATGGTTTCCAGCTGTGGATCACACAGGAATCAACTCTCATTTCCACTGTGCTGCAGCCAGCATCCAAATGCACAAAAATTTCAAGAAGTTAGGGATTTTCTCTTCTCTTGACCATGACCAGCAAGACAAAAATAATTTCCCCCTTTTACCGCCCTGGAAGATCTCTCAGGGCCTGCTGGGTGGCAGATCTCGGCAGATCCAAACCCCCTTCCAGCCCCAGTGGGAACACCCGTGGGGATGGCACTCGGGGTGCCGGCCAGCAGGAGGCAGAGGATGGATGGAGCAGGACCTACCTGGTTTGTACTGGTACAAGGGCCCCTCTCCGGAGCTCTCCGTGCAGCCGGAGGCGGCGTCGGTGCCCTCGCCCTCCGAGACGCTCTCGGCGCCGTTTCGCACCGGCTCTGCCTCCTGCTCCCCGTTCTCCTTCACGGCTTGCACTGCTTTGAGCTCTGAGGGTTCCCTCTCTGGTTGAAGCCCATGGCTCATTTTCTCCTGGTCGGATTCAAGTACTTTGTCCCCTGAAGGTTCCTCCTCCTCCTTCGGCTGGAGCACGGACAGAAGCAGAGGTTTTGTTAGAAACACCCTGACAAATTCAGTGCACGTGAAACGGCTCTTCATGGATTCACACTGCATTTTTGGGAGCAGCAGGAATACAAATGTATCTTACACAAGGATATGGAACACCTCACTGAGCCACTGGGTGATTTATCAGCTCATTCCCATGGATAACCCACCAATAATTAAGGGTGCAACTGGAAAGACTCAGCATTGCCCAAGAAATCCCCATGGGATTGGATGGAGGGAACTGTTAAGCCATGACCAACCCCAGCCTGGAAACACAACTCTGCTTTCCTTTTCTCCTACCATCCATGACAAAGGAATGGTAAAAGGCACATGGTGCTTATTTTGGGGGATTCTTCCTTTAAATGCCTGCTGCCAACTGCAGCAGATGCCACTAAGGAAGGCAGTGTGAGATCCAGCCACAATTCCAGCATCTCAGTTTCAGGAAAAAGCATTAATAGTATCCCTGGCTGTTAATTTTAGAGCTCTCCAAGGACACAGCCTGATTGTGCATTCAGACGAGGAGGCGTCAGAATGCGCTTCTCCCAGGAGAAATCCCAGCCCCTCTTAGCACTGAACAAAGGAATAACTTCACTGAGGATGCTCCGGAGGAGACTCCCAAACCTTTGCCTCCGTACTTGACAGCACCACATCCTAAAACACTTCTTGCAGATTTTTCAAGGGAATTCTCTGAAAAATTCCTCGGTGGAACTGCTGGGTGGTGCAGGAGACACAACTCCTCCAGGGGAGGATGAACCTCCTGGTGCTCTCCTGCTCTGCACCACATCTGGCCAACCTCAGCTTTTATCCACACACTGGGCAGTCTGATCTTCTACATTTTTACTCTCTTGCTCCCTTTCTGATTGATTCTAACCCCATACTGACCCAGGATATTAAGCACAAGGCCCTGCTGCAATATCCCTACCAGAACAGCAGTGAGGGAGGTTTTCTTTACTCATCTAATCACTCTTGACTTGGTTTTGCCTGAAAACTCCAGCATTTTCCTTTGTCAGCTTCTCCATCAGTTGGTCATCAGAAAAACTATCCTTGGCCATGATATCCCTGTGCAGAATAACCTGCCAAATGTCAGGATGGTGGCCTGGAACTAAAATGGGGCAGAGCTCAGGGATCCAAATCCACTTTTCCCTCACCCTTCACTAAAAGGGGTTCCTCAGTGCTGGGAAGCTGGTGGAATTTTAGTGGAATCTTCTAGAGGAAGGTGTTCCTTGCCGTGGCAGGGGTTGGGATGAGATGAGTCTTCAAGAGCCCCTCCAACTCAAACCAGCCTGTGATTCTATAACTGTATTAGTCATTACATTAGGCAAACCCAAAGAAAACTCAAGAGCTTTAAAAGGGAACAGACTGACACCTGTTATGTAAAGGATGCTGAGGAACAGCAGAGTTCCTCCCCAAAACTGCCCCGTGAGACAACGAGGAAGCAACATCTCTAAAGTACAATTTCAAGAGAGGAACACCATCTTTAAATTTGGGTAAAGCAGGACTTTGGTTCCTCTCACCTCTGTTTCTGCCTCTGTCTCCTCCTCAGTGGCTTGGGTCCGGTCTTTTGGTTTCTTCCAGGTCTTTGGTGCAGTTACAGCGGTTTGGGCTGCAATGTAAACGTGCATGTGTTACCCTGAATGACATGGAGCTGATGGGGCATTGGGTGATGAGCTTCCCTCTCAGGGGCTGGTCTGAGGCACAGGACAGTGAAGCAGCTCAGCCTTGTGGAGGATTCAGCTTGATTCAACCACTTTGGCTTTCAATGCAGCAGTAACAATCATTAGAATGACATGAAAACACAGGAGTTGTTTTACAAGTTGCTCATTCAAGCTCCAAATTGCACTTGGGGTAGCAAGGAGGTCACTGCCAACAGCACAAGGATCATGCAGAGGAAAAAACCTTCAGGAAGTCAAATTTTTAGAAGGATCAGCTGCTGGCTGGGAGAGAAGGTTGTTCTCAACATATTTTTCTCAAGAATTATCATTGTTGTAATATTAATGGTAAGCAAGCCCAAATTTCCAGTATCTCATCCAAAAGGAAAACTCCTTCAATCCTGCAGCACTGCCCTGAGCTGGATTTATATTTCAATTTAAAAGCAGGTTCAAAACTCCAGTATTAATGATCTCCCTGGCCAACTGAGTCAAAGGAAACACCACAGAGTATTCCCAAGATCAGCACTGATTTACTCCAATCGTGTTTCCCCCCTAAAGAGTAGAAGAAACCACACAATATATTAAGAGGAGACAAACCCATTAATCCAATCTGCTCCTAATTTGTGGCAAATGCTCCCAGCTTAAATTTGGATCCCAGGCACACATGCTCAGTTAACAGAGTGAAAATGGGATTGATTTTGTGACTGAAGATTACTGCAAACAGATTTCCAGCTCTGGCCTTTGGTTTCCAGCAGACACTATGGAAAAACCCAGTGTGTACTTCCTTTATCACAATGAAACAGAATTTTGAAAGATTCTTCACTATGGATAAATAACAAGAGTCAGTAACAGCCAACTCTGTTGCTAAGGGCATGGAGCAAATGGGATTTGTTGCATTCTCACTGCCCCAAAGAATACATATGAGCTTCCGTGGCTTCTCCAGGGTGTTTCTCTGTTTGGAGGCTGACCATGGACCTGCAGCCACTCTGCAGATTCCTGTGGGAATCACCACATCCAGGCCCCAGCCCAAAGAGCAACAGGAGCTACTGGTGCTGACGGAAGACTTCTACCCTGAGGCTGAACACCCCAATTAAAACAGGAAAGTCTTATTTAAATATTCAACCATCATCTCCTTGTTTACAGAACCAATGGCTGGAAAACTCACCCAGATCTCCCAAGCTCCAGGTCCAGCCCATCCCATCCATTGCATCTCCCTGTGGAGAGGCTTTAAGGGCAGGGCAGAGCCCCAGCACAAATCCCAAATTTCCGGGGGCTCAAAGGAGGGGAGTCCAGGCAGGCCCAGACTGCAACATGGCTTTGTCTGCCCCAGCTGGGATCAGCCTTTACTGCTTCTCCTGGCAGCTCCCTTGGCAGAACAGCCCAGTTATTCGCAGTGTCTGGGGGCAAAACCAGGGCTGGGGATGATCAGTGTCCATGCACGTGGTAATTTCTGGAATTCAGCAAAGCACAGATCTAAGACAGGCTTCCCCAGTTCCCTCCATCACAAAATCTGCTAAAAACTCTGAAAACTGAGCCCTTTTCAAAGGGCTGCTTTCAGTCTTATTTGATGATGCCATTTGCACACTTCCAGGGGTTTCTCCAAGAATGAATTAGGCCTGCAAAGCAACAACCTCAATTTTGCCACAGCCAAGTAATTTAACTGATCAGTCCCAAAGTTTTTAATCAGACAAAATTTCACTGCCCTCAAAATCAAACCATGGAAACCATCTATAGCATAAAATAACATTTCATTTTTAACTGCACAGAAATAAACTCAGGGGTCATGGATTTGGGGCTGGCAAAGGTCCGGGTGTTTCCTTCCTCAGCTGTCAGGATGTTAACATTACTGCTGCTCAAGTATACATTTTTCCACCTTTTTTTTGGCAAAAGTAAGCTCTGTAGAGGCTGCAATCCTGCCAAGCCTCCTGAATGAGTCTTGCCTTAAATCCCACAACTTCCATCAGCCTGGGGGTTCCAACCCCTGGCCACGTTGTGGAGCTGCCCAAGGTGGATCTCCAGAGATCTCTGGAGACATTGCTCAATCTTCCCCACTCTTAAAATAGCAGACACCAGATTTCTTTTTTTCTGTCAAGTTCACATTTCTGATGCAGGAGCTCAAAGGAGAATTTGCACTGATGTAAGTTTGGGTTCCCAAACCCCAAATCCAACAGGACAATGGTGTTATTCATCTGAAGATGGAGTTTCATCTCTGAGGCTGTAGGGAAATACAAAGTAATGTGTCCAGTTTGGCTCTTAGAGAGGGACAACTCCAGACACTTCTGGTCTTCTTTTCCATTTTCCTGTCCCCAATTTGAGCAACTTCATGTCCTCTCCAATAGCTTAAGTCCTGCCCAAATGCAGATTCATTTTTGCCACTATTCACACATCCAGACCTTGCTTCCAGCTCATGTCATTCCTTTGGAAAAGGGACACCAGAAACCCAACCAACACTGAGCTCTTATCACAGCTTCCAAAGCCGAGGGAGATAACAGGAGGGAGAACATAGATTTACTTTAGGACTGGAAAGAGGAACAAACCCTTAATTCCAGACTACATCACCCCCAGTGCTAACCCCACCCCCGCAGGGATCTGCTCAGCAGGCCCAAAGCTCCCTCACCCCTTTCTCCAGCTGTGTCACGTTCCCAGTGGAACATCTTCCCACAGGATTTACCCACCCGCGAGCTCACGGCCCGTCCAGCGGGACACGAGGCCTCTCCTCTCTGATGTGGTGCCAACTGTGAAGCCTAAATTAATACCAGCTCTTACATTTTTATTTTATTATCCAACGTGCCATGAAAGACCAAAGCAAAGATTCACCATTGCCTTCCAGCTTATGGAAAAGAATATATATTCCAGTGGTTATGGCAGCAAATCAAGAAAAAGGCGACACCTGATTTATGTTTCTGCCTCTCCAGGTTTTGGTGCTGGAGAAATGTCTCCAAGGTATTTCCAATTACAGCCCAAGTTGCTTGTTACAGCCTCCTCAGCTCAGAAACTCCAGGACTTGCCACAACTAGGCTACTTAATATAGAAATATGTCTCATAAATGAGCTCTGCAAGAAACAGCCCTTTGAATTGCATGTGTATTAAGTTCTTTTGGCTTCCTGTGTCCCAAGGAGTTCTGTTTGAGACACACATCAGTCTCTTGTTTTCCTCTTTGCTTCTTTTAATAGCCATGATAGAATGGTGACATCAAAGGCCTCAGGCCTCTGGTAGCACCTTCTGCAGAAATTCCACTCCACCAATTCCACTCCTTTCCTGTTTTGCTGCCTGGAAAGTGCTGGTCCCTCACTGTAGTTACAGAAATCCCAGAATCTAATAAAAAGCAATGGTCATTGATGACCTTCAGCTAGGGTGATGTTTTTAGCGTGGACTGGAGCCCCAGGTCCTCTCTTGATACTATTTTTCTCCTTGTAGAGCAGATGAGTAGGAATTAATTACTGTAAAAAGCATGAGCTCTTGCCCCTTGCAGATAACAGCTCTGCCCATCCTAAAAACTTCAGGGAAAAATTCCTGGGGAGGCAGGAACAGAACCTGTACCCTGAGAATGGAGGAAAGTGTCCCCTTTGGATGCTCAGACCAGGAATATGGTAAGCAGCAAGAAACCACCCTTGGTACAACACCCTGCACTGCTCAGTGGTTTAGTGCTCTGAAACCCACCACATCCTCCCCATTTCATCAGGATGCACAAGTAGTGATGCTGATGAGCAGGGAATGATGATCCAGTCACTCAGAGACACAGAGACTGAACCACCAAAGCTGCTGACTTCACTGTGAGGGTGTTCAGAGCAGGTAGAGTCCAGTATAAAATACAACAAGGGTGCTCCAGCAGAATTCCCTGACCTTTGAAGTCTGGTAGAGACCTAATGCCAGTGGAAAAGGAGGGCTGGAGGTTCCCTGGATCCCTACAGGATTAACTCAGCTCTTGCCCCTCCCTGCAAACACTGACAAAGTCCTTTTGTTGAGATGTAAGAAAAGAACTGCTGCAGCATAAAGATGTTTAACAGTCTGAATGTATTTTCTTTCTCGCCACAGAGCTCGACAGAGCAAAAAATCCAAGTCTGGTTTCCTTGACTGTTGGACAGAAGGTGTGTCCTGTAAATTCTGCAGGAACAGGCAAATCCCTTTGCTCATCCCCAGAAAGCTGCCACCTCCAGTGCAAAATACAGGATACACCCAGGAGCCTCAGGAGTGCTGTCCCAGCAGCTGAGGGAGGAGGGGATGAAGGTCTCATTCTCAAAATCAGGCAGGCCAGGTTATAGCTATGAAAAGGACAGGCAGGAGGAGCTGCTGCAGGAATGAGATTATCCTGAGAGGTCCCAGCACTGTCCCAGCCAGCCCAGCTCGGCTCCCTTTAAAGGGAAAGCAGGGGTATGATTTGTGGCCAAGCTGCTCTGCAATAAAAACACCATTCTGCTGAAAACCCCAAAGAAATATTGCTCAAAGTCACAGAGCTCACAGCTACCAGCACGTGCTCGAGAAGTTTCCCTTATCCCAGGTTTAATCCTAACTCCAGAGATCATAAAAAAAATCTCTCAGCCTTTAGTCCAAGAAAAACACAACAATATAACCCTTTCTCCTTGCTCCTGAGAGTCAGCATCTGGATTTTCCAATGTATATGGCAGACATGCTGCTCCTTGTTCTTGAATTAGCAGGCACCCTCAGATGATGTTATTTCAATCTCTCTTCCTCTCTCCAAGAAACAAGAAAGAACTGGAAAATTATTGCTGAAAAGAAGGTTGGCAGAGAAATGCAATAGTTTGGGATCATTAAATCAAGGGTAGAGCACAAAGAACCACTTGGAGAGCTTTGTGCTTTCTTTGAAGCCTTGAGCTTTTAATAGAAATCTGGGTTTCAAGTCATCTTTTACATGACTTGAGAACTTGTTTCCGTGTTGCCAAAGCCAATGGCTTGGCTAATGTGTGCTCTGGAGCATAATGACATTACAGCATTAAAATTAATCTTCTGCATAATTAAAAGCCCAAACACTGTAAGTTAATTTTTTTTTAATTTAAACTACAGGCCATTACAAAGCCAGTAATAACACTGCAAGCTGGAACCTGCCTGTGAAAAACCTTATTTACAGAGTCCCATTTCTCCTCTCCTTTTTAAGGAAATTAATTTGGGTTATGAAGTAGCTCGGATTGAAAGAACAACAAGTGCCACAGCAGTGAAATGACCCGAGTGAAATAAAAATAGAAGAAGATTAACAGGAAAAAATCCTCATGGTCAGTGTAGTAAAGGGATTTTTCTTCTCATCTGTGGATACTGGATTTTAAAATCAGCATATTGAGCATCACACAAACATGGAACAGGGCCAATCTCAACCTTTCAGGGCATTGAAGAGCAGAGGCTGAGATTTCTGAGCCCATTTCCCATCTATTAAAGAAAACACTAAAAAAAAACTTAAATGAAATGTTACTTTTAAAAAAATGAAACCAACATGATCCAAATCACAACTGACTGTTTGTCCTCTTTGTCCAAGCTTCACCAGGTTCCAAGGAACTGAAAATACTGCAGAACAGGATGTAGAAACTGTAACACATGAAATGCTTTAACACTGCTGGTCGTGAAGAACAGCACCCGTTACACCCCTCCAGCAGCAAATACAAGGAATTGATCATTTAACTTCTTTTCCACAATTTGATCTCCAAGAAATCTTGCAAAAAAGCCATTTTCCACAGGAAACGCAGAGTTTAAAACAGTTGGCACTGTTAAAGCCACAGTGCCAAACCAGAGATGTGGCAGGCCTGAAAACCAAGGCAGACAACAACACTTGGAGAAACAGGCTGGATTTTAAAAGGTGGTTGCAGAGATTGCAATTTTAGTGAATTTTAAACTGTAAACTGCAGAATTTAAATTTAAAATTGTAAATTATACATTTTGCTTACATGTGACTTTTGCAAATATAAAGCAGAAGCATCACTAATGAAGGCTGGGCAGGTAGAGGTGTGTGATCCTGGCGTGTCACTGGTGTGACCCAGGTGTGTGACACTGGTTGTCATTTGTTTGGGTGAGTGTGAATGGTCCATTTCATTTTCCCACATCTGGGAACACCGTGACACATTTTTTTCAGCTGGAAAAGGCCCAACTCCAGCAGTTCTAGAAATTGTTGGCTCAAGGGCTTTGTCCCAAGAGCTTTAGGGTCCCAAATCCAGAGCCACACGCCCTTGGACTGATTGCTCACCTTGGAGGGAAGAGGAGCTGTCCTGTCCCTGGAAGTATCCAAGGCCAGGTGGGACACTGGAGTTTGGAGCACCCTGGGACAGTGAAAGGTGTCCCCACTCATGGCAGATGGTGGCACTGGATGGGATTTAGGATCCCTCCAATCCAAACCATCCTGGGATTCCAAGAAGAGCAGTATGCTCTGCACTCACTCTCCACCAGCCTTGTGCTGCCATGAAAGTATAAGCCCACCCCAGCCTGGGACACACGTGCCAGTCAGTGACCAATTATGAACAACCTGGAGGGATTTCTACCCCTGCCAGCGAAGATCAGCATTTCACAGTCACAGCAGCCATGCAGTCCCACCAGGCTTTTTCTTTTGCAGAGAGAAACAGAGGTATCTATTGGATGATAGAACAGAAACAGAAACGTCTACTGGAAGAAGAAAAAGCCCCTTTCCTTCATCCTGCAGTTCACAACATGAACCCACAGAGCCCAACGCTTACCTGGGACAGGACTCTTGCTTGAGTTCACAGTCGGAGCCTCCCGGCTCTCATCCAGTTGCCCATCTGCTTCTGTCTCTTCCTTCTTTTCAGTATCTTTTACCTCTTCACTAAGAGTAGTTCTTGTGCTCTCCTCTCCTTCTAAATCTCCCTGGACAACAGGGAGGGCACTCGGAGATGGGAGAGGAGGTGGAGAAGGAGTCGTAGTGGTGACAGCAGCGACGGGAGGCGGAGGGGACGGGGGCGGCGGGGTGGGCGGCGGGGTGGGAGGAGGAGAGGGCGCAGCGAGAGGAGCACTGGGAGGCGATGGAGCGCTCTCCACCTCTGCTGGGGGGGCCTCGGTGGGCTCCACCTCCACAGTCAACGCCGCAGCTTCCTCCTGGGCCACCTCTGCCCCGGGCTCGGCGCCGGCGCTGCTCGCGTCGCTGGTGACGGCGGGCCCGGCCGCGGCGTCACCGGGGGATGCTACTGCACTGCTGGGCTCTGGGACCGCCTCGGCACAGGGCTCCTCTGCAGGAGGAGGGGCCGCGGGCTCCGGGCAGGCTGTGGCACTGGGGGTAGGCATCGCCTCCTCTCTGGGGAAGGCCAGTTCACATTTGTCCTCCGGGTCAGCCGCGGGCAGGGCTTTGCTGGACGCGGTGACAGCAGCGGCAGCCGCGGGGACAGCGGCCGCCGGAGCGGCCGGGGCTGGCGACGGAGCACGAGGGAGTTCTGCCGGGGCTTCCACTGAGCTGGGGGCCTCGGTCGTCTGCCCAGCTTGATCTTTCTTCTCCCCAGCAGGTTCTGGTCTGAGGACTGGAGAAGGTGGTTTTAATACTGGATCTGGTTTTGGCTTCTCTTCTAGGAAAGGAGAAAAAACCCATTATCAACAGCAAGGCAACTCCATGTTCCTCCCTTGGTTCCCATTCCTGCATTCTGCCAAGGAGCTCTGGGGAAGGCACCAGAGGTCCCTGCACCTCACTAGGAATCTAAATTTGAACATACAACCTCTGCCATCCTGAGATGAGACAATCTGGAGAGACTCATTGCAGCCTTCCAGTGCCTAAAGGGGACTTATAAAGCAAGGAGGGCAACATTTTACATGGACAAAAACTTGCAGGACAACGGCGAATGGGTTAAACTGAAAGAGGGAGATTTAGATTAGATGTTTGGAAGAAATGTATCAAATCAACCCCCAAAATCTTGTACAGAAAGAAGTTCCTGCACTTTTCCTATGATTAGCAACAGACCTGGTGATCCTTTCCCTGCCATGACCATCACACAGCTCCCAAAGCTCTGCTGCAGCTCTCTGCTTCCCACTTCTTTGCTACAAAAGCATGAGCCATTATCGTTTAGGATCTTGCAGGAACACTGGACTCCTTCAGGACAATGTTACACCACCAATGTTCCAAATAATTCTGGAAAAGCCAGAGGCACAAACCTGCTCTTCAAAAGCAGTCAAAGTCAAAGGCCACAACCAACTGCAAATCATCAAAATTCAGGTAGAACTGAACAGGTTGGGCTCTGCTGGATTTACGTTTAGGGCTTATTCAACAGCTCAGCTGAAGGGAAAGGGTTGAAGAGAACCAAAGGGTTTTTGAAGGAGAACCCATTTGAAACTTCCTGGAGCATCAAATCCCACCTTTAGGAATAGCTGGAGCAAAAGTGAGCTCTGCTTGCAGCCATCAGCAGCCCCAGCAGCTTTACAGAGGCTATGGCCAAGCAGTAGCTTATCAGCCTAATGAGGCACCCAGGGACGTGGCTTTGGAGGAGGATGACAAGTGAGGAAAGAGATGGGAGAGAGTATCCCAACAGCTGATTTTGATTCTGGAGACTCGGTGGAAGAAAAGGATGCAGGAAGTGATTTGGAAAAAGAAAACACGTCACCTCTGATTTCTGGAACATCCTTTGCAGGAACTGCTGGAACATTCCTGACATTTGCAGCTCATTATAAACAACTGCCTGGATATTCTCTCCCTGAGTCAAAGAAGAATGCTCAAAAAAAAACCACCACCAACCAAATG
The DNA here is from genome assembly GCA_003676055.1 of Chloebia gouldiae. Taxonomy (NCBI): domain Eukaryota; kingdom Metazoa; phylum Chordata; class Aves; order Passeriformes; family Passeridae; genus Chloebia; species Chloebia gouldiae. The sequence continues at coordinate 336,643 of QUSF01000139.1, forward strand.
CATTTGAAGTGTTAAGAAAATAATTCTGAGAGATAAAACCAGCACAAATCCACAGCTGCATTTGAAAGCAGAGGTTTAACTCCCTACCCTCAAACCACACCTTGTCTGGCCAATGTTCTCATCATGGATACAGGTTGTATGTGCAAAATCCCAGAGAAAAGTGATTTAATGGGGGATTTCAGAGAATGAGGAGCAGGTTTGGCCAATGAGAAGCAAACCTGAACTTGAACCCCCATCCCAGAGAACAAATCTCCAAGTCCTGGCAGAGGAGGACTCATCTTTGCCAACTGTTACAGAGAGTCACATGAACAACTCACAGTTGGGGAGGGAAAACAAAAATCAACACAATTCATCCCAACTGGATCAAATCCCTCTTCCTAAATACGCTGAGATCATTCCTCATGTTATATTTAGAAAGTATTTACAGGAAGCACTGGCTGTTCCAGGAGAAATATCAAGAGATTTTTTTGAAATGTCCTGATAAATACAATTTTTGCAAAATTATTCCTTAAAGATTCTTCACATACCCAGTGGGACAGACCCCACTGCCTGCTTCATGAAGAGCTGTTGTTGGGTTGCTGGGTGGTCCCAGTGGCACAGACTGGCCAAGACAGTGGATGAGGAAGATTTTACTGGATACAGGAATTTGTTCCTGCTCTGTGGTGTTTATCTGACAATAATTGCTGGGCTCGCTGCCATTTTTCCATCTTTTGTCCTGATGCAAACACTCACGAGGTGGCACCAGGACTGACTCAGTGTCAGCAGAGGGGCTTTGGAGCTTTCCAAACTCTGGGGTCTGACATCAATCTGTTCTCCACAAACCATGTTGTACATTCTACATGTCTGATACTATGTAAGATTTGGAAAGAGGTTTAAAAAGAGGATAATACTACTCCAAACATTCCCCTGAACCTCTGCAAGCATAAAAAATGTGGGCAGCTCTGATTCCATGCAGTTCTATCCCACTGCACCTCCTGGCTTGACCTGGATTCTCCAGCAGAATCCTCCCCTCTGTCAGCCTGGCTGGCATGGACACACCAGGGGCATCTCCAGGAACCAGAACTTACACCTAAAGAATGGGATTCTTCAAGGTATTGTAGTAGCAATTCCTATACCTGATCCACTGGAAGGTCCCTGCCATGGCAGTGGGGTCAGAATGGAAGGAGCTTTCAGGTCCCTCCAACCCAAACCATTCTGGGATTCTACAAAATGCCAAAGGCTTGTCTTTAAAAAAAACCCAACCACGGATACAAATAATACAGTCTCAAATCCAGCCTCAGGAATGACTTCCAGACCAAGCCAAAGGGACTGCAGATCCTGGTGAGCTGGCAGAGCACACAGCCCCAACCCCGAGCCGAGTCCAGTGCACCAGCCAGATGCTGCTCACTGCTAGAAGCAGCTGCACAAGCAGCACTGGGTGTGACAGGATCACAATGAAAGCCTGATTCCAAACTGCAGCAGCTGCCAATGGGCACAGGAGAGGAAGGCACAGGGAGAGCTGATCCATAGGATGGACAGGGCAGAGGGGACTTTGGAGAAACAACAACACTGGTTTGAATGAGCACTTCAGCCATGCAGCCCCACCTGTCACTACTCTGGTTTTGGAAGCAAAAATCTCCCAGCATTGAAGTGAAAAATCATGTTGGTACCTTAGTATGTATTTCTGAACAGAAGTGCCCCCAAAAGTCATTAGTTCAGTTTAAATAAAATTAATGGGGTCTGTTAATTACTGACACCAACCCCTACATTGCTCTGCCCCCCAGCCATGGCTGGGTGCTGTTCCAGGGCTTTCCCTGCAGTGCTTACATAAATGTGCTCTTTAGCAATTTTTGGACTGGAACAAATGTTTGACTCTTTCTGGGATGGAACAGAGATAAACACAGGAAAGCTCATCAGTGTTAAACCCTAGTCGAGCCCTGCTTTATGTTTAAACCAGCACTGTCAGAGCTGTGTAACTAAGCAAACACACTTCCAGTTTACTCACAGCTGCCTACAACGGGATTAAGTTAAAGAGAGAGAAGAGGGATAAGACCTGTTTGTCCTGGAAATCAACATTTTCATACAGAGAGATTAAATACTGCGAAGGAAAGTGCTGGATTTTCAGAGATGAGAGTTCAAGGAACTCCTGGTCATATGATTTAGTGGTAGGTAGTCCTGTGAGGAGCAGGGGATTGGACTTGGTGATCCTTACAGGTCCCTTCTGGCTGGAGATGATCTGTGATTCCACAACTTTACAGCTCAGCCCCAGCTCTGTCCAAAATATGTCCCTGGCAGCAAGAGGGTCCAGGGAATGTTGGCAGAGGGGACAGAGACAGGGATGAGCAGCTGTGCAGAGCTGGGCACCATCAAACAGCCAGGGGAGCTCAGGCAGCACAGCCACAGCAGAGCCGAAGGACATCAGACCCACCCATGCCTTGTTCAGGTGACACTGGGGACATTGAAGGTCTGCACCAACATCTACACAGAGCCACAGCCTGACTTTAAGTGGGAGATGGGACCAGACCAGCCCCCAGAGGTCCTTTTTCAACCTTTTACAACCAATTTCTAGACACTGCAGCAGTTTAGAGGCACAGCACTGGAAGAGGGAGACCCTGATGTCCATGCTGTGGCTGCAAGAGGAACCTCAGGGACACGGTCCTTGGCTTCCCAGCAGTGACTGTGCTGGGATCCAGGGCACCTGGAGCACCAGAGATGTTGGTTTGTCCCCTTTTCTAGGGCTGTGCTCCTCTGGGGCTTGGTTTTCCTCTAGCAAACCTCTCCAGGGAATACACAACAGGACAAGAGGAAATAACTTCAGGATGTGCAAGGGGTGGTTCAGGTTGGCTTTTGGGAAAATTCCTTCATGGAAAGGGTGGCCAGGCAGTGACCTGGGCAGTGGTGGAGTCACTGTCCCTGAAAGTGTTAAAAAAAAAGTGTGGACAAAAAACCTGGGGACATGGTTTGTACTGAACATGGCAGTGCTGGGAGATCTTGAAGATCTGGGAGAGCTTTTCTGATTTTGGTGATTCTGTGACTCTGGACACTCTGAAATAAAAACCCCAGCACTCCATGACACTCTGAAATAAAAACCCCAGCACTCCATGACACTCTGAAATAAAAACCCCAGCACCCCATGACGTCCCTGCACGTGCTGCTCCAGGCACAGCCCGGAGGCTGCGATGCCATGGGTGAAACTGGGAAGCAGATGGTTGAGTCAGCTCTGTACCCCAGCACTCATCCTGCTGCCACACATCAGGAACTGCAGCTTCCAATAGCTGCAAACTCCAGTGTGGAACAGCCTGGGCCTGCTCTGTTGCCTCCTGGGACAAGTCTCTGAACATTTTTAAAAATTTCCCTTCCAATGTATATTAGGGAATATCCTGAGCTGGCAGGGACCCATCAGGATCATCAAGTCCAACTCCTGGCCCCGTGCAGGGACCCCAAGGATCCCATCCTGTGCCCGAGAGCACTGTCCAAGGAAATGGAATTTTAAGAAACTCACTCCATCTGTGCCATTTTTACCAAAGTCAGCAAAATTTGCTATGGGCTTTATGAGACACTTGGCACACTAATGGGTTTTTTCCTAGTTAATGTTGCCCATTCCTACAGGACTGGACACACAAGCAGCTCTGGGGAAGCCATATGATCCTCTGGATCCATGCCACTGCTGTGCCTAATTATCCAAATGATCCAAAGCCTCTCTGGCTAAAGCGTTTCCCTGACAACACGCTGGGTTCTGGAGGATGGCACTTGGGTGAGAGGAGTTTCTTCCTTCTGTATGCTCTGAAACAACGTTCAGGACACAGAAGACTGAAGACAATTATTTTTAACCAGTTCCACATTAGCAAATTCCAATTAATTGCCTTAGCAACACAGTTAAAATGTTCCACTGGAGGAAGAGAAGTTCCTCCCCTCCTATTTCTGCTGCCTGCTGGTCTCCCTGCCAAAAATATTCCAACTAAAACAAGAAAGGAGGGGAAAAAATAAATGATTCAAAATAATGAGGGAGGAAATCTCCATGAACCGACCTTGTTTGGAGGCGGGGGCCGCGGTGCCGGGGGCGCTGCCAGAGGGGTGGGAGCTCTCCACGGCTCCCAACGCTGTGGGAACGGGCTCGGGGACCTGGCTGGGCACCTGCTGGGGGGGAGGGACAACAGGGTGAGCCTGGGAACATAAAAACAGGCAGCAAAGGCAAGGGGGAGATGACACAGGGCGGGACAGAGAGGAGAAACCAAAGGTGGGGAGAACAAAGGGAAAAATAAAGAGAAAAGATACATAGATCAATTGGATAAATCCAAAAAGTTCATGGGAAAGGCAGGGAAAGGCAGCAGGAAAAGGGGAAAGGGATGTTCCCTGGTAAGAACAGCAAGGAAGGGACAGCACAGCACCATTATCAACGTGCTTTGCTCTCCCAGCACCTCTGCCAGGAGCTCCTCCATGCAGGACACGCACCAAGCACATTCCTGGATCTCTCTGTGACTTCAGTTCACCTTTGGGATGTGACTCCTTTCTCTACTGATCCATTATTTCAACCCCCTTAGAGATTTAGAGCTATTGATTTACTCTCCTGTGTACTTATCAACAGCTGATGTGTGCAGGACAGGATGAATGGTGGATCTGCACACACATCACTCCTCATCCCAGGAGGAAAATCAGCCCAGACTGGGAGTGCTTGGATGAAAAACATCCCCCAGCCTACAACAGCCTGGGGGTGGGACCTGCAGGGCAAGAGGAGAATAAAAGCAGCTGGGCAGCAATCTGAGGGAGAGCAGCAGGAGCAGATTCCCAAAGAACATGGACTGAGATTGTCTGTATGGAAGAACAAAACAAAAAATGCCTGCAAAGACTGAAGGAAGACTGAAGGAGCCCCAGGCTGTGGCAGAAACACATATTTCAATGATCTCCCACCAAACACTCACTTGTGCTCAAGAAAGCTTGATAAAATCCTTTAGTATTTAGTCTCAGAATTTAAGGAAGACCAAGTTATTGGCCCAGACTCGAAGGTGAGACTTTCTGGAGTGAACACAGACAGGGCAGGGCAGCTGGTCACAAAGTCCCCTCAAATACACACTGGCCAGGCACAGAAAAAAATGGGGCTAAATTTTCACTTCCTAATCCCAAGTGGAAAGCCAGGCAGCTCCCTGCAGGTGTCTGCTCTCACCCAGTTCCACATCCAGGAACTTCTCTGGACATCTACAGGAAAAGGACTTTTTAATCACTCCTGATTGCAGAGGCTCAGAAACATAGGCAAAATTTATTTCCCTATAAAAGGAAACGCTCTGGAAACCTGCTTCTCTTCCTGAGACTCTGTTTTTTCCTCCCTTCTCCAGCTTTTTGCCTATTGCATCTGAACAGTGCAGGACGAAGAGGGAATTGTCTCCAAGACACTATTTTTCACCATTTCTGGAAGACCAGGAAAAAGCACATCTGGAAAAATAAGAATGAAGATTTAATTGGGGGTGAAGGGTTGAAGTTTTATTTGGGATTGCTCCTCTTTCAGGAATGAGCCTGACAGACTGGAGAATGGATGAAGAACTGCAGCCCAGCCTCCAGCCAAAGGGAAGGAGCCAAAGAAAACCCAGCTTTACAAATGAGCAGGTTTCAAGAACGTGTTCCCCTCGCCCTCAGTTACCAGCACTTTCCTTTTGTAAGAAAATTTATGGATGAAATCCATATTGTGGAGAAAGAAAACTGTGATAGGAACCACAGGAACCTAAGCAGAGAGGTGAAGAAGAAATCTGTGAGCCCAGAAACTTCTTGGGTCAGGAAATGTATTTCCTTAAGAAATGTAGAAAACATTTATTTTGTGGGAATGATATTGCAAATGAATAAATGGTCCTTATGCACTGAACCTTGCAGCTGCAAAATAGAGCATTTAGAGAGTTTTTAGGGAAAAAATCCCACTGAAAATTGCTCCCCTGATTAATGATGCTCCAAGGGTTGCTCTGGGTTATTCCACCACGGCCTGGACACTGAGCAAACACAACTCTGACAAACTCACTGAGACTTGGAAGAGTTTGGCCAGGAAAATAAGAGCATTCACTCATTAAAAAGTGATCTTCTGTGGAAGCCAATGCTGAGGCAATACCATAATCAGATTCTGGCCCCAGGTTTTCTTTCTCTTCCCAGTAAAAATCAAGAGTGAAAATAGTGCCTGGCTAGAAATGGATAAATCACATCTACATGCACCTCCAGCTTTTCTTGCAGGAACTTTCAAGCACTTTACTTGGTTAAAAGCATTTAAAATACACTGCAGAGGCACTGGGAAACTCCACCTAAAGCACTTTTCAGTCAGCACTGATGAGTAAAAGGTACAGGAATGGCTCAAAACATGCAGCTGATCTTGGCAGCAATGCTCATCTTCTGCATAATTCCAGTAACTTTTTGATGTTAAGCACAATTCCAACAACTTTTTGATGTTCAGCACTTAATCTATTGAGAGAAGAGGGTGCTTAGGGCTTGTGTTAGCTAACTTTTGATTTATTTGAGTCTGTTAATAGAGTAATTCAAATCTAAAGAAAAACTGAAAATTTAGAAACTATTATTATTAGAAAAGGGTTTCTTTTTCAAATGCAGAATTTGGGACAGGGAGTGGTCTCCAGCACTTCCTGAGGATGTTTCTTCCTCTGGGTTTGTACCATTTAAATAATGAGGTAGCAGATTCAGAGAAAGAAGTTTTATTAGAATTTGCTATAATTCTAAAAATCTCATTGGACTGGGAGTCACTTTGATGCTGCCTTGTCAAGCCCTGAGGCTGCACTCTCACATTTTGAGTGCTCAAGCAGTGAAATCTCCCCGAGCACCCTGGTGAGCAGGGTTTGGTCCAGGGGTGTGGAACAAACAACAGCAGCTCTGCTCTCCCTGCACTGTCCCAGGAGCTGCCCCAGTTCAGGAGCATCTCAAAAGTTATGGTTGGATACTGAAAATTTACTGACTCGAGCCTGTTCAAAACAGTACCACCCCCACTACTGCAATTCCTGAGCACAGTTATTAAAGCACTATTTAATTTCACCCAAGATATTAAACGTGCTCTGAAGACTTGATTTAGAGAAGCTGTTGGGAAAATAATGTTGAATTTCCTGGCTTAAGTGGGCTTAAATTTTCAGTTATGTTACACTAATGAACTTATTCTGGTGAGCCAAATTTCAGAGCTCTTCTGTGATTACCAAAAGTGGTTCCAAGCACCTAATCAAAAGGAAGGCTGGATATTAAACAATGGAATATTTGCATACCTTGGAGGAGATGATTGGACATCACTGCTGTGCTCTGCATACAAATTACAGCTGATCAGAATTCAGGCCTAGTAACCTTCTCTTTAAACACATTTATTTCTTTCTGTTTGACTTAGCTGTAGTGCCTTAAAATAGATTTCAGAATGTAAGAATGACTAGGCAAGTGCCTGGATTCACTGCACTGTGCAGGAATACCACAGGAAGTCCTGGCTGGTTCCAACTCTTCCCACTTCCAACGAGGAAGGTCAGGTAGCAAGAAGAAATGGGGAGATGATCTCACCAAGATTCTCATGTTTGGCATCTCTACTGTCTTTTCTAATGGAAAGAAGTTCACCTGGTGCCTTGCTGCTGCTCATCCTGGATGGGGACCAGAGGAGAAAACTGGTGACAAAGCAAAAGGTGGAGCCTTCAGAAGACACAAGGATTGGGCTCAGCTGGGAATGGCTGAAAGCTGAAACCCTGCTGCTCCCAGGGAGGGATCTCCAGGCCAGGCTCTCACTTCACCTCAATGATCCCAGTTACATCTGCCTGGAATCCCGAGCCCCCAGCACAAGCACTGCTCCCAGACAGAGCTGTGCTCCTGCCTCAGCACAGGACTTTCAGCAGAAAATCTACTCCCACATGGAGAGGAAAGGAAGGTTTGAGCTCAGGAAAAGCTGTTTCACCTTAAAAGCTGCCAAAAGCTGGTGACATTGAACAGAGAAGAAGGTGGAAGAAGAAATCACATCCCAGCACCAGTTCTTCTGTAGCCCAGCCATCAGCTGGAGAACCTTCCTGACCTCTAACCAGGGACTTAAAGGGGTCAGACTTAAAGGTGTACGACAAGATGGGATTTAAGAGCTACAGAAAATTATTAGGAATATTTATAATTTTTCTCTCACCAGCAAAATGCACTGTTAAGTTTGAACACTCAGAGACCAAATGTGTGATAAACTTATCACAGTTCTGTGAGAAAATTCCTGACCTCCAGATCTTCTGATGACTCTAAAACAGCTGCACAAAGGCAAAAAGAACAGTGATGCAACTGAAGGTCTGTAATCAATCACCTGTGTGACATGGACTTTCCTCAGGTGCACAAGACTTAACAGAGACACCTCCTTTCCCACAGATATTTTGGCTCCCCCTTTAACACTGAAAAGCTCTGAAAATCTGCTGCTGATGGAAAACCAGGGAGGGGAAAGTATAACAGCACTGGGGCTCCACATCGACAAGCCATGGACTGCTAAGAATGACCAAACTCGGGAAAACATCACTGGTGAAGAATATTGATAATTTAGGAGCATCCAGGTCTCTGAGATGGTCAGAGGTGTGGTTGGAGGTGTGAGGGAGAGGCACAGCAAGGCGAAGGTCACAGGGGAGGAATGCAGCCCTTCCTTACCTGAGGTGGAGTCGGGGTGGAGGTGGGTCTGACGATGGGAGGGGTGGGGTTCCTGCTGCCCCCTCCAGACATGATTTCTTCTGTTATGTCTTTGCCTCCCTGGTTTGGATCCCGGATTCGTATCTACAGGATTGAAAGAACTGCAATAATAACAAAGGAATAATTCCCACAAGTGCTCCTGTTACTGCTGTCCTGGTGGGGACAGCATGGGCAGTGCAAACTCCCACCACACCCTGCAGGAGATGCTCTGGGATGAGCTGGTGCTCAGCAGCAACACTGGGATGTGGCTTGTTTCCGTGGCTTGGAATGCATGGCATGTCATCCCTTCATCAACACCTAATTTAATCAAAACCTAATTGAACAATCAACCACACCAGTTCAGTCTAAATATGTGCACCCTGTAATTAAAAATATAGGCTTTGCTGCTGGAACGTGAGTTTCCTGCAACTGAGAAAATGGGGGAGACAGTTTAGGTACAAGCTAAGCTTGCCCAGCAGTGGAAAGGGCAAGAATGGAGAAAAGGCTGTCTTTTACCCTGACAGAAAACTCCCTGACCCTGCCAGCTCAGCTTCTGGGAAAGGGGGGAAGCAAATCAGTCCCAAGTTCCATCAAAACAGAAGGAAACAAACAAAAACTGGGTGGAGGAAAGAGAAACTGAAAGAACAAACTCAAGTCCTCAGAACTCTGCAGCATTTAGGAAAAAAGTGGGATTTTTGAGTTTCTTCACAGCCCCAAAATGGGAAGAAAAAATATTTTCCAAAACAAACCACTCCAGAAAACTCAGTGAATCCTCAGCTGACACTTGAGCCAACCCATGTCCCTGAACAGGGGGAAGAGCCAGCATGTCTGGGATAATGTGAAACAGCTTTTCACCTCCAGTGTGAGAACTAGAGATTCTGATAACCCTGAAGACAGAGTTCTGTCTATCTGCCCACCTTCTCCAAAGCTCTTGGCTGAACTCGAGATTAATTCCATGAAGAAATCCAAGCAAACAACTCCAAGCAAACCAAGAGACACCATCACCCTTCCCAGGGCAGGGGTTCTGCTGGAAACCACCCTGTAATTGCCTCGTGGCAGGGGGTGGGAATGGTCCTTCAGGTCCTTCCAAGCCAATCCTACTGGGATTCTGGGCTATAAAATCGTAACTGCAGAAGAGTTTTGTAACTTGTCAAACTCCGTTTGGTGGATGGTGGCTTCACTATTTGTGATCACACAAACACTCACTGTACTCAAGATGTGGAGTCTGGCTTCTCTTATTTTTGGTGGAGTTTTTTTTTTGCTAAAATATTTCATTAACTACAGCAACCAGGACCTAAGAGTTGGCACTAATTCCTGCCCTCTCCTCCACCTGACACAGAGTCAATTAAAAACAAGATTTCCCTGCCTGCAAGGGAAATTTGTAGTACTCAATACTCAACTCATGGTGGATGTGGGCATGTGCACATGAATACATTTAATTTTTCTCATTTCTCCAGTTGCAACACCAATTACCAAACTGAAACAGCATATTCAGAGAGAAGCATCTCGGGCATTTAAAATCCCTTTTCTGCCTCAAAGAATGTAGCTTGGCTGGCATGGAACTGCCTTAATCCCAGCTGAGTGTGTCTGATCAGCTCTGCATTTCAATGGCATCAGGGATCTGGGCATGTTGTGTTTGGGATGCTGAAAAAAGACTCCTGGGGACTGAAGAGGTGACAAAAAGGCTGCCGAGAGCAGCCATCAAAAAGGCCTTTCCTGAAAGCACAGCTCACACATTGTTCAATTCTTCCGGTCTCCCAAATCAAGTGTCACTCCAGATCACCCTCAAAACTCCAAAGATGTAAATATTCTGCATTTTGAGACATGTCCAAGTCCTTTTATTCTTTTCTACCCCCAGGAAACTGTTCTTTTAATGTTTCCAAAACACTCTCACACAAATACTGCTGCAATTTCCTTTTCAGTCCTTTACAAACGATTCGTTCACAAGTTCAAGGCCACATCATCTTATCCTGGTTAAACCTTACATTCACTCCATACACCTTCACTACTCCCCACCATCAACCTGTAGATGAGTTTAAATTCCATTCATCTGCCTCTCTCAAATTCCCCCCAGTGAACCAGAAAGAGAGGGACTGTGCTCTCCAAACCCACATCCACTTTGATAACGTGGTCAGGTTCTTTCAAGCCTGCAAATACATCCACAACTTACTGGTTTTCCACCTTTTTCAAGGCGTAATTTTAAATAATTTCTAATTTGTCACTTTGAACCAACTCCCAACATTCTCCCGAACTGCTGAGTTCACTGATTCCCTCCTGGCTTTTTGGGAACGCTCTAAGCAGCAGCACAGGTGAGGATTCCAGGTTTGGGGAGACCACACTGCTTTTGCTTATGTTTATTTAAAACCAGCGAAATTATTTTCCTTTTTGATTCGCTGAGATGTCACAAACTCAGAGAATGCCCATAGAAAAATGGAAAACAGCACTGTGCAATGTTTAATTACACTTAATCTCTTTGGGAATCACAAAATGACTGGTTTGTGATGGAAGGGACCTTAAAGCTCATCTTCAAGCATGGGCAGGGACACCTTCCACTGTCCCAGGCTGCTCCAAGCCCTGTCCAGCCTGGCCTTGGACACCTCCAGGGATCCAGGGGCAGCCACAGCTGCTCTGGGCACCCTGTGCCAGGGCCTCCAGTGAAGGTAATGCTCAGGCTTAATCTTAAGAACATTATTCATGTCCTTGCAGCTCCCCCCCAGGACAGAGCGTGGGGCTGAGTCCCCCAGGGCCCCACTCACCGTTTTCTTCTCTCTCTTGGCAGGCGGCGGCTGCTGCTGCTGCGTAGGCACAATGATGGGTGCAGACTGGTACACGGGCTGGCTGGGGTAGAAGGGTGCTCCTGGGGCAGCAATGACACAAACCAGAGGGACAAGGTCAGCTCAGGACAGACAACCAAGGCCAGAGGTGCAGCTGGCCAGAACTTCCAACCTCCGTCTGGGAACGCTGCGTTTGCTCAGCTCCACTGCCACTGAACAGAAGCTGATGCTCCATCAAGACAAGAGATTCAGTCACCATTTCTTATTTGATTTCCATGACCCAAAATTGGCCACGTACATCATCCATTTCTAAGAGGCTGTGGATACCACAGAGGCACTGCAAGACCATCCCTGGACTCCTCTGCCCAACAAACAGGAAGATTTTCTGCTGGATTTGCTGCTGGCTTATCAGGGGTTTTTTCTGCCTTTGTAGAGAAATTTAGTCTAACCAATACAAACAATTTGTGAGGTCAACTGCAACCTATTTGGAAGCATAACCAGAAAATTTAATTATGAGCAATGCTCTCCTTGTGCTGCAGCACACAAAAAGCAGGTCCACGGTGATGAGTGCAGGATTACACCATGCTGCTGATCACATTCCTAATAGCCAATGTGGCTCATTGTGGTTTTCTCAGCAGAATGAGAGTGGCTCAATAAATAACCAAGTGCTTTAAGACCACGCTAGAGATCAGGGTGGCAGAACAGAGCTGCCTCCTGCCCATGGATCAGGTGTCAGGGGAATGTGGAAGGTGCTGCTGGGTGTTCTCCCTTCCAGGCATGGATGCTGGATGAACTGAGTGCTTTCACTTGCCTCTGGCATATTCTGATCTATTCTTCAGCTACACTAACCTTTAACTGAGAATGAAAATCTGGATTGTGCCTGTAACCCAACCAGGAGGTCACCGCATTTCAGGCAAGGGGTGAAATCCAAGAAAGCAAATTAAACCAGCCCAGCACAGCCTGATTTGCAACTTCCAAGGATGCATTCCTCCTGCTGAGAGCTGGAAAGCCCCAGCTCAGAGCAGGCTCCCTGTCTGCATCCTCAGAGAGGGAACTTCTTCCTATCCAAGTAGGGAGCACTGCAAGGCGTCAAGGAGCTCAAAGTGACACTCCTGGGTGGGCTGAATCACTCAAGAAATGTCTCATTTTGAATGCTAGGGTCAGCAGAGCCACTTCAGATCTGGCCTCAAAGTCTCTATCAGCATCTCTGCAGGCTGGGAATCAAAAATTATTGCCCAGAGCAGCTGTGGCTGCCTGTGGACCCCTGGAAGTGTCCATGTCCAAGCTGAGCAGGGCTGGGAGCTGTGGTATTCACATTCTCTGAACAGAGAGAGACATGATTCTCTCTCCCAGAATTCTTCCTGGGAAATTGTGAGACACAGTGAGAAAGCTCAGAGAAAGAAGAAAACAATTCTTATCTCTAGTCACTGCTCCTGTTGTTTGGCACATGTGGAATGTGTTATGGAGATTGTTTTCTGAAGAGTGATTTGTTAATTGGGCACCGGTGATGGTTGTTTGGACTGATTGGCCCATTGGGTCAAAGCTATGTCATGACTGTCTGGAGACAATCACGGGTTTTTCTTTAGTATCTTTTTATTATGTTATAGTTCTAGTATAGTATAGTATGAATGTAATATAATTTAGCTTAATAAAAGCAATTTATTCAGCCTTCTGCACCATGGAGTCAGAGCATGTTATTCCCCATGCAGGGGGTCGCACTGCTTTGACAGGGAGCAGCCTGGGATAGTGGAAGCTGTCCCTGCCCATGGCAGGGGGTGGGACTGGATGGGATTTAAGGTCCTTCCAAGCCAACCATCCTGGGATTTGGTGATTCTATGAAGCCTGCTGATGAGCAGGTGTCCAAGGAGAGTCTGGGTAAGGTGAGGGAACAGGGGAAGCCTGGGATCCTGCAAGGTGTAAATTCCCTTCACTGGTAGTCTCCTAGAAACCAGATCTAACCACATCACCTGCAACGTGATCCCTGCTGGAAAGGCAGCTCCAACAGAACTCAGGGAACAACTCTCACTTTATGAAAAGTATTTTTAAAACCCAAGTCCTGAAAAGAGTAATTTCTGGGAAGAAACAGCTTCTGTGACAAGTCAAGTGCACTTGTCAGTGCCATACTCTCTGCTCTGCTCCCTGCCTTTGATCCCTTCCAGTTCTTCAGCATCCAACTTTTATTCTCTTTCCTACCCACTGTTCACTTCAAGGTCTTTCCCAGTGTTGTACAGCAACTCCCTGACATCAGAGAATGAAAAACTGGAAAACTAAGTTATAAAATTGCACTGTCCATCTTCACAAGTTCTGTCTTCCACTGTATTTTCCCTCATCACCTTCTTTAGGTATTGCCAAACTGCAATGATTTTGATATCCAGCAGCCACACTGGCTACAAATTTTGTGATTGATGGAAAAGGCACTGCCAGCAGCATTATCCATGCCTGGACTGTAGATTTAGCTGTTCCCCAAACCTGGCAGCACCTTGAAAGAGACTGAGCATTCCCAGTCCCTCTACACAGCAAGGGAGTGACAGGAGGGAAAGGTGGGTATGTACAGGCAAATCCCCAGTGAAACCTTCCCTGCCTGGAAAACTCTGCAGGACAGAGAGCTCTGGCTTCACCCACTGATGCTCCACAGGTGCAGCAACCTAAAGCTGGCACTAAAAGATTCCAAGACTTTCTGCAAAAAACCAGGTGCTTCCAGGAGAGGAAAGGAGCTGGAAATGAACCTTTTCCTAATTACAGGAGTGAAGACAGATCAGTGGCACCAAGCAAGCAGGAAGTAAGAAAGCAGACCTGTAACAGCACAAAAAAATGAGGAATACTGGGCAATTTCCTCATCTAGTGGATCAGATTTGAAGAACCATTACAATTTTTCTTCTGTTTTCTCTAGGATCAACCACCAGGAAGTAGCTGCCCTGTAATTACCCTCTCTACTATTCTGAAATTGCATTACCAGCTTCAAAGGCTTCATGACAACCTTTCAATAATTCCCTTGAGTTCCACACAGACCAGATAAATAAGAGAAGGAAAAGAGGAAAAATAAGAGACCTTTCTGAATGATGGACAGGGAAGCTACTGTGTTTTTCTCTCCCTCCAAAGGGATCTCTGTGTGTGAAGAGCAAACTGCAATTCTGCCAAGGGAGCAGGGCTGTAACTGGTCAGCCTGGAAGAGAATCAGTCACCCCAAAGTTCCAAAATTCCAACAGAGAATTCCCACGGGAGCTTGAGAATATCTCTGCTCCCCACAGGCTGCAGAATGTGAGTGGGCAGGGAGCAGTGAGTGACCAAATGCATGAAAAGGCCAAGTTTTGGCCTCTGCAGGGGTTACAGACTCTTCCACTGGACTAAATTATCTTTGCAGCACCAATCCAGGGAAAAACCCACATGGCTTG